>JAJFBB010000007.1:0-500000 GCA_020882235.1 Schizaphis graminum | reverse complement strand
GATACATATATCATATTATTATTGTGTCGGTGCGATTTATAGTAATTATTCGTCATCGAAAATGAAGCGTGTATAGGTACGACGTGCGTATATTTGCATTATAACATAACGACGTCGTTAGCGCCGGTCTAACCGCTGTGTGATGGGACTTGACAGCGGTTGTGGTACGGAATACCTACTACCGATAAACGCGCGCATAAGAATATTTTTACATAAAAACGCGGTGGAATATATTTAAAGCGTTATAAATTATAATAATAATAATATATTCGTATACCGACGCGATATCGTTTTACGTTTACCTGCACATGACCAGAACGACGATTTATTACGAGGCGCAGTTGTGCATGTAATATGTAACACATATACGTATGTACTACATACTATATGTAGGTATTTAGGTGGACAGATGGGACTACCACCAACCTATACTATACGATGTATAGTGTTTAATATAAATATTAAAATTTATAATATGGATCGTGTGATAACAATATTATTGCGTGCGTGCTGCAGGTGTCTGTGATTTTAAAACCGCGTATGTATGATGTATACATGAATTTATATATTTAAACGGAGATTATGTTACGACGACGACGACTTATTCCCATATTGTTTACTCGCACACACCCAAATAATATACAGGTTGATTCACCAAGCATGATGCCCTCTTTCCTTCTTAAATATTGAATTTATTATTAAAATTTGATTTTTAAAATTTTTAAATATACTTAAAACCCATATTTTCAAATTTTGGAGATTTTTTTATAATCATAATAAGGAGTGTCCTGTGAAGATACAAATTTATGTTTTTGCAAATGACAGTTCTCATTTTATACAGTACCCAAATTATGAGGTAGATATTTTTAAAAATGTTGACGTATCAAAGTTTGAACTACCTAGTATTTTTTAAGTTATTTAACTTTGTGTACTTACTAAGAATAACAGGTCTATGATAAAGTGTTTGGAAGATATGGGAGCTGCAGTGATTTGAAAATTTGTAATTTATAATTTGTAAAAATGGTTTAATTATAATTTTTTATAAATACTATTTATATTTTATATTTTTGTAAAACTATTTTTAAGGATTATTATATCCTATCTATAAACATTATAATAATGAGAAAACTACATAATATTTTTAACTTTGAATCAAATATAATTTGTACATCAAAATGTTCATTAAAATTATCCACTTAATAACTTATACAGTAAAAAATTAAAAAGTGATTCTCATTTCACATATTTTAAAAACAGAAGTTAGGACAGTTAGGTTAGTTAGGTATGACTGCAATACACTCTTAAAATAATACTTAGTACAAAAAAATCTTGATACATTTTAAAATATGATGTTTTTCCAATGTATTTAAAAATTTAAAAATCACAATTAAAATAATTTGAATATTAAATGAAGAAAATGGCAAAGATCATGCTTGGTGAATCACTCCGTATAATGTATATACACAATGTAATAAGCCCGCGTGTACGTGGATATAGGATAGGTACCTAACCTACGCCAGCTCTCCTATAGATAGGTATATAATATATATCACAGGGGTATAATTTTACGAACAAGTTTATTCGGACGAGGACGAGAAATACGACCGGGCGAGCATCTCGGAATTACTTCGACTATACCGCGTTATATATTATAAACGGCCGCCGCCGACCCGCCCAATCCCACCGCCAGAAACGCAATGAACGTCGCGCGTAAAGTTTCCGACGGCACCCCAATAACTTACACGCCAAGGGAAACCCATCGCCCACCGACCTTTTGCCGGGTGTCGTACGCATATCTATATATTATACTCAAAGGCTGGCGTCGTCGCATGTATAGGTAGGTTAGGACGGTTAGGTACCTACAACATCTCCTTAACTATAATGCCGGAACGAGATGATGTCGCTAGAATTCGGTGGGAAATGCAATCGTACGTGCGGGCCATCGTCTGCGGCGGAGTCGTATTATAGAAGACCATACATACATGTTTTTAAATGATATATTAAGTACGTAGGTACTGTGTATCGTATATTTAATATATATTTATAAGTTTTGCTGATGTCTGTATGAGAATTGAGTGTATATTATTATTATTATTATGTGTGTACATTTCAAAGAACGATCCAATTATGTGATGTCATTTATTTGGACATCTTCAATAGTGTGCATTTGACGCCCGAGTAACTGCATAATATTAAACACATCAATCGTTGCCGTTTTATTTGATTTCTCTTCTCTACAATTATCGTGTATTTTACTAGCTGTCCCTATATAACTATACCTACAGATGTAATTTAAGGTTAACTTTTATTTACCAGGATAATCGAATCCGAAAATCCGTGTTATTTTTTCGTTACACACGTTCATCAGTTTTTTCGATCAAAATAAATTTCTCTTACTTTAGGATTCAAGTGCCATATTTTTATTTTTCATACACTAAAAATAACCGTTAGAAAATACGTTTTTTACACTCGTATATAGGTACCCACTATCTTGAAAAAATAAATAAAACAAACCCTAAAAATTTGATAATTGTATGTTAATTCATTTATAAATTGTAACAAAATATGAAATAATTAAATTAACAACAAAAATAGTTTTGACAAATATTTTTTTAAATGCTAATTTTTATGAAATATATTTTTCATTGAAAAATATAAACGATAATCTCAAAATGTAACAATAATAAAGGGAAGATATCTGATGTACCTAGTATACATATACATAATTTTTATAACAATATAATATTTTAATAATATTTAGTATATTATAGTCAACACATTTTTATCTAATTTAAATTAGATAACATTAGAAATATTTAGAATTACGTAATTTTAATATACCTCTAACCGGGTGGAAAACATTTTCAGTTCTATACATAATATAATATAATATAAGAATATTATATAGGATAGTTTTAGTATTAACCGATCCCAAATATCTATTTGTTACGTATGAATGATACATTGAGAGAACGACCGCCGACGATCGGGAATTTTCAGCTGTGTATAAATATATAATAATATAATATGGGTTATGTTTATAACTTATAACTAATATAATGTTACATAGTATAAACAATAAATCATTTGGCGACCACTCGTCGTGTAATACAATACGCAATCACTGCTGTTGTACGATCCCATTTCCATCATCCCTCCGGTTCTCTGGTGCGTATATAATGCATATATACGTGAATATACTACTGCGTACTATGGTTATTCGCGATAAATGAACACGGCGATATTATTATTGTTGTTGTTTATTATTATTATTAAATTATTATTATAAATCGCTGCAGGTGGCTATATATAATATAATATTCAATGGGGCGGGGGAGTGGTCGGCGATAAATATTCTAGAACGTTATATATTATACTATTATTATTACTATTATATAGAAATCGGAACCGCCGTCGTTAAAATAATCGTTAACAATGATTATTGCCGCGGCCATTTTACCGCCGTTACGCCGGAAAGGAAATAATCCGCCGTACATCGTCTATGTCCCCGCGATTGGACGGCGGATACGCAGAAGGCCCGGTTGTAACGAAACGGATATCCTTTGAATGGCCCTTAAACGACGTACAATACTAATTTAACGATTTAACTCGATGTGCCCTCTCTGACAACCCGTTGTGATGACCCATCACCGTACTGGCTAGGCTATATAATATGTATATGTATACACCACCTCATACTCGTTAATACTTAATATAATCGCTATATAGCCGATAATACACATTACACGTCATCGACTAAACGTGCCAAAATCGAGTTTACAGATATAAAAGCGATAATTATTTAATTAGGGTTGGGATTTTGATGTAACGTCATTTTTTTTACACATAGCTTCGTAAATGGAAAATGTGTTTTAAACATCATTAATATTTTTTTTTTACTTTTCAGCACAGAGAAATAATGAAAATAATTTATTTTTATAGTGCTGCATTTTTTTTTTTTAAGATTTTAAGTCATTTTTATTTTTTTAAGTGTATTTTTTGCGAACTTTTAGGACATTAAAATTCCAGTCCTAAATTTATAATATAATGGTCATATCATAATGGTTCTATAACCCTTCTATAATATATGTACAATATTATAATAGTCTTTAGCGTAATAATTGTTGTTAAATTTTAGTGATTTATTTGTTTTGTTTGCACGATACAGGCGAACAGCAAAGCGACATAAACGCACGCATTGGACAGTCGGCGTTTTTACCTTGCGAACTGGAACCCAATAACGTGACCACAGGATTCGAGATCACCACCCAATGTGGAATAGTTCACTCCGTGAAATGGTATCGAGGAGCAAACAGAATATTCCTGTATTCCGGTGGGGCTCGCACGACACAGCCACACCGAGAAGGGTACACCGATAGGTATGATAAGTAAGTCGAACAACAACCATAGATAAAAATAAAAATAAAAAAATAAAAATAAATCGTAATATTGTAATAGCCAATAACTGTATTTTGTCGTATCACTGGTACACCGTAATTAATTTCTATATCTAACTGCAATAGCAATATTGTACTTAATGTATTATATATATTTTTCAATTCTGAGGGAAGCGTTTAAAGTGTATACGTTGTACTTCATGTGAATACCTTTTCTGACTGAAAGAACGTGCTCTAAAAGTTTCACGTAGTACATTCTCGGACGGAATATTTCGATGGTACTCTGGTAGTTGGTACTCGTAAAGTTATTTTTCGATTTTTTTTTTATCAATATAGTATTTCTCCAAGGAGTGTTATAAAAGAGTGCCAACGAACGTCAATAATTTTCTGAAAAATGTGGCACCAAGTGAAGTGCGGATATAATCTAATCGTTTGTCAAATGCGATGATTTATGTTGTTATTGCTTTCAAATTTAATATCATAATTATTTACAACGTACAGTCACTATTATATACATCTATAACGGCCTCAATATATTAACATTCGTTCTTACACGTTAAGACTTCAGATATAATTTACGGTGTTGGCATTTCATGGTCTTAAAATATTTAGCCATTTTCGTACTGGATATAATATATAATTTATATAAACTATAATTAGATCGTCGAGAACATTATCATCGCTATTTTCAATCTTACCTATATTAAAACTATACTGGGATTTTGATGCAATATACATTTTTTTCTGGCATTTAAAACCGTACCGTTGTGAAGTTGGCCCTTATATTTTGTTTAAACAAGTTCAGAATAGTGCCAGTATTTCGCAAGTACTTAGTAAGAATTTGCAAGTTCAACCCGCCAACCCTATATGAACTTCCAGGGTTTTTACCCAACACTTACATGTTGTCTTGAAAATTTCAAACTAGTGTCAAATTATACTTGTTATAATTAACAAGAATTTGCAAATCCATTCTCGCTATTTGCAAGTCAAACTTTACGGTCGTTAAAAACGTATATTCTCTTAAGTGGATATTATATTTTAGAGCATCCTGATTATTTGAATCACATTTTTATTGAAAAATTCAACTTTTTAGTGAATTATTTTATGTTTTTAGTTTTTTTTATTGAGTATTTATAATATTTTTCATAATATATTTTTGAATCAAAAGCGAATTGTAGTACAAAATGCACTGTCGTATTAAGAACCAGCATATTATTACATAGTGGTCAGATAGTTTGATAGTGTCGAAAGCATAGTAGGTACATATGCACTATGCGCTATGCAATCCTTGTCAGTCGTCGTTTACCGTTTTAGTATTTAGTATTTATAAATAATTAAAGAATTAGGATGCGATAACAATAGTTTATTTTACTATCATACGTGTCTTTCAAAAAAAAAAAAATAACCATTGGATAACTACACGATTTTGTTGAATACTTATTTAAACAGTAAAAAATAAAAAATAAATATTTTTAAACGTATTTTTATTTTTTATTAGTGTTTATTTTAATATTTTTAAGGAAGTTTTGCATAATTATGTGACTTTTTAGGGCATTAAAATCCTAGCCCTAGTTATATTTATATTAAAATGTTACAGTGCGTAACGCATAAACAACAAAATATATACATACATAGAGTCAACCGTGGTGGTTTTATCAGCTAACGCTGACGGGGCTTTTAATTATATGCGGCCCCTTCTATGTCAACACACAATAGCCGACTAATACATTTAACTGCATCGAAATCCTCCCGTCGGCCATTGCTTTAGCTATCGACGTTGGTAGACTAAATGCGCAAACCATCGACAAATCGCCAAGTTTATCCTTCCGGCATACCTACAGCAAATATACACCCAACTTATCGTTGTTCTACGATTAAAACATGATTATACACGTTTGTCAATTTTATAATAAAAGATCAATATTTTCTTGATTTATCTTTCCACCCACACCGCTGACTGCAATTTGTTTTGATTATAAAACTGTATGACGTATACGTTTTTATATCTACATTAAACACGCGCCACTGCTTTAATGATAGTACACACTGCAGAGCTAAAAGTCGTATTGTTGTCGTTTTATTAATTGTTTTTATTGTTATTGTTTGCAAACAACTGTAATCAAAATAGTACTTCACCAAATATAAAGGACAAATGTTGAAATGCATATTAGGTTATTGAATATATAAATTAACTTAAATTAAAAATTTAACATATTATATAAGTATTACATATTTATAACTTTATAAATAATTATAATTAATCATTAATATTTTCCAAATTGATTATTGAACTTAAATTTTAAAATAATAATATATAAATAATAAATTAAAGTTAATTTGATTTTTATTCGGATTTCTTGAAGATAGTAATTTACTTCATAATATTATTAAAGTTTGAGATAGTGGCGTATTATAAAATAGAGTGTTTTGGGAATAAGACAATTCCCATGTATCGTAAGTATTATATTTTGTTTTCGCATAACTGTATATAAAATATAGTTATTCCTAATTTAACACATTATTTTTTCATCATAAGTTGGAAATATAAAATGTAAGAACATCAATACATTTATATTTTTGTGTTATCACTTAAGATTTTTCCAAATTTCTTAAAAAGTTAAAATACCAATAAAAAAATGCTAATAATAGGTATCTATTTACATTAAATCAATACCAATTTAATTTTATCGCATTATTAACCAAACTCATATAATATATATTTTTAACTATGTTTTAAGTTAGTTTTATTTTAAAATAAATATATTATTTTATAAGTATCTACATTGTATTTGTATAACTTATCCACATTTCATGATGATTAATGAGCATCTCTTGAAATACATTCTAGATACGCCAAAATGGCCTCATTGCTCCGAGGCATCAAAAGATGAATGGCCAAAGTTGTTGTCTTATTTAATTATTATTTTGTTTTCCTTGTTTTAATGTAACCTTGGCGATTTGCGTTCTGCATATATTTATATTTATATGTTTAAATATAATATTGCTTATTTTTTTTAATTTTAGAAACTAGGTATGCTTCACTAGAATCTATTTGTTATTCGATTATGATTTTTTTATATTTTTGCTTTTATTTTTGATAACTTTTTTTTTGAAATAGCTTATAGAAAATCAATATTGTTTTGGTATTTCAGTAATATAATACTCATATTTTTCTATATATTGTTATATAAAAATTAGGTTAACTTTTTTTATGTATCTAATTATAAACTGAATACAAAAAAAATATTTTAAATTAATTTTTATAATATTAAATATAGCAGAATTAATATTTAAAATCTTTCATTTTTATTTTTAATCTCATATTTTGTTATAAGTTTGTGTTCTTAAAGTATTTTATTTTATTGATGGGATAAGGTTAGTAATTAGTTATTGATGAGCTTTTATTTTTTATAGGAATTGAAAAAAAATCTTAATATTAAAAATTAAAATTTTATTTTTTAATTTACATATCATTTGAATTTTTAGACATCTTTATTAAATTTTCCATGAAAATTTTCACAAAATTCAAAAATATATTTAAATAGATATGAACTTGAAATCTAAAAGTTTGGTTTTTGCAACTTAACCTTATGCTGTGTATGTGATATATTATTATCTATCACAAAATAAAGACATTATTATTATTATTATTATTAAAGTGCACCAATATACCAAATATTATACTTCTATAGTAAACTTCATCAACATATGCGACATAAAACTTTTACTACATTCTTTTAAGTTAGTATAATAAATTTCCATTCAATTTTGAAAGTTGTTTATTTAGAAAAAAAAATACGAATCCATAAAAATCCTTACTTGAATAATTACATAATATGTACTTTATTATCTCATTATGTCATACCTTTGATACCATACATATTCTTTTGCGATTCTATAAGCGTGATAGGTTATATATTAGCATAGTTGTAACCAACAGAATTAAAAATAATATGAATTATATATTATTTACTTGTATATTTTTTATCCTTTTCAATTTTAATTTTTAAATAGAAACACTATGGGTAGGTAATAGCTATATTAATATACTTGTAATTCGTAATAATATAAATTTAGTTTTTTGATTAAATATTGAACACATATCGTATCCTATTCGCATTATAATTAGCATAAATAATTATAAGCATTTCCCAGCTGTTTTCTAGAGCATTGCAGTTAATTTTATATTATTATCTATAATTTATATGCCTACAATCTACATACAATTTTTATGTATAGATTGACCACTTTTTTGTAGTTTACAAAACAACAATTATAGTCTTAAAATGAATTACTTAGTTGATAAAATAAAAAAACATTTATCATTAAGTGTATGTGAATATGAAATGAATTTTAAAATTCCTTGATTATATTTGACCTAAATATATTAATATTATTCTTGACATAGATTTGATATTAATAAGAGTTCAATTTTATAATTAACTTATAAAAAATATGGTACAAGAATATTTTTGGCTGCAAAAATAGATGTTGTGTGATAAAACTAGATTAATGATGATTACGTTATCTCATGAACCAATTACCTGTATCAAATTTAAAAATTTGGCCAGCGAGTGCCAAGCATAAATCATCATACACAGATGCAAAGAAAATGCACTTTTTCTTATTATATTATTATTATATGACCTATATTAATGTAGCGTTTTTTAGAAAATCGAAGTTTCATTTTGATGTGTGAAGTAAACTGTGAGACGACGACGTGAGTAAGCAAGTGCCAAACATGTAAAATTATTAATTTTCAAAATATGTAATTTTATAAATAACATTATAATGTTAGATTATGTTATGTATCATGTACTGTTTTTCTCTTTTTTAAAAATCGAGTTTGTTTTAAAGTTCTTGGCAATAATTTTGAAAGTAGCTTCAAAGCCAGCAGAGGCGTAGTAAACCGTCGAACAATGGCATAATGCCCATGTTTTCAGTATAATTATACAGAGCGATTCTCTTAACGGAAAACGCTTAATATTTTAAAATTTATAAATTTTTTTGAAAATATTTTTTGTATAAAATTTACAGTCAAAATAAAATATTTTTATTGTTCTAATTTATTTTCCTTTTTCGAATGATAACATTCATTTTTTACTTCATGTTTTAGAGCGGAATTTTATTTTTGGAATATTTTGATACATATATAAATCCTAATTTGGATGAGTAATTTAGGATACTCCACAATAAATTGGTCTCTATTACTCTGCTTACGTTATTTTTAAATACTTTACATACGTAAATTTTGAGAGTACCTATAGAATTGTTAGAATAATTATAATTTTTTTTTCAATTTTGAATAACTTAAATATCTTAGTCTTTAAATTTAGAGTTTTAGATTCTATACAAGTATACTTTATATTCATTTTTGGTATTTAAGGTAACAATTTTTTAGTTAGTATAAGAGCTCGAAAAAACTATGTTACAAATATGGATTGAAATTTTTAATGTTGATAATTTGATATATAACTTTTAATTTGTTTTTAAGAAAATTGAAAAAAAAAATAAGAATATAATCACCATAATCAACTATTATTGGACAAATAGAGTTAAGCTTAGATTTTTTTCTGGAATGGTGTATGGGAGTATTTTATATTTTCTTTTATTTAATTAATATATTAATGATATAAAATATAATAATTAATATATTAATTTTAAAACATGTTTCGAATTTTATTTGTATTATTTTGTACAGGCTGTACAACTGTGATTACATTTTTTTATGATTTCTTTATTAATTGCATCGTAGACTAATTAGTATTTTTACTATAGTTTATATCTTAGATATATTTTTTCAAACAATTAAAATATTAATTGATATTTTATTTAAAGTCCAGTATTTTCTATTGGTAGTTAAGAAATAATTAAAGCTTGTTGAATCGAATAAAAACCATCCTGTAGGAAACATTTTTATTATCTTACTTTATTAACATCATATCAATTATTTACTAATTTTCAAATTATTATGTGTACCTATTAATTACGATTAAGTTTTTGTGTATTATTATAAAAATATTTTCTTGAAACCAATTTAATCAAATAATTGTATTTATTCAAATGAATAAGATACTTTTTTAGTTATTTTAATCATAGTATTATTATTGTATTTATTATTTAGTAAGTTTTTGTTTATCATATGCGGGGAAAAAAATTGTTAATAGAATCATTTTATGTGTATTTAAATTTGATAAAAATAGATACCTATTTAAAAAATTTAAATGTGTTTATCACATGTAAAACTTAAACTACTATAAGTTTGCATCGGTTACCAACTATTTTCAAGACGTTTTTAATAATTTTGTGCTATTCAAAATACTTATGGAACTATATAAGTATAATCCATTTATCTATTCGAGTAAATGAGTGAGTACAATTTACATATAGTTTTAATAGTTTTATCAAAAATAAAAATAATATAAGAATAAATAAAAAATAGGATTCCTAAGATACGTAAATATTGACATTTAATTATTTATATTTTTATTTTTAATAAATCCTATCCTAATCTACCCTAAGTATTAAAAATATTTAATTTCCAAGTTTAAAATAACTTTATAGATTTATATGTTTACTTCAAAAGTTACTTTTAATTTATTAAAGACTAAAGGTACAAATATTATTTAGTTTCATTCAAAATTACATTAGAATAAAGTTTTTTAATAAAGTTATTTTCACGAAGTATTGACGAAGTTATTAATTTAGTAAGTGAAATAATTTAATTGTGGTGTACTGATAGTATTTTGTTTATTTTGATAAAATTTGTAATGTTTGTGAAAACATTTTATAATAATGATATATGTATATTCAAATATATGTTTCTTTCTTTGTCCTTTATAGATTCAAAAACTATTGGACCGTTTTCAATAAAAGTTATATCAATTGATTCTTTGAGACTCGGAGAGGGATTGTATCTTCGTTTTTTAACTCAAATCGGAATATATAGGTTGCTAAAGGGTGGATCAAACATGAATTTTGCTAAAAAAAAATGTCATATAAATATTTTAGTTTACCATTTATAACTAGAATTCTATTATTATGATACAAAACTGTTCTTTATAATGTTATTTATATATATATATTCCATATTTCATTGGACTCTGTCCCAAAAATTGTGTTGCTATTTCTTTGGTAACAAATTGGTTTAAGCTAAATCTTGATAAGTTTTGTGTAATTTAGCCTCCATTGAAAGCACATTCATTGTAATCAATTAATGTTTTAAGAGGAGTTAAGTCTTCCATAATTAAACTGAACTATATAGGCCATAATAAATCCATAACTCATAACACACGCCTACTATACTTTTAAATATTTTACTGAACATTTTGTTCTATAAATATTGAACACAGTTAATTAAATTAATATGATAATTAGGCAAGTAAATTTTGAAGCTTATTTCGCCCGAAAAATATTAAATATTGGTGCATTACTCCACTTATGTAAATTTTAAAACTTATAAATTATAACTTTATCATCACTCTTAGAAACTAATTTTTATTTAAAAAACAAAATGAAAAATATAAATAACAATTTACAAAATAAGTCAATAACCTGATATAATTCACTTCCATGCAAAAAAAATAAATAATTAAAAGTGAACTTTAAATATAATCGTTACAGGGCTTTAATACTTTAATACCTAAATGAATGAAAAAATGACCTAAATAATATTTACTTGGAAGTTGTTGGAGCAATCTTTTGTAAGAAGTAGATAAAGCTAGGCATATAGTAGGCAATTAATTAATTATAGACATTATATCTGATAATGAGTTCTATATGCGTGAAAAGTAAATTAATATATCATAATTATAATTACATAACTCTTATACATTCTTAATCGGTATTACATATCTTACAATCTCCGAGACTAATCACTTAATATGCATTAATAAATTATTTATTATAAATATAACTACTTTTATAAAGTTTATACTCTTTATAATAATTAAGTAATAATCAAAGTAATTAGACTTGAATGCTAAGAACAACATTAAACAAACGAGCAAGTACAGGACATAGAATTAAGAGTTTGGAATTTATTTTGGTATGTGCATTGATATAGGTATGGACTACTAAGTTAGGAACATTTATTACCGCAAGCAGTACAATTTAGATCTTTTTTTAAATAAGTAGATACATTTATTTGATTTATTAATATCTGCTATATTATGCAAGAAAACTATAATTGAGATATTATATTGATTTTGATTTTTTTGCCGAAACAAAAGATTTTTTAGGATAATTAAAAAATTAAAATTATTTAATTTTTGTAAGACTACTATTTATATTAAATAAATATTATTTCTTTCGTAGCCAAGAAAAATGTCAGCTAATAAATTGATTTGAACATTCGACATTAAAAATTGTGTAATTATTAATAATTATTGGTTTAAATATTGGTCTAAAGGAATTATATGATATACATATTCGATTTAAATAGTCTTAAGTTTTCAAAAATAATTGTTTGTCTTAGTTTAAACAAAAATCATTCTCTATTCACTGGTAAATTATAAACTTCATGTTTATATTATTTTAGAATAGTCGCATTACTACAATTATATTTTCTTTTCATACACCGTTTTCATTCTGAAACACGTTTTGTTAATTACTAATTATACGATGTTATACTGCCAAGTTATAATAGGTGCAATCTGGGTAGTAGATGGTAGCTCTCTCAAAAGTTATCAGAGCCATCTTGAATGTTCAAGCTATTCAAACAAATCTTGTGTTGAATTTACCAGTTATGCACACTCAAAGCTTAACATAAAATTTTACCATAATAAGAAAAAAATGCTTTCATATAATATATATAGTGCTACAATTAGACAATTAGAGGTAAAGAGAATTTTGTGAAAGCATTTTTATATATATATATATATTTTTCTTTCGCCTAGTTTTTAAAACAAATTCTCGTAACTTAATAACTCAAAGAAAATGAAAAAATCGGTAATGTAATCATTTTAAGGAAATAGAAATCATTGGTTGTTAAAAAAAAATTGTTTTTTTTAACATGATGCAGAATTTTTAGGCTATTTACGGTATTATCAAGTATATAACTAATTATACAATGTATTATACTATTATACTTTAATACTTTTATGATTAATATTTTTGCACATGGCTATTTTATTTCTATTGTACTTTACAATAATGATTTTTAATATACATAAACAAAATAAGGATATGGAATGTGTTTGGTTCACTTATTTCTATACACGAGTGCGTAACGTTGATGTGACAGTGGTAGATGATATTATACATATTAATATAAACATTCAAAGGTTTTCAAAAACATAAGCTTTTAATCTCAAACACAGCTATAGATACCATAAACTACCTTCAAAAGAATTTTATTAATCTTACATAACTTTAATGTAGATAGTCGTGAACAAATAAGTAACAAAATACGTGTTTCATACTTGGAATGGATATTTTAAACATTTGTCAGTTTTTAAAGTACTCAATAAAATACAAAATTAACACCATTTTTTTCACTATGCCAAATCATTAAAGTATTTTATTTTTATGATAAGAAAATACAGAAGCCAAGAAATTCTAAAAATATTCTTGATATTGTTGTTCAATCTGCACCATAAGCGTTTCGCTCAAGTGGAATAAGTTAGATATAATTTTATTTTTATTTATTTATTTTTACTACTAATTTATTCTTAACTATTAAATTAAAATAGTATTAATGCACATTAAATATACACATTTAACATATCAGATTAAAAAGTAAAATATAAGTACTTTTTTCACGGATTAAACATTTTGTTTTATCAAACTATAATAAAAACTAAACAGTTTCATTAAGTAAAGAGTTAAAATATTAAAGTTTTAAAAGCACAAGCAAATGCCGGATATCTTAATTACAATGAGTTTCATGTTTATTTTAGATTGTTTTCTACGTTCAACTGAAAGTATGCTTTTAGTAGGTAGCTAATAAGATTATGACATCCATTGTTCAATAATAAATTATTCGTTTATATAATTTTAACTAAATACACGTATTTTTATATAAATATGAGTATAAAATACAATATGGTTTAATAATGGTTAAAAGTGGTTATTGTTTGCATAGAAATCCGTGTCTTTGACTAATTATATTTTTTATTTTTAATATAAATAATTATTGCACCTTTTATGTATACATAATTTATTATACGTTATAATTTATAGTATCTTCATTATGAAACTAAAATAGGTTTTGGATTAACTGTGATATTTAATGTTATATATATATTGTGAGCACTCATTTGGACATCAGCCAATGAAAAAGCACCAGTTTCAAGTGTACCAATAAGAAATCTAGTTTAGTTGGTAGCTACTTAAGGAGAGCTAATTTTTCAATTTTCTTAGCAGTTTCGTATAAACGAAAAGAAAAACTGCAACTGACAACCATAGTCTAAGCATATAAAAGAAATCTCAAAAAGCACGTTTTTAATCGACTTCTACAGCAAATCGATTTTCCAAATGCGACGATTTATCATTACTTTGAAACGCATATAGTAATAATACGCCACTCTCTTACATCCACGCAGGCGAAACGAGTGTCCGTCGTCCGGTCTACGCACCCTGTCCAGCTTTTTTTATAATTTAATTTGTATAGTAGGGGTCTGAACTTACTTTTTGTTCAGTTGAAGGAATATACATATTATATAATTCCACATGGCGAGGAATTACAATGTAACTATAATTTATACGTAGGTATGTATAAAATATATGTACAACATTAATATGAACGTATTAAAAAAAATCCCACTTCAATAAAAAAAAAAGGTACATCACAATATATTATTTCTTCAGCACAAGTACTATACCACTATGTAAATCTTTATGTAAAATGCGTACATTTTTAATTTTTTAAACGATAGGGTTCGTCAGTTATGTTCATGTAAATAGAATTTTAAAAATTAGTTAATAATAATAATTTTTGTTTTTTTTTTTGACAGATCTTATTGGAGTACGGAACCAAATTCTACTTTGGGCTTCTTGGTAATGGACAATATAACAGCGCTTGACGAGGGTGTTTATAAATGTGAGATCACGTATACTAAAGTACACGAAGGTTGCAACATCGTTCAGTTTATCAACCTTACAACTTACAGTAAGTGCGAACAATATAAAACAATTCGTTTTAAATATAGGTACTAAGAAATCAAATTCAAACACAATATTTAATCACAGTAATGTTTTAAATTTAAAAATAAAAATAATAAAAATATTGACCTTAAAATGTACTATTATATTATTTAAAGACACACGCAGTTAGTAACACACAAGTCGTAAATACAAAGTTATATAATTATTGCTTCTTCGTTTATCATATATTATTTTATTAAATATTGCGTTGATTATAAAGGTTGTTATTTTTTAAATACATATAATTAATAAATTTTTTATATACCTATTCAACCATCGTAAATCGTTATAATACAAAATAATCTGATTTACAAATATTGTGTACAATAATCTTGTACATAAAATATTATAAAAACATGAAATTTAAAATATTTTTGTTTTAAACATATTATATTACCCTTTACTTTTATGAAAATATATATATTTAATTGGATATAATGATATCATATGATATTAATTATTATTCATAAAAAATAATACGTTTATATAGTTCTGTACAGAATTATAATAAAAGGTAAATTGAAGTTCTATGCACTTATTGTCGTTTAATTTATTATTTATTATAAATGTAAAATTTGTAATATATATTTATAATATAAATTACATTTATTAATAATTAATGAAATTATTTTGTTATACAAGCTCTTTTATGTACAGATGTCGTATAGACGTATAGTAATGATTGCTAAGCAATTGAATCTTGTGAACATTTTGCTATTATAAGAATTTAAGAGTAGCAATGTATTGATTTTATAATGATGAGACTTTTTTTTGTGTCTGTCATCGTCTTTTACTGTTAAAACCGTTCAATCTTCAACTTAAATATCTTTTTTGGTAGGAAATTAAATCTAGATGGTATTTTGGGGTTGAAAGTAAAACATTCTAATTTTTTTTTTCTTGATTACTGATAAAATAAAAATATAAATATAAAAAACATAATATTTTTACGTAAAACCGTAAATTGCTTTTTTAATATGTTTTCATTAAAAAACGAATAACTGTAGATAAATTTTAGCCAAATGTTTATATTTGAATTCTCTATACCTACTTGGTATAATTTAAAAAATATTTTGACTCTTTTTATACTCGTGTCAAAAAGCTTAAAAATGTAGTACAAGTTTCTTTAAGTTTCTAATATCGATCTATGTTAAAAGCGTTTGAAGTTAGGATTTTTAAATTTGCTAATTATACTGCAGCTAAAAATGTTTAAAACATTTATTATTTATACCTAAGTTTAAAAATACAATATACAGTTTCATATATATTATGCTTATTAGAAGTATGGAATAAATTGAAAGTAATTATATTAATTATTTTAATTTTATAAATAATTATGGACATCTGAAGTTTAAATTTTAATACATTTTAATATTCTCTTGTAAAATTAGGATATTTCACAATACAATGTTAGCTAAATATAATAAAAAAAGTATAAACGTAAGTAAAAAGTAGAAACTTAGAATATTCCATTATTAATTAATATTTTCTTTGCTCAATAAAATGTTTAAAATATTTAGGATAATTTTAAGCTACTGATAGGAATATTTAATTTTTAAATTTTTTTTATAAAAATATTGATAAAAATATTTAGACCCAGTCCAAATTCTTGAAAATTAAATAAAAATTTCCATAAATTATATACTTTTCTTTTAGAAAATTAATAATTTTAAAAATAGCTATGCACGATTTATTTTTCCTAAGCGTTTAAACTATTAAAAGTTCAAATTTTGACAAAATAAGTACGTCAAAATCATTAAAGTTTGAAAATTATTTTTTAATTAAAAATGTAAGATATGATTTTCGATTTGTATAGCTAAGGCTTATTAAACAGTTTTTGGTACACATTTCTTACTAAAACCTACAACTCTAAAAAAATATACAAGTACAATTATGATTGATAAAAATTTTAAATTCACATTTTGACGAAATTGAATATTAAATAAAAGATAACGATTATAGTAATTTTGTTGTATTTAATTCAAAAATAGTGTTTATAGGGACTTCAAACTTTTATTTATATTATTATATTTTACTATAAATCATTTTCAAAATATTTAAATAAAATTAAGGTATTCATTATTTATACTGCACTATTCTGGTAAAATAAATTACTATAATAAAATAATCTCCACTTAAAATCGTTTTACTTTAACGTATGCAATGATTGATTTATAATTGAATTAAAATTTAACACATCCATTAAAGTATTTCCTTAATTATGAGGTACCCTTAATTCTACTGTATAGCAGAGTGGTTACTCATTTTCCCTTTATTATTATACTATTAAAGGAGTTTAATTTTATATTCTTGGTAAAATATATTATATAAACATTTTACAAAACCACTTAAGTGATTATTTAAATCATGTAAGTAAAACTAATTGGTTACTTATCGTTATTAAAAGAAATTATTGTATAATTGTACAATAATACACTACTTATATTATTGTACTATATGTATTAATCATAAGTTTAAAGTTGATAATTTTGCTTTTCGTCAATTTTCCAAAAACAAATAATGACAGAATACTTAGTTTTTTTTTATGAACTATTTTATAATTAAACCAATATATGTTTTGATCTAAACATGATTTGTCATGTACAAAACAAAATTCTCTCTCCTCTCCAATCATAAAAATATAGTTTTTGTCTGTCAGTGACGCATAATTTTCCTTTAATTAGTTTTTTCTGACCCATTTTTTCCATGTTTTCATATTGTGCGTGGTTGATTAATGGTCTACATAAACATTTTACACTAACTATTAATTAGATGTATTATTGAGCTTTAAGAATAAAACAGTAAATCTAAGACATTTTGTTCATTGTTTCAACATTTAAGTTTGAATTAAGAGTGTTTGATTAGGTATAAACTATAGCGCTTTTATGTTATCTTGAAAGCAGGTTGATTAAAATGTTTGTCTTGTTTTAGTAGCATAGTATGGATGATAAAAAAGAATCCTTAAATAAAACGAATCAAATGTGTACAGATTGTTTTTAATGTGGCTTATACTAAAAAGTTAGTCAAAGGAGATTTTTGGAATGTAATACGAACTTTATAAGGATAATGTATATATTTTCAGTTTAGTTTATCCGCTATTATTTTAAATGGAGAGCAAAGGAACACTTCACTTTATGAATTATTTTTTGTGTTAGTAATATCTGATAAAAGTTGTTGAAACTGTTCAATGGTATAAATAATTGGTTTTGACTTACTGAAATGGTTTAATATAAAAACCAATGGTTTTAATATCCGTACTTGAGTTTAAAAAATACATGCGATGCACAATAGTTTGATTAAAAACTTGAAAACAAAACTTCTTTATAGTTAATAAGTAATTTTTTTTTAATTGATTAATATTAACAACTAATGATCTATTTTGTTTCATAAAGATAAATATTATAGTATAATACACTATATAGTATTAATTTGAGTAGTCCCATACTTTATTTTTACTTATAAAAATATAATTATATGATCATGATGAAAAACGTCATACAACTTTTTAAATCAACCATACTAATTGTACGATACTTAATTAAAAAGAAAGCTTTATTAAAATATATATATATATATATATATATATATATATGTATAATGTATATTATGTTTATCAGATTATAAACGAATATGAATAGAAAATAATGTTTGATTAAATGCTATAGATTTTAAATCTATTAAAATTTTTTAATATTCAATTAATAGTGAGTTATAAATTATTAATAAACTACGTTTTAAATTATTAATGTTATACATTTTAACTTTTTTTATATCTGTTTGTAGCTGACCCTGAATCTATCAGTGTTGGAACATTGATTGAACCCAGTGATCTTTCGGCGCACAATTACATTGATCCTTCATCTGATTTTTATGATGACAAAAATAGCGATCCAAAATTTGGTATTATGAAAAAGTTAACATCAGGTGCAATCGTGGGTCCAGTGGATGAAGGAAACAAAATACGTCTGGTATGTCGTGCAGGCCGTGCTAGGCCTGTGCCCCAAGTTACATGGTGGCAACATAGCCGTGGTCAAATTTATGATAGTGATTTAGGTAATATATTTTAATCCAACTCAAGAAAAAATCAATTAACTCTATTCATTTGACAAAGATGCCTTTTCATTTATTCCGATGTCGTATAATTAAGTATAAATTCTTGTAATTTCCAGTTGATTACCAATACCGAAAAGTGGATTCCGATATGTCCGATGACGTTTTCTCGTACTCGGGATTATGGGTTGCACAAAGCGTGCTCACTGTTGTTGGAAAAAGGGGTGCAAACGGTAGATATGAATGCCGAGTAAAAACGGCGACTGATTCTTCACCAATTCTGACATCAAATGTCGAAGTCACTGTTAATGGTAAGGAAATTATATTTATAATAAAGTGTAAAATTATTAGGTATAACGTATAAATAATAATATTATAATTTAATTTTCTCTAGACGACGATATTTCATATTTTCTTCATAAATTTTTCAGTAAGTCCATACTCAGTTGAAATGTCCACTTCATCATCAGGTGCCACTGTAACTACGGTTTCTAAAGTTGACGATCGTTATAAGTCTCAAAATAACGAAAATGATAGAAATTCCGGAGAAGTAGTTTACGCTGAAACTACAGAAGGCCAACCGTTAGTAATTCGGTGTGCAGCCCGTGGAGCCCGTCCTCAAGCGAACGTGACATGGTATTATTATTATAAGGATCAAGAAAATGACGACGACAATGATTACGGAAGTGGAATAAGAAATGAACAAAATGTTCATGCGCCTACCGTTCAATCGTCGAAGCACGGCGCACCAGTTATGTTAGGAAACAGTCAGCAAAACGGGGGTTCTACAGCTAGGTCTCCCAGCGATTATTTGATATCGGAACAGCGACGTATGGAAGGTGGAGCAGAAATTATAGGTCCCGTAGAAATAGCACAGCATACTGAATATCAAGTAAGAAACAAGTAAAAATTTGAAAAAATAAAAACGTAATAATTAGTATAACTTTTATTTTATATCTTCTCCAATATTACAACGTAATCATTAAAAGCTACAATTATAAGAATACTTATGGGGGGGATTTTTTCTATAGGCTGATGGCACCCGAGATACGCACAGCCAGTTATCAATGTCACAACTTCATCGTCAACAAGACGGTTCCATACTGCGGTGTGACGCATTCAATAATGTTGGTTCATCACCGAATCAACCTCTCACTGTAAACATGACAATCCGAGTAAAATGTAAGTAAATCTAACAGAACTATGTTCGATTTTGTTGTTTCGGAAAACGTTTAATAATTCAAGTTCTGTTTCCAGATATACCGACTGCTTGGGTAGTGCCTATTACTGACGGAGAAAATTCTGGTGCGATTGTAGAGGACGAAATAAAAAACGATATAGGTCAACAACGTAAGGGAGGAGTTGATAATAGCAATAATATAAATCCGATAATAATTGATGCATCCAAAGATTACGACGGATCACACTACCAATCAATTCTATATACTGTAGTGGTTAATGAAACTAAAGAATTGAGACTGCACTGTGCATACCACGCCAATCCAGATAAACTCCGAACTCCTGTTAAATGGTAAATATTTATTTATTTACAATCTAACATTTCATAAAGAGTAAAAATAAAGTTTGCCAATAGCTTAACTAAATTATGGTACTTTTTTTTATAGGTATCGAGATGGCATTGAGTTACAATTAGTTGACGAAGAAGAACCATCTTCATCAAATTACGGAACATCAGCATCGTCATATTCAGCAACACCAGCTACAGGCACTGGTACGCTATCAGGATCGTCAAACAATGCTAATAATAGATTTCGCACGAACCCTATGGGAAATACTGCAAAATATGCTCGAGTTAAAGGATTGGCCAATGGAAATGGAGGAATTCATGGAGATGGCAATGGTGAAGACGCAACTGTATTGGTGGTTAGAAAGTTAACACGTTTCGACTCAGGTCGTTATGAATGTCGAGTAAGAAATTCAGTTGGAGCAGCTAATTCTACAAATTTTGCAAACGTTCGTGTTCAATGTACGTATAACAGTATAATATAAAATATATACTTTTGAGTTTTTCAAATTTAATAAATACAAATAAATAAATAAACAAATTTTTATTTGATATGTTCATTGCAGATACACCCAAGGTAAAATTGCACGTTATCCTAGACGATTCACTCGACGACAATCAAACTTCATCAACAGCGAGTAGCAATATCAACAATAATATGGTTGGATCAAACCCAGTTGTATTAGAATCTGAACATCGCAACGTTACACTTCGATGTGCTGTACAATTAGAAGATGATCAACAAAATATTGAAGACACGAATAGCGATCCGTCTTTGAATTTAACCTCAGTCCATTGGTATTGGAACGGTGTACAAATGCAGTTACCAAACTGTACTAGAGCACCGGATAGTAGTGATATTTTTGCAGACGAAGAAGACGGAGACAATGATTTTGATATCGAAAATAATGATAATGAAAATAATGCCATGAACTTTAACTATGAAACTAGTGAACCACATGGAGAAGGAGAATATGACTCATACGCGGTTGATAATGATACTAGGAGACGTAATAAAAAGCAAAGGAAAGTGGTGTGCACTGATAGAGAACTTATTTTAGTTAATGTGACAAAAAATATACACGGAAATTATTCATGCCGAGCGAGGAATGCTGCTGGTCTTCTTACTCCGATGTCTGATCAGACACCTCTTATTGTATATTGTAAGTTTACTTAAATTATCATTCTATACTCGTATATTTAATCATATTAATTTAAAAAATGTTTCAATAATATTATATAAAAAAAAAGTACTAAATTTTAAACATCTAATTAATTTTTTTATTTAGTAGATTCTTGACATCAAATTTATCAAATTCTTTATTCTAAATTTTAACTTTTATATGCTATTTTATTTTATTTTTTTTAATAAATAAATTTTTTTCATTGAATAGTTGCTCCGGGACCGGTGACATTGGAATTCAGTCCACGACGGGTCATAAAAGGAAGGAACGTAACCTTGAGATGCAATGCTCAATATCTTGGTCGGCCACAACATCCTACTCGTTACTCATGGTTTCGCGATGGACATCCATTTTACCACCAAAATCAAGGATTAATAAATCCTAGCATAAATTCTGGAACCGGAATTAGTATTGGCGCCAACGGAAATAATGGTGGGGGAAATTTCAACCCCGAATGGTTTGTCGATCACGTCTCATTGGAAACTCGTGCTAATTTCACCTGTTCTGCTTACAATGAAGGTGGTGTCACATATTCCGAGCCCGTATATATAGAAGTTTTTGGTAAGATAACTAAAATATTTATTTATTTAAATCAGCCAAGATAAAAAATAAAAAAACATTATACATTAAATGTTTTATTATTTGTAGCTCCACCAAATTACATTACTGGGCCTCCACAATACTTAGGAGTAGCTTATAATGCATCACATGTGAATGCATCGTGCACTGTTGAATGTTACCCTCATTGCTCCGTGAACTGGTTACGCCGTGGTGTCCTCATCGATCCAATAAACAACCCTTTGGACAAAGAGAGGTAAAAAGTCTTGCATTTTATTATTTATGTTTGATTAAAAAAATAAACAGTTTTTGTTTAAATATTGTGTAGTTACATAAGATTTAAATCTTTATTTCTCTTTAAATAAAACTTAGCTGAGAACAATTTATATATTTTTTTAAATTGGACGACTATTATCACAGATATTCAATACTGACGGAATATTTACCCGCGGAACGATTGAAAAATGATTTCGAAGCGGTGCGCAGCACGTTGATATGGCGCATGGACAACTGGCCAGGTGGTCGTGGTTTAGATCCAATAACAGATTCGACTGAATATAGTTGCCGGAGCAGTAGCAATGAAGTTGGTCCACCTGTGTCAGAATCGATAATGAATTTCTCTGTTGAATGTAAGTTGGGCTTTTAAAGTGGCACGCATGTTGATAAATTATCATTAATCTCCGTCCTTTTATTTTAGATCCTCCTGGTAACATGACTGTCTCCAAAACAGTTGTGCACGTCAGCGAAGGTAACATACCGGAAAAAGTGTTTTGCCACGCCGAGGGCCGTCCACAGCCCACTTTTGAGTGGCGTTATATCGCCAATACGAACAATTGGAACGCACCAGGAAACTCGTCTCAGTCAACCCAATCGTCTTCGCAGCAACGGCTTTCTTCGATAACCAACGCTGGAAACAGCGGTGTCGGTGGAGGCTCCGGAAGCGGTGGTGCCCAAATTAATAACCAACAGTTGGTTTTGAACTCAGCTGTGGGTAGGCAACAAGCTGGCTATTATGCCTGCGTGGCTCGCAACACACACGGAAATGGAACTGCGTACACCTATTTGGACGTTATGTGTGAGTGAAATAACTTAGCATGACACAACTATCAAAATAATATAATAATGAGATGTGAAATTGCATAGCCGTTACTAAAGACAAAATATTTAAAGAACTCAGTTATTGCTAAAATTGTATAACAAATAATTAATAATAATGATTTAACATTTTAATTTCCATATTAAAAATCAATAATTTATTATTACAAAATTAAAAAAAAAAAATCGCTAAAAACTATAAGGTGCCTAGTTTTTTCTAATTGCATGTACCACTGATAAGTTGTAGGACGTCTTAAATTTTTTTAGATTGATATCATCTCAAATGTCTAGCATTATCGATATTTCACTTCTTAAACTTTCTTAACCGGTGACCTCTGTAAATATGTATCTAGTGATATGTTGAAAGATATCCCGAAATCTGCTACAGTTGTTATTACAGTACAAAGATTAATTGGTTAAGCTATTATTAGTGTGTGAATTACTGTTAGTACATCGTACATGTACTCATATATTATTTCAAAATTTAAATTTTTGTAACACTAATATTTAATTTAAAAAATATATGTTCACTATTTTCATGACATCGTATTTCAATATTTCAAATGGTATTTATATAATTAATTTGTCGTTATTCCTATACTATGTAAGGGCTTATCGCATATTTTCAAATTAGTTGAGATTCATGTAATTTATTCTATTACTAATAGTTTATATTAATGAAAACAATAAACAATATTTGGTACTTATTGACATTTTTAATTAATTAATAATTTATTTGTAATAAACAATAGTGACTTACCACATATGATCTTATAATGGTAACACAAATAAAAAAAATAAATA
Organism: Schizaphis graminum; assembly: GCA_020882235.1. Taxonomy (NCBI): domain Eukaryota; kingdom Metazoa; phylum Arthropoda; class Insecta; order Hemiptera; family Aphididae; genus Schizaphis; species Schizaphis graminum. The sequence goes on along the minus strand of JAJFBB010000007.1, from coordinate 475,245 downwards.
TTAACGACATGTATCGAATTAGAAACTTTTTTTGTTTATAAATTGAATATTAAAATTGTTTTTTTAGATAAGCCTAGCTGTCAACTTAGAATGATAACTGTTGACCAATTTAAACAGGAATCATCAGCTAGTTTGACTGATCAATCTTCCGAATTAGAGGAATTTTTGTCTTCATCATCCGGTGAAAAAAGAATACTAGTGTGTACAGCTACTGCGAATCCAAGCCAAGTACAGTATACGTGGACCATAAGAAATTCAGGTCGTCAGAACGATACGTCAACATCTTCGCCATCTGATTCTCCCGCTACTGAAAGGGTCATCACCGTATCAATTGGATCATCAGGCAACAGTGGATCAAACGAAGTGGATAATATGGGAAGTTATAACCGGAGCATTCTAATATTACAAGATAGGCTGGAAGTGAGTAACAACGAGGATGACGAAGGAAGGAGTAGCGACAATATATCAAACAATGGCGCATCAGAAGGCGTCAGAACATATGTGTGTACTGTTAACAACACTGTAGGATCGGACCAGTGTAGCATTCAAGTTCAAGGTAATAAATACTTTTTGTTATAAATTATAATAATGAATAATAAAGAATATTAATTAATAACTAATATAACTTATCAGGTGCAATTCTAATTCTAATATTAAATATGTATGATATTTAAAAATAAAAATAATTAACAAGTAATGCAATTAATTATCAAATTTTATAATTTAAATCAATATAAAAATAAAACGCTTTAAATTCCTTTTTATAAATTATAATTAAAATCATTAATCACTTTCTAGAAATGTTATAAAATATTTCTATTTATATAAAAATAAACTATATATTATTTATTGATTCAATTTTTATTCATACTTAATTTATTTTATAATAATACATTTTGAGATTTAAAAATATAGAATTACTAATTATAATATATCATTTGATATTTACAATGATTTCGTAAGTAGATTAAATAATAAAAATAAAGTCTCAGTAAAATAACAGAAGTTTCAGTTATTGAAAAGTTTATAGATTATTAAAGATATTGTTAAAGTATTAAAGATATGGTTTTAATTAGCAAGACTGATACAACAATAGAGGAAGAGTTACGTAGATAATTAGACAAAGAAAGTGGAATGAAGAAGTGAGGAATGTGTTCATTATGACGATGTGAAACTTTTAAATTTATTTATGAATACAGGAGAGGAAAATCAATTGAGTTAGACAAAAGTTTTGTAAAAAATAATATCATTCGCAATGCGTCTTCGATTAGTAGTGTGGGATAAATTTAAAACTTTATGAATAGGTTTATTATAATCAAGCAGAGGAGGACAAGGGGCCTGTATAAAATAATTAACAAATTGTAAGAACTTATATTGATTCCTATAAACCATTAAAGAATATACCTAATTTATGAATCCATACTCTAGTTTATCTCTAGTTTTTATATTAAGTTGGACTAAGATCTCATAAATATGTAATTTTGAAGACACATTTGGGGAAAAATGTAAATCAAGGTTTCGGATAGAATTAGAAGAAATAATTAGAATATCAAATGGTATCATCGACAGCAATTTGATAAATGATACTTTAATATATTCGGAGATATTAAGCGACTGTCTGTTCGCCGCAATGTTCTAATCGACCTAGGTGGCAAGGTCTAATCTCAGGAGACAAGCATTATTTGTACTATAAATATTTACGCGTGAACAATTCTACGCATCTCATTGATTTTAATTTTTTAAACAAAATATTATATTATGCACCTGAAAGTTAAAATGTTGATTGATATATTATTATTTATTTATAGTAATATTATAATTTATTTATATTTTTATTAGCTGTCAGTGAAAGTAAGTGTCTATATCTCTTAAACTACCATAGTAAATTGATAGTAGAATAAACGTCATAATAATTTATAATATAGTGTATCATACTTTCATTATTTTTACATTTTTACGTATTATTATTGTTAACATCGTAAATGTAGATACAATTAATTTACTTGTATGCATATCTATAATAGGTGACGCTCCATGGTGGAAACAGTTTTTGGCAACCATAGGTTTGGGTGGGTTGCCAGTGATGGTCGTCTTGGTGGCCTTGGTTGTGATTTTGCTACTTATCGTCATCATCGTAATTGTTATCCTGTTGCTGTTCGTTTGTAAGAACCGTTACTTTAAACCGGGCAATGGAGTGTCGGGAGGACGTCAAAAATGTAAGTCTTTTATGTTCAATAAGACGTATACAATGACGTACAATACGTTATTATAGCATTATTAAAATGTGATAAACCGGTAACGAAATACTTTGAGAACGGCATGTGAATATATCAACAAAGTATACCGACTAATGACATACTTGACATACTGTGTGGATGTAGTGATGTTATAATCATTATAGTGTTAGTAATATTTTAATAGTGCGCAATGTTCTGTCTGTATGATTTTACATAGTAGACTTATATTATATGTATTTGTATTTTATCGTTTAAGTAGATACAGCTTTTATTGTGTGTTCCGTTTTTGTTTTCAATATTTAGATGTTAAACAAAAATACCCTACATTGACGGCGTATAGGGTACCAGTCGTTTGGCGCCGGCACCGAGGCCGTGGCTTGCTATTAAACATATCGAAAGTGCGACAAAAGTGAGTATTGTATGGTTACGAGCACTGACGTTAACCACTATTATTATTGGTACGCGCGCTAGCACTCAAATGCACTTTCTCGTAGTTATTGTTTTTCCTGTTTCGGGACGTATATAATTACGGTGATGGTGGTGATGGTGGTTGTAGATATATATATATTTATTATTCTGTACACATTTTTTCTTGCGTTTTTTAATGTTTTTCCTTACGGTGGCTATTTTTTTTCGCTCTTCTTGTTTACCGCTGAAACTTATGTGCTTGGAGACATCGTTACTATAAACATTTTACAATATTCTACTATCGCAAACACGCTACAATCAGCTATACTGGTTTTTTTAAACCTCGCTAAAAGATATAAGATAACACAACCATGTCGAGCGGTCTTGTAACGAATACTATTGTAGTCCCGAAGGAAGTGCCACGTCATCGATTTCTGGTGCCAACCCCGTGACTTCACAGCAGTGTACAGACCAGCCGGCGAATGTCTCGGGCAACCCTAAACCCCCGCCAGGATACGACGACGACCATTCGCAATCGTTTTCCAGCCAGCGGACAACATCGGCGGCGAGCGTCGTCGGCAAGTGGCCGCTCAAGCCGGGCGTGTTAGTGCATTCGAAGCAGCAGCTGCTCAAGTTGCAATCGGCCACTACTCACGGCCAATCGGCGACGGCCGACACCGGGGACGGTGGCGGCGGGCCCGCCGACAAAATTGTTGCCGACGGAAGCGGCGAAAAGCAAAAGTCGAAAAAAAACCACACCGGTAAAGGAAAGCCACCGGCGGCCGAGTGCATGATGCTGGCCAACGAGACGCAGTCGGCGCGCGCGGCTCGCATACGACGCATGATGATCGGATCTAATAATAATTTAGTACCAAAAAAACCGTCACCCACGTCACCTCCACCCGCGCCTCCTGTGCGACAAAGCTCGGATACCGGTGCGGGAAAATATCCTTCTGCGACAGGTAGAAAAACGACTACGTGTTTGATAACACACAAAGTTTAAAATCGTATTAGAAATATCAATAATATTATATTTATAATGTATTGCACCGCAAAATCGGTAACGATTGACAGCCGGCCTGTCTTTAAAGGAATTGGTTTTCGAAAAATATGCGTATAGGGATTAAATTACAAAATAGTAGGATACCTCAATTCAACGATATGTATAATTTTACCCGAGAGGCATATAATGACGCGAGTTCAACTTTCATAAGAAACGAGGATTTTGAAAACCGTCGTATTTAAAATGTCACTCCGCGTATTTTTGTTCATAACGTTCTTTCGAAAACATTCTATTCATTTGTAAAGTAAGTTCCTATACTTACCATGTTACTATATCATCGATTTTTAAACTGAAATAAATAGTCACAATGGTTAATGTATATTGACACTGTATCAGCTTAAAAAAGATAATCAAATCTTATAATTAATGTAGAATTTACATGTTTTAAAGTTGAAAATTCACATTTTTGTTTTTCATTTTCATTTTGAAAAGTTGGAAAAATCAACTTTGAATGTTATGCTTTTTGGTTAAAATAGACGCTTTAATTTTGTGTATATACAATAAGTTTTTTAGTGTGGTATATGTTGTATGTAAAACGTAGATGATGTTTTTAAATTTTTTTTATGATGTAATTTTGTGTTTTAATGATTGATCAAAGCTACCGGTGGGTATATATAAATGTATTCACCGACAACAAGCACGCAAGTATTATATAGTCATTGTATGCATTAAAGTACTTAACATTATAATCAACTCGTCCAGACAAGGTCTATGGAATTAAAGACTTAACACATCAAACGAAATTTTTATAGTATATAAAACAGAAGAGGGTGAATATACTTTAAACACTTTTATATTAAAATCACTACTAAAAACTCAAAATCACTTTGTATTTAAATTTAAAATACTTTTCTTATGTAAAAAAAAAAACATTTCAATTTAAATTTATATACTAATACAAGTATAATATAATCACATTTTATTTTATAAATAATTCATAGCTAAATTGTATAAGTTATAACCATAATGTTCTGTTCAAAATTCATAAGTTATCATCATATATTATCATAATATAATATAACTAAAAATTCATTTCCATCTAGTTGTTTTTAAAAAATCAATAAATAAAAATAACACACAACACAATCCAATACCTATGCGATTGAAATTTGATTTCACGATTCACAAAATTATTACCAAAAACACAATAATAATAAAAAAAAATTTATTTTCGATACCAATACATCAGTCACTAATGGTACATATTATTACGAAATTCTTGATACTAAAAATATTTAAAAACAAATTCAATATCTACCAATTAAAGTATTTATTATTTAAAATGTTCCAACATTCATTACACCCTAGTATATTTTGTATACATTACAGACAATAAACTTTAAACATACATTCTATATAAATGACGGACGTATTAAGATATGCACACGTGACACTTTTCGAATCCGTCCAAATTATCATATATTATCAAAATGACACGGTGATCTTATAGTTTGACTATTTCCATCAACACGAGTGTATTCAAACATTTCAAACATATTCATTAGGTACTCATTAGTTATTAATTTTTAGTAAAAGCTATAAACTAGTAAAAATATATAAATTACACAAAAGTTCTTAGCCAAACTACGTTTTTTACTGAACAAAAAATCTTTCGCAAAAATGCACAAATCCTTAATTGCGGTAAACGTATGTTTTCGAGGAAAAATTCCCGTATAAACATATTGTATGACTTCGTAATTATTAGGTGTCCCTACCGTTCATGTCAAAACGTCTAGGATTTTGATATCAATGTGAGGTTGGACAAATTAAACACACTCATCGTCGTATCCGGACCGAACATGCGATCGTATTTCTATAATCGTTTTTCCGTTATTCTGTGTTTATATAGATTCGCGAGGCGGAGCCGGTCAACAGCAGGACAACGAATCCAACTTGGGAGCGACGGGTGACTCGAAAGCCGCGTTCTACGAGAACTTGCCGTTCCACGGAATGCGACCGCCGCCCAATCAGGTTAGTCATCATCGGTTACAACAGTACCAATATATCATTATCAATACAACTGCACATCATTATATACATATATATATATATATATATTGTATATAGAGAGAAAGCATGCACTTAATGTTTGTCGTTTTCGCTTTGTTTTTATTCGTTTTGTTTTGTTTTTGTTTTTTTTTCGTTTTGTTTCGTGTATGCGTTGTCAATATTATGATTTGTCCCCCGCCAATCATCTGTGCCTGTTCGTCGGTTAAAACAGTCGTCCACGCTTCAGCCGCACGCAATGAGCAACTGCGGTAACGGTAACACGGCCGGTCGCGCTAACTACAAGCCGCCGCAGCCGCTGCCGCCCGCGGACGCGTCGCTGTCTCCGTTGTCGTCGTTGATTCACCGGTCGCCGAACGGCGGTTACGTGTCGCTGCTGCGCCGGTCCGCGGTTCCCGAGTCGGACGCTGTCACCGGTCGTCCCACGGCCGCCGTCCGGTTCAACTCGTTGCAGAGGCCGGACCGCGGCTCGACGACCGCGTGGCAGCGACGCGATCGGCAATTCCGGTCTATGAGAACCGTGGGCACGGGCGGCGGTAGCGACGGACCGGTGGCCGCGAAACCGACCGTCAGCGACGACCGCCTGGGGCGCCAGGACAACAACAACAACAACGACAGTGACAAAGCGGGCGGTGGTGGTGGTGGTGGCGGCGGCGGCGACGAGACGAAAGCGTCGGCGGCGACCGCGGACCGCGGTGACGGACGGAAAAACGCGTTTTCCGCGTCGACGTTCCCCAAGCCGGCGCCCAGAACGCGCGTGCCGTCCGCCTCGGTGGCGCCGCCGTCGCTGTCCCGCCGCGACACTTACGAGAACCTGCAGCAGCTGTTGAACGGCAGTGACGGTAGCGTGATCGGCACCAATAAGGTACGTACCTATATCGGTGGACTGCGCCGCAGTCACTGGATATGATTTCATAGTCGCGTCCACTCACCCTCTCCCTTCGGCCCTGCCCCCGTACAAACCGTTTGATGTACAATTATTAGAACGATAATATTAATTAATATATTAAATCCGTAGTATTTTTTTATTTTTATTTTTGGTTTTCTAAAATGCTTGCGAAACTATACTAACATAAAAAATATTTACTAACAAGGCGATTGGGTGTGTGTGTGTGTGCGTGTGTGTGATTAACAGTTAACAGGAGTCGGAATAGGAGCTCGGAGCTTGGACGAGTTTTACCGCATGCAAATACTACAACAACAAAAACTGTTGTACCACCGGGTGACGGCAGACGACGCGGCTGCGACAGCTCTCACAGCCGGATACTCGACCGTCGGCGTCGGCGGCGTCGTTCATCATCGTCAGCAACAACAACAACAACAACAACAACAACAGCAACAGCATCAACAACAACAACACCACCAGCCGCAGTCCATCGAAATGACCCAGTTCGAGATGACCACCGGATCGGGTCGTGAAGACGTATACCAAAAATCTCAGAAACACAACGCGGTCGGCCGGTACATGGGCGACAACGACGACGACCGCGGTGACGGAATCGGCGGCGACGGCGACAAGATCTGCAAGTCGATGAACGCCGGCGGCGGCACCATGGGAAGACGTCGCCGCGGGAACCAGCAAGCCTTGGACGGCGGAGGTGCGTTGAACGATCATTACTACAACGGCGGCAGCATCGGCGGCAGCAGTCAACACCTGCAGCAACAGTACCACTACAACCAGCACCAGCAACAACAGCACGGCAACAGAAGACGCAGCAACGCCGCCGCAACAGCGGACGGATCGCTCGTGCAGCCGGCCGTCACCAGCAACTACAACACCGTGTCGGGCGTCGGTTACTACGCCGCAGACGTGTACGCCAGCGTGGACGCGCGACAGCAACAGTCCAAACGGCAATCGCAGCAACAGCAACGGCCGTATTGCGGCGTCGGCGCTGCGTCCGCCGGCAACGTTTCCGACGAACAGTCGTCGCTGACGGCCAAGCGGTCCTGGCGCCGGCAGCAGAACCGCCGGCGCCGGGCCGGCGTTGGCGGCGGCGTGGTGGCCGTCGAACCGGACGACGACGCGGACCTGCCGCAGTCCGCGGTCGCGTCCGACTACGCGGCGGACGCCGAAGCCGACGACCCGCCGTCGCCGCAACCGCTAGCCGGCGACAGGTACCGGACCATGGCGGCGGCGGTGGCGGCCGAGTTGGATCTGCACCATCACCGTCCGCGGCAGAAAAGCGACGCGCGCAACAACCTGCCGGCCGCGGCCGAACAGCAACCGAACGGCGGTGGCGCCAACAAAAACGTGGTCAAGTTCCACGACGTGGGCCGCGAAATCGACGTGTAGACGCGACACCGCCGTCGTCGTCGTGCACCGCGCATATCGTCATCCGTAGTATTTTATTAAGCTTTTCATAACGTGTTTTCACGACGCGTATATATATATATATATAATCCATGATATTATCGTCGTATTATTATAATATATTATTTTGTCGTGCGCGTTTTATTTACTGTATTTTATAATAATATTATATTGTTATGTTATCGTATTATTATTTAATATATTATGTTTTCCGTCGGTTATAACATAACGTTTTGGGCGTTCTCGACGACGTGAGATTGTCGGCCAAGTCGTGTCGGCCCCGGAAAGCCGCCCCGTGGCCAGCGTGATGTATTGTAACGCGTGTGTTTACTTCCTCTTTGCGCTCGTTTCTATACTAACACACTAAATCATGATTTCACTAACTCGAGTCGGAGAATTATATATACACTATGATATTATAACGAAACAATATTATATACGTCACGATGACAGTCGTCGTCGTCGTCGCGCGCGCGCTCAAGCACACAGGTACGTACGCTCACCACCCCCCCCACCCCCACCACCACCTCCCCCGCCGTGTATGTCGCTTGAACGACAACGATAACGCTATTAACGACCCACTCGCCTCCCGTGCCCACCACATTAACACCCGTGCATCAGAAATAGTGATAACGCACTGAGACCGAGTTCAGCGCAAAATCCGTTTATATGAATTTTGTAAAAGTACCTCATTAATATAGCGTTGATGTGTTACAATGAAATAACGTGTGTCGTGTGTCGTATATTTTTAGCCCTACAAACCGCCGGCGGCCAGCGGTTACGCGGAAGGCGGCGACATGGAGTACGCCGACGTGGACTACCGGACAATGTATTACGGGCCGATCAATTACAAACAATCGTCCTGAGACTCTCGCCCCCTCCCCGTCATCGTCGTCGACCTCGTCCTCGTCTCCTAAAATATGTCCTGCTCGAGCGCGCTTCCTCGTCATCGATACGGTTTATGGTATTATGATGCTTGTGAGATGATTATAATTTAATACGAGTCGTATCGGTTATACATATAGCGGACATTATTATTCATACAATGATTACTCATATTATAATAATATTATACACTTCTATGGCTTACACGATTTTTATTTTTTCAATAATTAACGACGGTTTTTCTCTTCCGTTAAACTTTATGATTATTGGTATCGTTAATTCGTGATACTTATTTAAATATTGTTCTCGCACAAAATATCGATTCAAGTTCACAGCTGTCCAGAAGACCAAAATTAATAATTTACATACTGTTCCTACATCTCTCACTCGCAATAGACACACAGACACACATTGACACACACACACACAGACACACACAGACACAGACACACACACACAGACACAGACACACACACACAGACACACACACACACACACACACACACACACACACACACACACACACACACAGACACACGCACACACACACGCACACACACACACACACACCCACACACACACATGAATACACATTATATAGATACATACGCAAAGGCCACAGGGTGAAAATAAATAATTAATAAACGTCTAACTGATTATTTAATACATTTTATGTACAATAAAATATTCGTACACACACCCCTGTAAACAAGTGATGACGATTTAAACATTCTAAACCATTCACTCGATTTAATCCAAATTATAATTACGCGTAGACAAAGTTCGACAGTGGACTGTTATTATCAGTCAATCCTCCGCTAACAATATATTAGTACTTGTGCAAAATTTATCAAAATTTCAGAAAAGTATCATACCGCGTACTGCATCCAACTGAATAATTGTATATAAGTACTAGGTAGTAGAACCATTTTCGTTTTCATCTACTTGTACTTCCATTGAAAAACTGTCAAATTATTACCAAACACATATTGACAATCCATACACAATATGTTCTGTTACTGAAGAAGTACCTATACGAATATCTGTGAACAACATAATATTATTATTACGTATATTTCGAATTTCGATCATCGACCATCATTTTACTACCTATTAATTTATGATATCTACTGTCGATGTATTTCATATCTATTTGTATAAAATATTTTAATGTTACCTATAATATTATGGTCTATCGCTTTTATTTACAGTTATATGATTGTTCGTTTATTAAAGCGTAATAAATGTTACGTACGTGCCATTTATTATTATTATTATTATTATTATTATTGTTATAAATTTTAGTCAATGCCACCGTTACAATAACTAATGACATAATATATGTAACGACGCGCATGTTTCTTTATTGGCATCTGAAATAATATTATGTTTATTTGGCATTTTTAATCGTCGTCGTTTCTTGTAGCCTGCTGAGAAGTCGAATGCCTCCCATCTAAGTATTTAAAATTTAAATGTTGATATATCAATAAAAATGTATTATTATGAATCAATAGTGTTTCAGTAACAAATTATTGTAGAAATATAGTCTTAGTATAATGATAATAATAATATATATATATTTAAATCGATATTAGAGATGTATGTTTTTATAGACGGTTTTTGAATAGTTTTATAAGTTCAGTAAACGAATAAATTATGTTTAAATTAATCATAATCATAATAGACATGATCATGTTTTGTTTTGTATACACACTACATACAAAGACCGTCTGTCGTTAGTAGAAATTATAGTATTCTATATAATATTATATAATAGTATGTATCTAAACAAATTAAAATTGTTTTTGTGCACCCACGTGAGTGTGTTAATATATAATGATATGTATGTGTAAATTGTAAAATGTATTATGTGTTAAATAGTAGAGACTGCTGGTTACCACCACCGTGGCGACGGAATATTATTATTAATTTTATTGACAATCAATAATTAAAACGTATATGTTAACTTATTTTTTATCGAAGTTTATGCCCATTTAAATATATATATCGAATATGTATGTGTATATATTTCATATAGGTACTTATGTATATATAAATACACACACATACATATTATATTTTATTTATTTATCCCAGATATACCCATATTATAATTCTATCGTGTTGTTACAACTTACGTCTTACAATTTAATGATCGGTGTCTCTTATAGGCATTGGTATAACGATATATATGATCGTCATTAATCCCTTTTCTATGGCTTACCCACCTAAGGGTGTACCGTCTATACGGAGGTGCTGTACGTGTCCATACCACCTGTCGTTATCTTCTATCTGTCTATATGTTATTATATACTTATAGATTATAATTATTATAATATTAACTTCTTTACTACGTATAGTATATTTATTGATATAAAATATGATATAATATATATATTTTGTATTATCATAATTGATAAATTTTCCCTTCGAACTAACAAAATAACCTATTTTTATTTGTTAATTATTGTTGTACTATTGTATTTTGTTTTTATTATTTACGTGTCTAAGTTTACATCTGTAATTTTATTATACAATTATTATTATTATCATCATCATTATTATTATTTTGCATTTTTACATTAACACGCGGCATTTACGATTAATATGTTCTTACTATATATTGTATTCGTATTGCGGTAATTGAAGGGTGGTGGAACCTCCGCCGTTTGTATTCTAGTCATTATTTACTAAGTATATAATTATTATATCCTGAATATCCCCCAGAGGCATTGACGCTTGCGACAAAACGACTTGAAGTGTTTTACATTATATATATATAAATATATATATATAGATCATAATTGTAATAATTTTAAGTAGTATATCTATACATTTAAAACGTTTTGTTTAGTTTAGAATCGTTATCATAAAATCATTTTTTTTATATTATATAATATATGTATAATGTATATAATAATATTATTGTTTATGACGATAATAATTGTTGTTTCGATGATAATAAAAAAGTGTGAGAGAAAGATAACAATGGTTGAATTATATTGTATATACATGCATATAACCATCGATTCATACTTACCTTTACCATTCACTCGTGTACAAAAGACATTGCAAGGTGTACTGGATGAAGGTATCTTTATAATTGACAAAATAATTTGTTCTTCGAAGAAAAAAACAAACGAAAACCGTAAAGGATATATTATATAGATATAGTGTCAGATAGAACAGATAGGTACGTATACTTTCTAACTGACACAACATCGTTACCAGAGTATGAGACATAAGCACATAACATATTATACAGGTATCTACCTAGTAATAGTGTGTTGTGCAGAGTTGTGACTACTGATGTTATAGTACTGTGATATACTGATATTAAATTTAAAACCAAACATGATATAAAACGAACTACTCGAAAAAAAAGTATTGAATTGAGTTCAGTGTATACGGTATAAATGTGTTGAATATAACCAATCTATGATTTCTATGGATTTAATATAAGCATTCCAGGTTAGGTTAAATCTAAATCATTTGTGTATACCTACAATTTGATAATGTATTAAATTTCAATATTATTTTAAATTATGGCTAGACAATTTACACTATCCCTAGGATTTTTATAGAATGCCAATACTTATATTTACATTTGTATATTATTCAATTATATTACTTATTTATTTATCGAATAACATATAATATCACAACACAGCAGTGATGTAAAACATCGTGCGTTTGTATATACTAATATAAGCATATACAATATACATCTATAAGTACAAAATATGTATCATAATCGTACAAACCATATTGGCGTGATATATTAGTAATTTTTCCCTGCACTCATTAACCTAACTGTGAATGAAACGTCCTAAATTATTAATAACTTAGACTCATGTGCGGTACTCAAGTAGTCAAGTGTGATATAGTGTGGATTGAACTACTAAACTTCTTACCAACTAAAAGGTTTATTTACGAACATAGGCGTGCGCAGACTTTGACCGCAGGGGTGGCCCTTAAAGATTCTTGTATTAATGAATACTAGTATAATTAATATTTAATTGTTAATTTTATAAAGCATTTATTTAATTCAATATGCAAATATAAAAATAAATAAAAATAAAATATAAAGGTATTAAAATGTATAAAAATGAATAATAATAATAATTTTAAACTGAAACTGAAACAGTATAATAATACCTATAAAAAATAGTGAAATAACATAAATAAAGTAGTTGACAAATTCACAGTGATAAAAAAATAGACTGCTAGCTGATATCAGATAAATGTTCAATTACTTGTGGATATAATTATAATTTATATGATACAAGTCAAAAAAGTAGGTATTTAAATTCACGATACAAGATACATTAAAATAATGTATCTCAATGCAAGATACAATATACAATTGTATATCAGATACGTCTCTTAAATACTATAGGTAGTATCTAAGATACTGCCCAACCTTGATTGTATCTAATGATAGTTTTTATAATGCGATTATTGACAATATATTGTACCTATTATTTATTTGTGGATATATTGCCAAGCATTTTTATCGAGATATTAAAGATAGAGGAGAACCTAAAAACAGTAACCATGCATCTAAAGCACTCTAAAAATTGTTTAAGTTACTGAACAATATTTAAAAAATTTTATTATTAATAATAATAAACATACTTTATTAATAAAAAATATTGATCAAAAGATTATATTATTAGATTATATTATTATTTATTAACTGTCCAAAATTTGTTAGCATAGGCCATAGGTTGACATTTGATTGACTTTTTAGTGGGGCTATAATAATCCAATGTAAAGTGACTCCGCCCCACCTTTTTATACAGAAGTGTAACATTTTACCTTCGATTTTTATGGGTCTATTGATATATTTAGGAGAGCTGAGCCCCCTAAGTCCCCCCTGATGTCCGCCTATATTTGTTAGGCTGAGATTTATCAATATTACCTCAATATGACAAATGTTTTGAATATTTTAATTTATATTGCACTCCGCATAAAATAAAAATAACTGCATTAATTAACTGAACATATTTGAATATAACTATACCTACAAAAAGACTCAATTAATATAGTCAAATCTTGACCAGTTCACTAATGAAAGCTGTTGTAAGCAAGAGACACAAATTAAACAAAACAATTTTATTTAATAATATGTAAACTTTTATAATATACCTATTTTTTATAAATTAAAACATACATATTTTTTAAATTACCGATAACAACAGTTAGCAATCTAGTTTATTATCTTTATCTGTGCTATTAGTCATTGGATTAAAACTAACTTCGATTTTTTCATGTAAAATGTAGAAATGTTCGCTATCTAGTTTAATATAGATATTTATGCATTTATTAAAGAAAAAGCAAGAGCCCGCAGGGGGGGCCGCGGCCCACCCAGCCCCCCTGTGCGCACGCCTATGTTTACGAATCAGACGAAAAAAAAGGTCTGCTAATATTGTTTTATAATTGTATGGAAAACCCTGCAGCTCTGGGCGTAACGTTTTTATTGTTTTTAATACTTATTTTTCACCAAGTTAATTCAAAAAATGAACAAGACCTTATATAATATTTCACTTTTTCAAAAGATAATTATAGTCTAAACTCTGAAACAATTTTCAAAGATGAATATACGATTTGAAACAACAGGTTTAAAAATACACAGCGTATTTAATATAAATAATAATCTCCGAAGAAATAAAAATTAATGTTAAAAAATTTGTTTTTTTATATAAATAATATTTTGTTTAAACATCGTCATTAGAAAACTACTTTATAATTATACAAGTAATTATAGAAAATAATGATCGATAATCTTTAAACACCTAATAATCATTATCGTATATAGAGCCATAAAGGCAACAATATTAATTAGTGGACGATCACTTTAAATATGGTTCATTGTTTAAAATTCAAAACACAGACACTATTGTTTGTACGGTTGAGTAAAACAATAGTATATTACATAGATATTATAATGTATAAACAAGTCATGACAAATTATAATGAAAATATAGTATAACTTTCTTGATTTTTAATCAAGTAAGTATGGTAATTGAAATGAAAAATGTCTGAATTTTTAAAACTTCAAGAATTTTTGTTAAATAGGAAAATTATAAAAATGTAACTCAGTTGTAAAAAGTAAGTAGATAATATTAAGCTAGCTTTAACATGAAATATTAATGAAAGAGATCCGATATCACACCCAAGCGGTATAACGATTTGAATCCATAGAAACGTCGGCGTGAACAGTACCAAAATTTCTATTTTTTAACTTTTCTCCAAAACTATTATAGCTAAAAAGTTGGTTGATAGCTCATTAAAAAGGGATTATCAACTAGATACAAAATGTGAGATTAAAAATTTTCAAAAAAAATTATTTAATTTTTCAAAGTTAAAAAAATAGTTATTTTTTTTGCTAGATTTTCATTTAGCGTGGTAGATAACCGAAAACGAAACGAATTTTGTTATTTGGGATGTTGTTAGATTCCCATTGACTAGGAGAAGTGTTGTGAAGATTTTTTTTTTTTATCTTCAATTGTTAACAATTGTTAACTCACTACAAAACTATAAAGCTGAAAAAAATAAAAAAAACGCCCAATAAAATATGTTTTAATTTTTTTTTGAAGCTCTGTAGTGAATTAATTATAAAAGATAGTTCTGAAAATCTTAACTTCTCCTAGCCAATGTGAATCGAACAAGACCCCAAACAATAAAATCTTTATATAGTATTGAGGTAGAGTTTGGGTATTTTGGCGACCATATGAGTCTGTAGTCGAATGTTATGACTAACATTTTTATGTATTTTTTGTTGTTTAATTTAATATTTAATTCACCTACCTTTGATTTTCTAGTAAAAATTATGCAGTTTGATTTTTCTGTTGAGAAGCTGAAACCACCATTAGGTTTATAACAAAATGTTTTCACTTTCGAAGCTTAAATAAAAGTGTACACTTTCTTAAAAAATATCAACTATATAGTTTTGTAGTAAATTTTGTTATTTTGTAATTAATAAGTTCATAATTGTTGTCAAATGTTTCATCTATCTTAAAGAACAATTAATGATGAATAGAAACTAAGAAAAAATAAACAAATTACTATTCAACTCTCAAAAATAATCCAATTAATAATATAAAAAAAATTGACTGTATATAAGTGTTGATTAAAACTATTGAAACTATGAAAGTATTATTTAGAGACTCACAATATTGCAATAGCTCATCATACAAGGATTATCGTTTATATCTTCAATAAACTTAAATAGTTTAAAAAAAAGATTTTCTATAAAAATCTTTGGAAATCTTTTTTTTTTAGATTTAATTAAATTATGAAACTAGAACATTTTCATGGTTTCATAATTTAATTAAATCTAAAAAAAAAAGATTTCCAAAGATTTTTATAGAAAATCTTTTTTTTAAACTATTTAAGTTTATTGAAGATATAAACGATAATCCTTGTATGATGAGCTATTGCAATATTGTTTTTATAGTTTTTGTATATTTTGTAACTAACGTTATAATGAGAGACATATGTGATATATCATACTCAATTATGTGGACAAATGTAATTTGTTACTTAAATGTCTGACGTTAGTTGACACATCGTCAATAGGTTTATTTCTAAAATACTTATTGGACTATTGCCTAAACAACTTGTTTTTATAAATAGTATTTCGTTTTAAATAGGCTACGTGTTTTAATGACTATTTTTATTCATTATTTTAACTTGAAACATTTGTACTTAGACTTTTAGAGGGTGGACAAAGTAATATTATGTATAAAAAAGCGGGTAAGTGAGTATCGCTCTGCTGTACATTAGGGGGTGGGGTGGACCTCGGACTAGGGTAGGTTAAATTTGAATGCAATGATAGGTATCATTGTATACGAAAAACGATTCTGAACGGAGATGATTTGTCAGTCTGGGATATATTAAATTTAAATATTGTCATACATTCCATTCTGAAAAAAATTCACAAATTCAAACACTTAAGTAAAAGCTTCAAGATCTTATGTATGCTAATTTTTTAAAAATAACAAAAATCGAAAATTATTTATTAGTAAAACGACTAAAACGTAATTTTACACGCGTATTTTTGATTTCAAATTAAAATTAAAACTTTAAACACACGTAAAATTTTTTAAATTGAACAATCCTCAAAGTTTTTTATAATTGTTCTAAGCTTAACTTATGGACAGCATAGTATTAAATTTTCAATTCTTAGCTTTTGATAGAAAAATATTTATAAATTTTTAACTACCAAATAGTGAAAATATTCATGATTTTGACGAATTTTTGTCAATATTTGAACTTCAAATGCTAATAAAAAAAAATTGTGCCTATGTATTTTTATAATTGTTGAATCAGAGTTAGAACAAGTTATGTGGACCCTTCAATTAAATTTTCAAGTAATTTGTCCCAGCTAAATTTTTTTTATCAACATTTATAAAAAAAAAATAAAAAAAAATTGAAAATTTCAATTGTCTATAAATAGCTCAAAAAAAGTCAAAATGTTTTGAAAATCAAATCACGTAAAGGAAATGGCAATCTAAATAACTGGTAAAATTTTCAAGTATTTACGACTTATACTGTTTGAATAACAACAAATATCAAAAATCGTTTGAGGCTAAACCGTTATTTAACGCAGTTTTGTAAAAATGTAAATTTCAAACACTCATAAAAAATTTTTGTCTGAATCCGGTAGAGTTTTTTTTAAAGATAATTGAAGAAAAATGTATGAAGAACCTTGTATCAAATTTTCAAAACTTAGTTATAAAAGAAAAAAATTTTACGATTTTTCAACCACAAAATTACTTGCAAATTTTCGCAATTTTGACATATTTCGTATAAATTCGAACTTTAAGCACTTATAAAAAAAAATTGTGACTAACGATTTCGGATTTTTTTTTATCACTTTAAAAACAACTCATAAGAAACCTTGTATTAAATTTTCAAGATTTTCTGGCCGGCTAAAAAATTTTTATCGTTATTTTAAAAAAAAATACTAAAAAAAATTAAAAACTTCAATTGTCTATAAATAGCTCAAAAAAAGTCTAAATTCTTTGAAAATTTAACTGTGTATGGAGAACGCTAATATAAACATTTGGTGAAAATTTCAAGTATTTACATCTATTAGTTTTTGAGTTATAGCAAAATAAATAATTCGATTTGGTCGAAAACTGGTTGTGCGTAAAAAATCCCGTTTTTCCGTCATTTTTTTAAGGTTTTTCCCGACTCATTTAAAAAATATTGAAAAATTTTAACTTTTGACCCCCCAAAGTACCAACTAGATCCGATTTCCTTTTCAAAGAGGGGCTGAAGTTGAAAATCGAAGCATTTTTACTGCCCCAAATGTTGTCGACAGACACAAAAAAAAACAAAAAAAAAAAAAAAAAAAACACACATCATTGTAAAATCAATACATTCATCACTCCGTTCAGAATCTAAAAGATTACTTATAAATAAGGCTGTACATCTATAGGAAAATGCATTTTTTTTTTTTTAGTTACTGTGAAACGTAGTTTTGTAAGTACATAATTTGAATTATGTAACAATACGAATCCATTAATGAAACTTTTATTTTGCATTTATTAACGTTTTTAATTTTTTTAGGTCATTATTTTGCATTTGTATAGGTCATATTTTCCTTTTTTAGTTCATTTTCCGATATTTTTAATTAAATTTCTTCAATTGACATCTTTGAAAACCTTTTTTGTTTTGTTTTACACAGATTGTATATACGTCAAATTTATATTTTATAAAATAATATTTTACACAAGCTATATACGGCGTCGGTAAAGATAAAATAAAACAATTGATTGATAACTAGATAAGTTATTTGTAGAATATCGTATATCAGTCACGAATTTCCAGATATAGTTGGTTGGTCAATAATTTATTTTAGCAGGTAATTGTCGTTTAGTACCTGTTTGGCGTTCGCGAGTATACCTATACAGTAAAATCTGTTGACAGTAAAATGCTGAAATCAAATCCAATTTTCTCGTCAATATTATGAAAGTACGTCAATGAATTTAGCGCTGATATTTTTAGTACAGATGGTACAATATTATACTGTAAAGTTTGTGAAGTGAGAGTTTCGGCGGAAAAAAAATTTACGATACAACAACAGATAGCAAGTTACAAGCATATTTTAGGTGTCTAAAAAAAAAACGATAAAGAAACTTCATGTCTTTAAACTTTGATCACAACTTCATCAAACTTGAGTTTTAATAGTGATCTTTATAAAGCGAATATACCACTGAATAAGTTATTGCAACCAACTCTTCGCAATTTTTTTAGAAAAGTATACTAATAAATCGATACTATTACATTAAGAAAAACATATGTACACAAATGTTAAGAAGAATAGTATTATGTAAAATCAGAACGTATGCATCAGATAAGAAAAAATTGGATTTCAATTAGTGAGATACAACAGATACAATGGGTAAATATATTGCAAATACAATAATCGACACATTAGAGAATTAGGGCAATTAGACCATCCCGGTAAAGTTTTTTTTATTAAGTTCAACAGTGTTAAAAAAAGCTAATAGTGGTATACAATAGTTAGGCTTTTTAAACAATCACTTTCACTATTATGGCCTGCTGGTTATCAACGGAAAAATGTTTTACTATTTTTACAAGACGCAGCACCATATATGATCAAAGCAGGAAAAGCTTTAAAATTACTTTACTCTAAAATGGAACCCGTGACGCGTATATTAAATCTAACTTTCGAACACTACCTAAAATTATTATTCGTTTAGAGATGTCTGGTCGATCACTCAGAGATTTTATTCAAATTGTAACGGAATTCAAGAAATAAAAAATGACAGAGGAAAGATCGTTAATTTAAAATTAAAAAAAGCGGGTAAGTGAGTATCGCTCTGCTGTACATTAGGGGGTGGGGTGGACCTCGTACTAGGGTAGGTTAAATTTGAATGCAATGATAGGGATCATTGTATACGAAAAACGATTCTGAACGGAGATGATTTGTCAGTCTAGGAATATTTAAATATTTTCATACATTCTATTTTGAAACTAATTCAAACATTTAAGTAAAAGTTACAAGATCTTACGTTTAGTAATTTTTTTAAAAAAATTATTTAAATTATTTAGTAGTAAAACATTATTTTACACTTGTATTTTTGATTAAAAATTAAAATTAAAACTTTAAACACTCGTAAAATTTTTTAAATTGAATAATTATCAAACTTTTTTATAATTGTTTTAAGCTTAACTTATGGACAGTATAGTATTAAATTTTCAATTCTTAGCTTTTGATAGTAGAATACAGTAGAGCCTCGATATTCCGGACCCCCGATAATTCGGTGAACGCGGTAATCCGGACGGCAAAATTCCATTTATTCGTAAATAGATTTTACGAGAATTCCCGCAACCCAATTAATCTATAAGATATTGTTATCGACAAATATTATTACATATAAACATTTTTTTTTTTTAAATTCATTAGTTTAGTTTTAATTTAATTTAATTATTATTCTTGTAATTTAAAATGCAATGAATATAAAGATGGTGAAATTAAAAATAAAATCTTAGTAATTTGAGTAGGTAATTTTGAAAAACCTTCGGTAATCCGGAAAATCGATAATCCGGACGATACTCGGTCTGAATTCGTCCGGACTATCGAGGCTCTACTGTATTTATAAATTTTTAACTACCAAATAGTGAAAAATATTCATGATTTTGACGAATTTTTGTCAATATTTGAACTTCAAATGCGAATAAAAAAAAATTGTGCCTATGTATTTTTATAATTTTTGAATGAGAGTTAGAACAAGTTATGTGGACCCTTCTATTAAATTTTCAAGTAATTTGTCCCAGCTAAATTTTTTTTATCAACATTTATAAAAAAAAAATAAAAAAAAATTGAAAATTTCAATTGTCTATAAATAGCTCAAAAAAAAGTCAAAATATTTTGAAAATCTAATCACGTAAAGAAAATGGCAATCTAAATAACTGATAAAATTTTCAAGTGTTTACGACTTATACTGTTTGAATAACAACAAATATCAAAAATCGTTTGAGGCTAAACCGTTATTTAACGCGGTTTTGTAAAAATTTAAATTTCAAACACTCATAAAAATTTTTTGTTTTAGTCCGGTAGAGTTTTTTTTGCAGATAGTTGAAGAAAATTTTATGAAGAACCTTGTACCAAATTTTCAAATCTTAGTTATAAAATAAAAAATTTTTACGATTTTTTAACCACAAAATTACTTGCCAATTTTCGCAATTTTGACATATTTCGTATAAATTCGAACTTTAAGCACTTATAAAAAAAAATTGTGACTAACGATTTCGGATTTTTTTTTATAACTTTAAGAACAACTTATAAGAAACCTTGTATAAAATTTTCAAGATTTTCTGGCCGGCCAAAAAATTTTTATCGTTATTTTAAAAAAAAATACTTAAAAAAATTGAAAATTTCAACTGTCTATAAATAGCTCAAAAAAAGTCAAAATTCATTGAAAATTTAACTGTGTATGGAGAACGCTAATATAAATATTTTGTGAAAATTTCAAGTGTTTACATCGATTAGTTTTTGAGTTATAGCAAAATAAATAATTCGATTTTGTCGAAAACTGGTTTTGCGTAAAAATTCCCGTTTTTCTGTCATTTTTTTTTTGTTTTTCTCGATTTTTTTGAAAACTGTTGGAAAATGTTTACTTTTCACCTCTATAATGCACCAAGGATATCCACTTTGCCATCGGAAACCACCCCCAAAGTTTAAAATTGAAGCATTATTTCGACTAGTTATGCTGTACACAGACACAAAAAAAAAAAATAAAAAAAAAAACAAAAAACACACATCATTGTAAAATCAATACATTCATCACTCCGTTCAGAATCTAAAAGTATTGGAAAAAAAAATACGGAATTTAATACAATTTGCACTTTATCGAAAATATACTCGAAGAAACTGAAATGTCCAGAACTTATCTTCCAAATGACCTCAGCTTTGATGACATAGATTTTATGCGATATGTTCCTATTACATCTATATATTATATTAAAAGAAGTTTTTCGGCATACAAAAATTTGTTGACAGACTATCGGCAGTCATTTTTATTTGACAACATCCAAGCAATAATAAAGGCTAAAGACGAATAAGGTACCCACACAGATAAATATATTTAATTTTTTTAAAATAATTCAGGTGAATAGCATTATATAAAATTCAAATTCAATCAACATTTTTATCATATTTTTTTTATTAAATAAACAGATTTTTATGCATGTAAAATGTAATGTACTAAATTTATAATATCCTATAAATCAATATAAATTTAAAAATTAAATTAAAAGCCTTTTTAAGTGTATTTTATACTACAATTTTTGGCATTTTATGTGCATATTTTATTGCATTTTTTTTAAAGGTTTTTTAGTGCATTAAATTCACAGTACTGCTACTTATAAACAATAATATTTTTTTAATATAAGAACCCAGTCCAATATTTGTAGATACGTACATCAAATAAAGAACTTTAGATACGCAGTAAATAAAAGTATGTACCGAAGAACAATAAAAAATAATGTGGCCAAGTGGATTCCTCCCTGCTTTTCAGCAAACTTCGAGTGGGTCACTGCAATAGATATGTTAAATTTTAATTCAATGATACCTATATTATTGTATACTAAAAATAATTCTGAGCAAAGAAAGTCTTTCAGTCTATATCGGCTATAACACTAACTAAATATATTCATATTGTTACATTTTTGATATTGCCATTTGGTAGGTATAAGGTTATTTATTTTAATATTAATAATACCTACAGCAATTTAAAATAATATTTGTTAAAAAAATTACATTTGAAAATATCATTATTAATTTAAAATATAATAATACCTATACAGTATACATTATACGTAAAAGTTGTAAGTACTAATGAATAATGTTTTTGAACTATAAAAAAAATAATGAATGTTGATATTCATAGTTTAAATATGTAATTTCATCAAAATTTGAACTTAAAATGTCTTTAAAAAAAATTATGCTGATATATTTAGATTTTTTTGGTATCAGTATAAATTGCTAAAAAAAGCACTTTGTATTACATTTTCAAGCTTTGACTAAATAAATTGGACATTTCTTAAATTTTAACTGCAAATTACAAATGTTACAATTACAATTACAAATTGCAAACTACAATTGAATAACGACAAATATCAAAAATCGTTTGAGGCTAAACCGTTATTTAACGGTTTTGTAAAAATTTAAATTTCAAACACTCCTAAAAATTTTTCGTCTTAGTCTAGTAGAGATTTTTTTATAGATAGTTGAAGAAAAATTTATGGAGAACCTTGTACCAAATTTTCAAAACTTATAGTTTTTTTTTTTTTTTTTTTTTTTTTTTTTTTTATTAGCTATTAGTATACAACTATGACAGCTCGACTATTACAGACATAATACATAATACAACATTATACATTAAACATTATAATACATATTAAATAATAAAGCCAGCATCCAATATAAAGGTAATTATTAATTTAATGGCGGTAGTAGATTTTGTATTAAGTATGGAGTGGATATTTAAGGGGATATCAAGAGTCTTAAGTTCATTAACTAAAATATTGCGTTTGAGTTGTAGGGTAGGGCAGTCAAGTAGAATATGGGATAAGTCACAAATGCATTCATTCAGGTGAAGAGTACAGAATGGAGAATCATTAAGGCCAAGTTTAAAGGAGTGGCTGGGTAGAAGGTGATGCCCTATGCGTAGCCTATTAAATTGTACTATATATGGTCTATGTAAGTGTAGGTTATTGAACCAGGTTTTTTTAAGGATATTTGGTGTAATATTTCTGTATCTTGAGGCGAATTCAGCAGGTAGATTGTTCCAGAGAGAGAACCAAATATTAGTAGAGTATAGTTTTAAAAAAGGTGTGAAGTCAGAATGGGGGAGTTGATAAATAGAAGGAAAGATGAGATTGGATGAAGATTTAGCCAGGTGGTCTGCAACTTCATTACCAAATATGCCTGTATGACTAGGAACCCAAAGAAAGTGGATGTTATAGTTAATTTGATTTAATGTAAAAATAAGAGACTTGATGCGAAGAATAAGTGGAGACAGATGAGAGTTAAATGGGTTTGAATTTAAGGCTTGGAGGCACGACATAGAATCTGATACAATTAAGTAATTATTGGGGGGGAAATTTTGGATAAGTTTTAAGGCTTCGGTGATGGCATAGCACTCAGCTGTAAAGGAAGAAGACGTAGGGGGAAGGTTATTGCTAAAAGAGAGTTGTAGATCAGGAATATAAAACGCATATCCAGCGGAGAGAGGGGAGACTGATCCATCAGTATAAACCGTGATGAAGTTAAAAAAGCGTTCATTAAGATAATTCAAAACGGCTGCATTGACCGAGGAAGAAGACATAAATTTAAAATCATTGGAGGATAGATCAAAAAAATTATTATCAGAATGAATCTGAGGGGAAAAGATAAGAGAGTCGTAGGATTGTTCGTAAAGAGGGAGTTTAGTTGAATTAATAATATATTGGTGGAAATTTGAGATAGAATGTGCTATAACTGATAATACGGGCATAGATTTAGGAACATATCGCCAATTAAGGTACAGTGAGTAATAAGTGTCAAAGATACGGTGATCGCTATAGGATAATGATTTCAAGAGAAATTTTCCAGCAAGCCAGCGGCATCTGATATTAAATGGTGGGCAGGTAGATTCGACTTCCATAGCAGGGCAAGGTGTAGAACTGACGTAACCCATAATGGTTCTGATGCATGAGGCTTGGAGTTGATTGATTTTTTTCCAATTAGAAAAGGAAGCCGATCCGAAAAGAAAGCATCCGTAATCAAGTTTGGAGCGTATAATAGAAAAATATATAGATAATAGACTTGAAGGGTGAGAGCCCCACCAAGTACCAGTTACCGATCGGAGGAAGTTGGACCATCGAGAAACAAACGCCGTGAGAGTTGAAATATGTGGAATCCAGCGCAATTTGGGGTCGAGAGTGATGCCGAGATAGGTAATACTGGGAACAAAAGGGATAACATAATTGTTGAGATGTGTATTAAGGTTGTTTAAATATCTACGACGAGTGAAAATGATCGATTTGCATTTTTCAGGGGCAACATCAAAAGACACTTTGATTAGGATATCATTCAGATCCTTCAGGGCAGAGTTGAGGTTATCAATAGCAAGGTTAAGATGTTTATTAGAAGAGAATATTACTAAATCATCAGCGTATATAAGACATTCATGACCAGACTGAGAAAGATGCTTTTCAACAATACTCATATATACATTGAATAGGATTGGGCTAAGGCAGCTACCTTGTGGAAGGCCAGTGAAAGTGGATCGAGTATTTGACGATCCAAAGGGAGAGAAGAAAACAAGATTTCTGAAATTGAAGAGAGCAGACAGAACATTACAGAACTTAGGGGGGACATTTAATGAGAGAAGATAGGTAATGAGGGTAGGAATGTTCACGGAATCGAAGGCGCTGCGGATGTCAACAAATGTGGCGACAAGGAATTCCTTATTATTAAAAGCATGGTAAATGTTACCAATGAAAGTCGAGAGGCATTCCATGGTACCCAAACCCTTCCTAAAAGCAAACAAATTTGAAGGTAAAACAGAGTTGGATTCTAACCACCAATCAAGTCTTGTTTTCAGCATATATTCGAAAACTTTGCAAAGAGAGGAAGAGAGAGCAATTGGACGAAAAGAATCATTAGAATTAGGTTTGGGGATAGGGATGACACGATAAGATGTCCATGAAGGAGGAACCTGATTAGATGATAGAATGTTATTCATAATAGATAAAAGGTAAACCAGAGCATTTGAAGGGAGGTGTTTTAGCATAATAGGTGATATGTTGTCAAGACCGGACGCAGTAGATTTCCGTGAAGATATGGCTAAATTTAATTCTGACATAGTAAAAATATTAGTGAGAACATGAGGTGGAGAGTATAGAGAGTGATCAGAAGGGCAAACCTCTGATATAGAAGGGACATAGCACGGAGCGACTTTAAAACAAAAAGAGTCGAACCAATCGTCATTATCTGGAGGTCTGACAGGGTTGATACAGTTTTTATAGCGCTTAGCTGTTGACCAAAGGTGATGTATGGGGAAAGATGGGTTTAGATTTGAACAAAATTTTTTCCATTTTTTCCTCTTTTCATTTTTTAATAGCCTGGTGGTTTGGGCACAAGCGTTTCGGTAATTAATAAAGTCAGACATGGAGCCTGAGCGACGAAAGTTTCTAAAAAGAAAGGTTCTGTTTTTGACAGCTTCGGTACAGTCAGAATTCCACCAGGGAGGGGAGGGTGGATAAGGATTGGTATTTAATCTTTTCTTAGGAATTGTAGAATCGGCGGAGTTGCTTATAATACTAGTGAAGGTAGAATAGGAAAAAACTGGAGAGGAAGAATTTGTCAATGAAGAGATAGAATTATGAATTTGAAGAGAATACGATGACCAGTTGGCTTTATTGAAGTTGAAAGGTAAGTAGATTGGAGGTGAGGAATCCAAGGCGGAACAAGGTGGTACAGGATCAGTGATCCTGTTAAAATTAGCTGTTATGATAATGGGAATATGATCGCTACCGTGAGGATCATTGAGGACTTGCCAAGATAGATACCAGATTATATCAGGGGAACAAAAAGATAAGTCAATTGCAGAGTTAGTTGAGTTGGGGCGACCCACATGTGTAGGACTACCATCGTTGAGAGAACAAAGACCTAATGAGTTAATGCAATCATAGATCTGAGAACCACGGCGGGATGCAAGTTGAGAGCCCCAAGCGGGATGAAATGCATTAAAATCGCCACCAAGTAGCGTATTATGTGATATCAGGTTAAAAAATTCATGCCATAAATTGGAAGGAACATTAGAATTACTGGGGATGTAACAGGACCAAAATTTTAAAGGAGGGTGTGAATTGATAAGATGCACTTCGATACCTATGATGTCAATTTTACAGTGGGTAAATCTATTTCTGGTAGCGATATCTAAAGGAATTAGTTTGGATTTGAAGGAGTTATGGACAGCAATAGCTACACCACCATAGCCATCAGAGCGGTCGGATCTATAGATTTTGAACTGTGGCATTGTAAGGGCACGTGAAGGTAAAAGCCAGGTTTCAGAGAGAAGTGCAATTGAGCATTTATGATCGGATAGGAGGTGTTGTAAGGATGGGAGACGTGCAGGGAGACTTCTCACATTCCACTGAATAATGTTAGTGTAATTGTTGGAGATATTCTGGTTTTTATATTTTTGTAAAAATGCCATGGTAATTTTAAATTGTTTTGTTATTGTAATATGTTGGTTTTTGAGTCAAATATATTTAGTATTTTCTTAAACTGTGGTGAGGACATTTGGTGTATAATACAAGACTAATCAGAAGTGAGATTAGAATCTGGAATATTAAGGAGTGAATTTAGAGAAGATTCAATTAGGGACTGAAGAGAGGCGGGTGAGAAAGGGGAAAATAGGGAGGGGGAATTTATAAGAGATTCAGAGAGCTTAAGAGAAAGAGAATGGATCCAAGATAAATCAGCAGAGTTATTGTCTTCGGTAAGGCTTTGATTAGGGAGATTGGTTAAACAGCAACCATTAGGTGAAGAAAAATGAGGTTCAACTGGTAAATTTAATTTGTCTTTATTAATCGGGGAGCGAGATTTTTGTTTTGTCTTCCTAGAATTGAAATAATGATGGTGATTATTTAGCCTGGGGAAGTTTTCTTCCTCTAGGGAGATATTTGGTTTTAATATTTCAGAAATTGGAGGCTGGCTCTTAACAATATCGGAAAAAGAAAAAGCAGTAGTGTAACAATTATTTTTTTTAAAAATTAAGGCATCCTTATAGGAAATATTTTCGGTGGCCATGATGTGTTTAATTTCTTTTTGAGTGGACCATTCACGGCAACTACGATCAGTGGCTAAGTGAGGTTGCTTACAGAAGAGACATACAGGATCAGTGGCTTGAGCGCGTGGGCATAAATCAACCGAATGATTGTTTTCACCGCAGTGACTGCACCTGGGACAGCTACGACAATATTTTTGTGTATGTCCAAAACGTAGACAACGATTACATTGAACGGGAGACCGGACACTGGGTTTGACATCAAAAATCATATTAAATACAGAGATTATGGATGGTATTTTCGAAGCGACAAATTTAAGTTCAACTATACGGGTTTGAACGACTTTATCATCTTTTTTAATACTGATGCGTTTGAATGCATCAATTTTGACTGAAGATCGGACGCCTTCGAAAAATTCAGCTTCTGAGACTGCAGTGTCTAATTTTATTATTCCGTAAGAAAAAATTAGCGTAGAAGGTATAATTGCATTAAAGTTATTCTCATTTAAGATGTTTGAATTCAAGCAGCAATTACCATTAAGAATTGTGTCGAAAGAAATTTTTATTTTTTTTGAACCCGCAGGTTTAATATTAGTAATACCAGAGAAATTGTTAGAGAAAAATTTAGCGGCCTTAATAGGATGCCAGTTTCCTAAATTTATATTAGCGTCCGTACTTTCAACGAGAATGGTTATAGGCCCGATATAATCTGGCGCAAACGACTTTTGTAATAAGTTGATATGTTTATTAGTGTTGGACATATCGTTGTTGGTAGGGAAGGTAGATTGAATAGAAGTAGCATTGAGTGAAGAAGACGTAGAACCAGTATCGAACTCATTAGAACGATCATTAACGATCACATCCATGTCGATAGCCGTAGACCCAGGCGTAATTGCGGTTTGTGTAGATAAAGAGCTATAATTAAATGCGGAGCTAGATATATCTAGAGTCGGCGGGTTGTCAATAATTTGTTGAAAACTTGGTGAAACTGGACAAGAAGTATTTTTGATTGGCTTACCATTTTTGCCGACTACCTGGTAACCGGGGCCGGCAGTGTTTTTGACTTGTTGATTTTTAAGTTTGTTTGAAATCTGATTTTGGCCGGCACGATTTGTGCCGCCCGATGACGACGGCATAATTAACGCACAACTAAAATAAGAGCGATAATACGCAGCGAGATAATATAGGTAGTACGACACAAAGAAAACACGTCTGAACGCTAAGACTGCGAGGAGACAACTCAACTTATAGTTATAAAAGAAAAAAATTTTACGATTTTTCAACCACAAAATTACTTGCAAATTTTCGCAATTTTGACATATTTCGTATAAATTCGAACTTTAACCACTTATAAAAAAAAAATTGTGACTAACGATTTCGGATTTTTTTTTATCGCTTTAAGAAAAACTTACAAGAAACCTTGTATACAATTTTAAAGATTTTCTGGCCAGCCAAAAAAATTTCATCGTTATTTAAAAAAAAAACGGGTAAGTGAGTATCGCTCTGCTGTACATTATAGGGGGTGGGATGGACCTCGGACTAGTTAAGGTTAAATTTGAATGCAATGATAGGTATCAAAGTCAAAATTCTTTGAAAATTTAACTGTGTATGGAGAACGCTAATATAAACATTTGGTGAAAATTTCAAGTATTTACATCGATTAGTTTTTGAGTTATAGCAAAATAAAAAATTCGAATTAGTCGAAAAATGGTTTTGCGTAAAAATTCCCGTTTTTCTGTCATTTTTTTTTTTGTTTTCCTCGATTTTTTTGAAAACTGTTGGAAAATGTTTACTTTTCACCTCTATAATGCACCAAGGATATCCACTTTGCCATCGGAAACCACCCCCAAAGTTTAAAATTGAAGCATTATTTCGACAAGTTATGCTGTACACAGACACAAAAACAAAAAAAAAACAAAAAAAAAAAAAACACACATCATTGTAAAATCAATACATTCATCACTCCGTTCAGAATCTAAAAAAAATAAAAAAAAATTGATTATTTCAAATGCCTATAAATAGCTCAAAAAAGTCAAAATATTTTGAAAATCAAATCACTAAAAGAAAATGACAATCTCAATAACTGGTAAAATTGTCAAGTATTTACGATTTTGTCGAAAACTGATTTTGCGTAAAAAATCCCGTTTTTCCCTCATTTTTTTTAGGGTTTTTCCCGACTCATTTAAAAAATATTGAAAATTTTTAACTTTGGACCCCTCAAAGTACCAACTAGATTCGATTTCCTTTTCAAAGAGGGGCTGAAGTCCAAAATCGAAGCATTTTTACTGCTCCAAATATTGTCGTCAGACACAAAACTAAAAAAATAAAAAAAAAAAAAAAAAAAA
The DNA here is from genome assembly GCA_020882235.1 of Schizaphis graminum. NCBI lineage: Eukaryota > Metazoa > Arthropoda > Insecta > Hemiptera > Aphididae > Schizaphis > Schizaphis graminum. Next base: position 445,168 of record JAJFBB010000007.1, on the reverse strand, counting down.
AAAAAAAAAAAAAAAAAAAAAGCGGGTAAGTGAGTATCGCTCTGCTGTACATTAGGGGGTGGGGTGGACCTCGGACTAGGGTAGGTTAAATTTGAATGCAATGGTAGGTATCATTGTATACGAAAAACGATTCTGAACGGAGATGATTTGTCAGTCTAGGATATATTATACTTAAATATTGTAATATATTCTACTTTGAAACTAATTCAAACATTTAAGTAAAAGCTTCAAGATCTTACGTTTAGTAATTTTTTAAAAATAACAAAAATCGAAAATTATTTATTAGTAAAAAGTTATTTTACACGTGTATTTTTGATTTCAAATTAAAATTAAAACTTTAAACACACGTAAAATTTTTCTAATTGAACAATCCTCAAACTTTTTTATAATTATTCTAAGCTTAACTTATGGACAGCATAGTATTAAATTTTCAATTCTTAGCTTGTGATAGAAAAATATTTATAAATTTTTAACTACCAAATAGTGAAAAATATTCATGATTTTGATGAATTTTTGTCAATATTTGAACTTCAAATGCTAATAAAAAAAAATTGTGCCTATGTATTTTTATAATTTTTGAATCAGAGTTAGAACAAGTTATGTGGACCCTTCAATTAAATTTTCAAGTAATTTGTCCCAGCTAAATTTTTTTTATCAACATTTATAAAAAAAAATAAAAAAAAATTGAAAATTTAAATTGTCTATAAATAGCTCAAAAAAAGTCAAAATGTTTTGAAAATCAAATCACGTAAAGAAAATGGCAATCTAAATAACTGGTAAAATTTTCAAGTATTTACGACTTAAACTGTTTGAATAATAATAAATATCAAAAATCGTTCGAGGCTAAACCGTTATTTAACGCGGTTTTGTAAAAATTTAAATTACAATCACTCATAAAAATTTTTTGTTTTAGTCCGGTAGAGTTTTTTTTGCAGATAGTTGAAGAAAATTTTATGAAGAACCTTGTACCAAATTTTCAAATCTTAGTTATAAAAGAAAAAATTTTTACGATTTTTTAACCACAAAATTACTTGCCAATTTTCGCAATTTTGACATATTTCGTATAAATTCGAACTTTAAGCACTTATAAAAAAAAATTGTGACTAACGATTTCGGATTTTTTTTTATCACTTTAAGAACAACTTATAAGAAACCTTGTATTAAATTTTCAAGATTTTCTAGCCGGCCAAAAATTTTTTATCGTTATTTTAAAAAAAAATACTAAAAAAAATTAAAAATTTCAATTGTCTATAAATATCTCAAAAAAAGTCTAAATTCTTTGAAAATTTAACTGTGTATGGAGAACGCTAATATAAACATTTGGTGAAAATTTCAAGTATTTACATCTATTAGTTTTTGAGTTATAGCAAAATATAAAATTCGATTTTGTCGAAAACTGGTTTTGCGTAAAAAATCCCGTTTTCCCGTCATTTTTTTAGGGTTTTTCCTGACTCATTTAAAAAATATTGAAAAATTTTAACTTTTGACCCCCCAAAGTACCAACTAGATTCGATTTCCTTTTCAAAGAGGGGCTGAAGTCCAAAATCGAAGCATTTTTACTGCTCCAAATGTTGTCGTCAGACACAAAAATAAAAAAAAAAAAAAAAAAAAAAAAAAAAAAAAACACACATCATTGTAAAATCAATACATTCATCACTCCGTTCAGAATCTAAAAAAAAAATTGAATATTTCAGATGCCTATAAATTGATTAAAAATGAGTGAAATCTTTTAAAAAAAAAATTATACAAAGAAAATGCCAATATAAACAACTGATAAAATTTTCAAGTTTCAACAACTTATACTTTTTGGATAAAAACAAATAGCAAAATCGTTATCAAATAGTGAAAAATATTTATGATTTTGACGAATTTTTGTCAATATTTGAACTTCAAATGCTAATAAAAAAAAATTGTGCCTATGTATTTTTATAATTTTTGAATGAGAGTTAGAACAAGTTATGGAGACCCTTCAATTAAATTTTCAAGTAATTTGTCCCACCTAAATTTTTTTTATCAACATTTATAAAAAAAAAATAAAAAAAATTTGAAAATTTCAATTGTCCATAAATAGCTCAAAAAAAGTCAAAATGTTTTGAAAATCAAATCACGTAAAGAAAATGGCAATCTAAATAACTGGTAAAATTTTCAAGTATTTACGACTTATACTGTTTGAATAACAACAAATATAAAAAATCGTTTGAGGCTAAACCATTATTTAACGCGGTTTTGTAAAAATTTAAATTTCAAACACTCATAAAAATTTTTTGTCTTAGTCTGGTAGAGTTTTTTTTACAGATAATTGAAGAAAAATGTATGGAGAACCTTGTATCAAATTTTCAAAACTTAGTTATAAAAGAAAAAATTTTTACGATTTTTCAACCACAAAATTACTTGCCAATTTTCGCAATTTTGACATATTTCGTAAAAATTCGAACTTTAAGCACTTATAAAAAAAAATTGTGACTAACAATTTCGGATTTTTTTTTATCACTTTAAGAACAACTTATAAGAAACCTTGTATTAAATTTTCAAGATTTTCTGGCCGGCCAAAAAATTTTTATCGTTATTTAAAAAAAAAATACTAAAAAAAATTAAAAATTTCAATTGTCTATAAATATCTCAAAAAAAGTCTAAATTCTTTGAAAATTTAACTGTGTATGAAGAACGCTAATATAAACATTTGGTGAAAATTTCAAGTATTTACATCTATTAGTTTTTGAGTTATAGCAAAATATAAAATTCGATTTTGTCGAAAACTGGTTTTGCGTAAAAAATCCCGTTTTCCCGTCATTTTTTTAGGGTTTTTCCTGACTCATTTAAAAAATATTGAAAAATTTTAACTTTTGACCCCCCAAAGTACCAACTAGATTCGATTTCCTTTTCAAAGAGGGGCTGAAGTCCAAAATCGAAGCATTTTTACTGCTCCAAATGTTGTCGTCAGACACAAAAATAAAAAAAATAAAAAAAAAAAAAAAAAAAAAAAACACACATCATTGTAAAATCAATACATTCATCACTCCGTTCAGAATCTAAAAAAAACACATCATTGTAAAATCAATACATTCTTCACTCCGTTCAGAATCCAAAAAATACTTTGAAAATTTAACGGTGTATAGATAACACTGACATAAATATTTGGTGAAAATTTAAAGTATTTACAGTGATTAGTTTTTGAATTACAACTTTATAAAAAAATCGATTTTGGTCGAAAACTGGTTTTGCGTAAAATTCCCGTTTTCCTGTCATTTTTTTCTTGTTTTTCTAGATTTTTTTGAAAACTGTTGGAAAATGTTTTGACCTGTATAATGCATCAAGAATATTCACTTTGCCATCTGAAACCACCCCCAAAGTTTGAAATTGAAGCATTATATCGACTAGTTATGCTATACACAGACACAAAAAAAAAAAACAAAATCACACATAATTGATAATTGTAAAATCAATACATTCATCACTCCGTTCAGAATCTAAAAGTAATATCATATAATAAATTAGTGTCAATTCAAGTGCCTATAGATTGTTGCTGTTGTCTGTTCGAATCAATTAATAACATAATAAATAGCATACCCATATTATAAATGTTCGCATGCCAATTAACTGAATTAACTAAATATAATTGTAAATTATAATAAATGAATTGATAAAGGCATTATTAAATTAACTCTACACGATAACTCGAGGTACCTGCGATTAAAAATAATAATAAACTTGTTATGTTTTTCAATTTCAATCGAAATTTGCTACCAGGGATTCAGGAAGAGCCTATTTACAGAAAGCACGCGGCGAAAGTTAACAAGTATAATTTGTATACGCTTTATTAAAATAAAAATAATATTATAATATGATGATAAAAGAATTATTACAAATAATAGTCGTGTTTGAATGTATGAATGTGTATGATTAAGACATATTTTATATTTTAGAACAACGTCGAGCTTTGATCCCTGCAGCTGTGTAAATATGTGTCGTGTTTACCCGCCACTTGTCGTGAGACGAAAATAGAAATATTCTAAGTAATATAATTAATTTCTCGCAATTTAATGAATTTTTTATCATCGATTTACTGTAATTACTTGATTGTCGTATGCAATTTTTATTTGAATTCAAATTTAATAGATTCGTTTTAGTGACTCGTGACGTAGAATTAATGATAATTGAATATTTTTAACTTTAAATTTAATGTTATTTAACTTATTCCAAAAATATATAAAGTATTTTTTATTACGACGCCTGATGAAGTTAAATTTGTTTTTCAAGTGTATTGAGTGTTTAAAAATGAATATGTATATTTTTGATGTATCATCTATCTAAAACTATAAAAAAAAAAAACTCGCCAAATTATGGTAATAATTTGTTAATATTAATTTTTTTTTTACTTGAATGTATTTATTATAATATAGTACTATCATAATTGTCATTGTGTCTAATATGATTATAATTAAGTGATTCACATGATTACCTACTATAGATCAACTCAAATTATAATTTAATTTAATATGCAATTAAGTTATTTTAAAAAATCATTAAATTCGTAACTGCCTATATTATAATTTATAATTTGACGAAGCTTAAAAACTTCTTTATCTTGGAATCTCAAAACCTATAAGTTATAATATTATTTAAAATCGATTTTTAAATATAAAATGTGAACATTTTACATGAATAAAATTTGTTGGTTTACTTATTTTTTTAATGTCTCGACATTGTTATAAACGTTATAGTTACTTTGTTATATTAATAATATTATAAAGATTTTATATTTTTGGTTATGGGAGTTAATATTAACTTTATAAAATCGATTTTCATTTCATTACCCAATCAACAAATATCATAACAATTTTAATATCAACACTAATCGATTTCACCTCATGAAACTTTAAGACTAGTGCGAGTGTGTGACACGCATTTCATCACACATTCAAAATTGATAATTACGCTTGTGTTGCAAGAAAATCATCGTGAAAAATACCACGAAAAACGCTTTGGTATACGAACATTAAGGATTTGGAATGTGTACAGACAAAATTAATTATGTAATTTCAAAGTTTTAAACGAATACCATTTTTCGATCTCGCGATACCACCAAATACGTGCGCTTACGTGCTCGGGCCACACCTGTGAAATAATCGAAATTCGGTACCAGGAATTCAGAACGAATACGGCAGTACGCACGGTGCGAGTAGCACGCCGCCAAATCGGTGTGCGATGACGGCGCAATGTTGTTGAAATATGCAACGAGAATTAATTAAAATAATAATATTATTGTGATCAAAAGAACGAAAAATATAATATTTTTATTATATTACTTGAACATTGTTATTTATTAGACGTAAAAAATGAAAAGCGGTTTGTGAAAACATTTCTTTGTTTTCACAAAATTTTATCGGTTTTTCATAACTCCTTACAATTTTTGCACAATTTTTTTTTCAGGTGTGCAATTAACTGGTACACAAATAACTAACGGACGTAACAAAAAGTATATTCGTTGCGTCGTAAAATAAATTGAAAATAAGATCATTTTAAATCGATGTCAATATTAAGTACGCGAATCGAAAATAAAATGACGAAATATTTTCGAGAATATTACTACAAAATGTGCAATAAATATGTATCGGAATCCCGTAACACTACCGCGATCATTACTATTATACACGGACTAAAGCCGCTTCAAATATTTTGACTATATCGAACTATTGAAGAACGTCTATTCTTAAAATTGTATTCGACAGGTGGTTTTGTGCGTATCGGCAAAATATGCAAATATTGAGCGTCAGCTTATCATGATGTTTTTTCGACCCCGATGCCATGTTACTGCATTCATTGGTTTGATGTGAAATTCTGAATTAATTTATTAATATCATATATGTATATGCTCCTGTAAGTTATAATTATATCATCCAAAACGGGTGATACGACGTTTATGAATTTATTTTCAGTGTAAAAATGTTTGATATAGTATATTTTAAGTTAATCGATATCGTTAAAAATATAGAACGATTTATTTTACCTTTTACATATGTAACTAATAAAATCCAAAAATCAACACTATACACTATATTATAGTTAATCATGTCTATATACATTATAATATCAAAATGTCAATATACAACGGTATATTATTTTATTATCTAATATTAATAATATGTATTTTTACAGTGGGTCATACATATAGGTAGGAACCTCGTCGATAGCGTGTCCTAACCCATCTCAAAACAACATCAAAATTACTCACCACCACTTTGGTGGATGTATAAAAATTGTTGTGCTGTTATTGTAATTGTTTTGTTTATTTTTTACTTGCCGTTTGTACCAATGTAAAACATTTATAATGGATAATGCACTTGTAAATATTGGAAAAAAAGGCCTCTTCTGTGTAAAACAGATAATAACAATATAAAATTCCTATTGGAGATTAATTTAATATTTATTTAAAACATTACATTTATATGAATATTTTATGCTTTATATAGTCATTAACGATTAATGTGAACGGAAGCTTTTGTATATACTTAATATATAATATTATACTTCTTAAAAAAAAAAAAAAAATAAAGCGTTTTGTATGAACATTGAGTGCTCTCCAACTCATATACTAACTACATGGTGCATTTCAATATATGGTCAACAAAAAACAGCGAAAATGTTTTCAAAAATTCTATGTAATTTCACTGTTTCATCAAGTTAATTTGCTGTTATATATATTATTTCATTAGTCACATAAAAAAATGTTTGTCAAAAACTCAAAAACACATTAATTAATTTCGTTTCAAATTTCTCTCTCGCCATACACACACATCAAGGCCGTAATTGAAAAAAAATTTCGAGGGGGGGGGCCAACATTTTTTTTTAAATATAATCGTTGAAAATGTATAGTCAATAAACTATATTCACCACTAAAATATTTCTACTTTTAAAAATTTCGGGGGATCCGGACCCCTGGATCTTCCCCCCTAGTTACAGCCTTGACATACAAACATATATATTATGTGTTACCTGGAAATTGATTGAAAACTGGACATAAATAGAGTTTCAAAGTAACAAACAAGTACTTTCGATGTTTAATAATGTATATTTTATTTTATATTTTAATAATAACGCAACTTAATATTTTAAGTATATAAAGATACGAATAAATATTGATACTTATAAATTATAATATAGTATATAATAATAATGGCCTCTAGAAGAATACTAAAATCTACAAATAAATTAATTGCGTAAGATTAATTGTTTTTTCAATTTAGTAACAAATATGAGGATCCTTAATAAAACATAATATTTAATATGATAATTTGAGTTTAGTATACTGTATTAAATTGTTAACAGTACTTCTCAATTGGTTTTGATAAGTAACATGAGGAATTTCCTTTGACAAAGTATCTTTGTATCTAATATTTAATTTGTTATTAATTTATATTATTCAAACTTATAAGTTATAACTTATAACTATATATTATATAATGTGTAATAATGTTAAATTGTATTATGTTAACATTTAATTATAAGTTCTTATAAATTATTATATCAAATATTAAATATATAAATAAGTAACTACTAAGTAGTGTAACTCATAAATTATACATAACGGTAGATTTATAATAATAAGTTATTATTTTTACATAAATATTTATAACACAACTTTTATGCGGTAAACAACAAATATTGTATGAGATATTCTATTAGTTATATACCTACTATAGAGATATAATTATTCCGATTACTCTTATTTAAGTTGATTTGTTTAATAATACTTATTAACTAATAATTATGACAAGAGTAAAAAAAAAAGTTTAGTCATAAAAAATAAGGTTTTTTCACATTAACGATTTATAGACTACACATGAACTGCTAAATATTAAAAAAAAATATGTATAAATTAATAATAAAAATCAATAAATTAAAATACCTGCAAATTATAAAGTTAACAAACTACCTACTGTAAGATATAGTGGCATGTTATAACTATCATTGTATCATAAATAGGAATACTAATGGTTATTATTAATATAACGATAAAATATTTTTGTGAAAAATTAGTACATTGTTGGTATAATACCTACATAATTATTATATGTATTTATATAGTTTATATAATATGAAATATTATGTTTCTTAGACAATTTTACATGTCTTACTCGATCACTTAAGTCAATCAATAGATAATAATGGAGATATGGAAATATGGAATATTTTAAACGGACCTTCATATTTAATAGGTATAACGAACATAAAAGTTGTTAATAAAATACCTAATTCTATACACTTTATCTAAATATTTTTAATTAAAGATAGGTAGTAACAGAGTAACAAATAATAATTTTACTGTTAATTTGACACAATTATTGATTTATACATTTCCTTATGTATGTTTATGTTTGTATGTTCGCGTGTTCAGCGTATTTATATGTAGCATATATTGCTAATGACAATATCGTATCTTTTTAACTATACACTACTAATATTACAATATTACAATATTACAATATCATAATATACATATATAATAATAGTTATAATATTGATTAGTAATACATCTGTTGAGTGTACAAAAAAATAATTTACCTGAATTGAGTACTTATATGTATATATTTATAGAAAAAGAGAGAGAGAGATAATATAAATATTATTATTTTATATTTTATATTTTTGATAATATTGATAAATTTAAATATTTAGGTAGTACATTTAAGTATGAAGTTTTATAACTTCAAACTTGGCAGTTTTGCATAACAATATAATATACAGAGCGCCCAATAATGTTGAAAGATTCTGTCTCATAAATGATAGAATATCCATTATCAAACATTAAAAACAATATTTAAAACATTTTTGAACTTACTGGCAAATGTATAAACATAATAATATAATAGATACATAATAATATTGTTGCAAATGCAAAATTGTACATTATATAAATACTAAACACTACTTACTAAGTATGTACACTTAGTGCCAAAAGTCATTTTTCGTTTTAAATTAGTCTACCAATTAACAATGTTTATTAGGTACGTATATGTTCCATCTAATTATTATAATATTAGATTTATAAAATGAGTTATATCTGTGTGTATAATTTATAATTCTGTTAAAAATATTATTATCGTATATTATTTTACTTACCTAACTATTGTCTAATTTGTTTTGTTTTTTATTTTTTCGTTACATTAGCCAATAGCGGAAATGTGTTATTAATTAACGAAACACAAAGCGATATAATTATAACTTAAATAAAAAAAAAACCTGAATACATTTAAATGATCAATTATACTATATATAGAGCCAGTGTCTAAGACGAAATCTGGTACATTCGCCTTTATTCTTTTCCATCAATTCGCGCTCATTCAACGGCGTGATGTTATAAGCCAATCTCTATATTAAACCACAATAATGAAATAGTTTTAATTTATGAATACAACAATTATTAAACATAGTCATATAACATGCGAATTTATATGATATAAATTTTACCTTTTTAAATGAACCGTTTGCTCTGCACATTTGCACTATAGCCATACCAGGTATCATAAGTATTGACGAAAAGGCTAATGTCCAGCCTAACCATTCAGCCCATTCTGGATATACGTAACCATTGTAACTTAATGGTTTGTGATCAATCAAAGCAAAAGTCACTACACCCTAAAAAAATAATGATTATGCGATTTTTACATTACGTTTTATTATTATTAACCTTGTTTTAATTACTTGTGTGACTATTCTCAATATTAATTATTTTTATATAATTTTATGGATTTATAAAAATAAATTAATTCGTGTTTTATTTTATTTGTTTCAAAATGTATATTTTAGGAGAATTTATCTAGTATTATTTCTACTTTAAAGTATTTTGACTCAATTTTTCAATCCTAGTTTTTTCAACAATATTTATTAAATATTATTTTTATATACCCAGTATAGTGAATTATTATAATTTTAAATTGAGTCAGTATAAAAGTAACAGTTTTGACAATATTTCTTTGAATGGTGGGTACATTCATCCCATACAATACAAATATGAAATAATAATGTATTAATGAAAATATAGTTTTTATCTTCTTACCAAAGCCTACTTATATTTTATTTTTGTAATACAATTTTAAAACTTGGAATAATATTAATAATAATAATAATATGATATAAATATTAAATAATGTTTCAGTGGAAGGGCAATGTCCACATCGTCACCATTAAAATTCACCACTAAAGTTAAGTAATTAATAATGTTATTAGGTATTTAGTTTTATTTAAAAAATACTCAATTATATTTAAATAGTAATTAATACTTTCATTCATTACACAATATATTATATAATTTTTATGGAGTTCGAATTGAGCATCCGAATGTAATCTATGTGCATCTATATAAGTTCGCAATCAGAATATTATATTTTATCATACATAATATATTACGTTCTTAGGTTCGTGTACAAAGCAAAACGAATTCATTACGTATTTATTGGAATTTAAATGTACTAATTTTAGCCTTTTAATTCTATTGTTTAGTAGGTACGTAATAAATTATTATGAAATTCTAAAACATAACCGTCAACAAATATACTTTAGGTGCTTTACTTAATTGTTTGTATAGTATTTAGCAATGTAATCGAATTGCTTGCCAAATGAACAACACAGCTCTGATATTCACGTGCCAACCAATCGATATTATACTGCTCATTTACAATTATTGTAGCCCTATAGTTGCTATTTTAATTAGTGATTCCCGAATTCAACATGCACACCTAATGCTTACACATTAATTAAACTATAGTTACGTGTATGTGTTGTAAAATCACTACGAATATTAAACGTTGTATTATATTTTCTAAACTCACTATAATGAACATTGGGCTGACGAATTTCCAACATAATCGCCAATATAACCCGGGACGGTGGCCGATCATGCTTTCCACGTCGTTGCAGAATTTCTCCAAACCTAAATAAATATAGTCGATGTAACAGAAAAACGTTAATCCCAAAAATGATTGATTAATTTATTTAAACGCGTGTTTACCGTAAAACCACGACACGGCTATGCATTCAAATAACGCCGAACACAGCAGAGATATACCAGCAGCATACGTGTCCAACAAATGAAGCATATAAATGCCACCCTATAAATTAAACACGCGCGCGAGTATAAAATATCGTCCGTGTAAAACATAATAGACGTTTTGAATCAGTATAATAATATGATAGTTATAACGGTTTACCGGTGTCACATTTATCAGAGCCACGCAAAACGATATACCTATGACTGCAAACGTGAAACGTTCGCGTGGCCATTTACGGTTCTTAAAGAAGCCACTAAATTCGTCCATGAGTCCAGTAATGACACATTCTAATCCACCCATCTAAACGAAACACAAATATATATATATATATACGTATATGTACATATCGTGCATAACGACAAAATTACGGATGTTTTATATACCGTCTAACAACATTATAATGTCACGTGTATTTATTTTACGAAGGTATAGATAAATTAAATATTTAAATTTTACCGCCGAATCAATGCCCAACGTGATGGACATGAAAAAAAACAACATGGCCCAGATATTTGATCCGGGCAACGTTGCTACAGCTTCGGGATAAACTTGAAACACCAAACCAGGACCTAAACAAATCGCGATGACAATAATATTAATAATACCGTGTATAGTACGTATGTAACACAACATCGCTATACGGCTTCAAATCGAAAAACACCAATAAGCGTCATAATAACTCACCCTCGGTAGCTACCGAACTTATGGGCTTATGTTGTTTGTGCGACATGAAACCCAAATAAGTGAATATAACAAAACCGGAAAAGAAACTGGTGAAGCAGTTGACGGCCGTTGTGATCAAGCAGTCGCTAGCAGAGAAAACACGAAATTTATGCAATTTTATTATTGTACAATTATTTTACACGCACACGCCCCGACGGGACTCATCCGTTTATTTATTATAATATTTTAGGTGTACGTACGTGTAACAATTGTTTTTTATATTGTTGTATGATGCGTATGACAAGTGAACCCCGAACCCGGCTCCTACCGAATAAAATATCTGAACGGCTGCGTCCACCCACACCTGACAGCAAAACAATCAACACATATTATAGGACACGCCTAAGCATGTTTCCACCGGAGTAAATATTCAAATTTTACTTGTGTATCTAAAAGGCGGTACAATTCGGGCTGTAAATAATAGGTTATGCCGGTTAACGAACCAGGCAACATGAGACCTCTAATCAACAAGATTGTCAATACTAAATACGGTAGTGTGGCCGTACCCCAAACGACGATTCCTGAAAATGTATATAATTTGCATAATATTTATTTAAATTTCAAGATAACACAATATTGTATGTCGATTGATACCCGTGGTCGAGTATGAGATAAAAATTGTTGGTCGTCATTCGAGTTGCTATTAATATTTTATTGCGTCTGGGATTACTTACCGGACGACTTGACACCTTTGAACAAGCTTAAGTACAGCATAACGTACACGATGAACACGCACAACGCCAGTTGCCATTTTGGATATCCCAATTCGTTGAGACCGTCGCTCATGCCAAGCACGCCGCGGCTTTGAAAAATAAAATATTTATATTTATTTATTATGCGATACGATTTAGGCATACGATGGGAAAAACACAGATCGGCGTTCAAGAACGTATTAAACGTATTATATATATTACGTTTAAATCGAAAATTAAGTATTTTAATTAATAATCGTCGATTTGTGCGAGTAATTTACTGTAATAGCGACTATCTATACAGAGACGAAGATCTAAGAGGAGAATCTGACGTAACATGTGTTGACGGTTGACCTAACTTGTGAGTTGTAACACGTATAATTACTAATCGGGAATAGGCCTACAAAAAAATGATCTATATCCTACATTTTGATATCTTTACTAATGTGTGTGAATCTCAAATTTCCGTAATTGCAATCGATAATGTAATATACGTGCGTGTATGAAGATCTGATGGAAATTATTATATTTAGATGGAATATGAAGCAATAGGTTTATATTCTTTATGTGTATTAAACATTTATTGAATTAGGATATTATTTTATTATGCAGAGCTTTTTAATATAGGCACATTGACTCATTGACGGTTTTTTTTAATTACAATATACCTATAAAGTAATTTATATCATAACGATTCCAATAAATTGAAAAATATTGAGATATTACCAATTTTTAGTATTTTTATTATTCGATCAAATAATTTTATTCAAATAAAAAGTAAAAGGGAAATTTATAAATAAATTATCTACGCTTTAAACTATAATGATTTTATATTGTGATAAATTCTAGATTACGGTTTTGAAATAAATGTTAAATAAGTAATGAAATACTATGTATATAAAAATGTGTTCCCAAGCATTATATATATGTTAATAATTTCTACATATTGCAAATTGCAAATCAAAAAATAGTTTTTATACGTGAGCTACATAATTATAGAATTATTTTGTTTCATTCAGCGGGGACATTTTTTGTATATCATGATTTAATTATAAGTGATCGCATTATCATTTATCAATTACAAATATGAATATAAGGTTAAAAAACGACAGATAATCTATAAATCACAAAATCAACATTTTCGTAAAAAATATTATCGATTTATTACCGAAGATTACATGCTGAACACAAATCATAAACTGAAAAAATATCTTAAATTTAGAACCACGAAATTTAATAAATCCACAACTGTCTTTCAATACTTCCAGATACAATTTCAATAAAAATGGTATTTTATAACATTTTAAATTTAATTATAATATTATTTCAGGTTATATAATATTTAATTTATATATGAAACGATATGAACGTATAGAATCCGAAAATATTGTGCTAAATCGTTGAACTCTATTTATACTAAACGTATATGAAACCTGCAGTGTAAAAAAAAGTAGCAAAACAAACGTTTAAAATAAATTCGTCAACCCTAGAGAAAATATTTCCAATTACAATATATCAGATATCAGTATTGGAAAGATTTTAAAACAAAATAGCTTCACATACTTTAAAATTGAATTTGTTTTAAAAATACATTTCATTATTTTATATGATCTGTAATTTATGCGTAAATTGAATTATATAGGTACATATTTTTGTATTTATTCTGTTTCTATAAAAAAGAATGATAAAAAAAATATAACTTTTAAAACTTCAGACTTTATGAGACTCTGCATTCTAATATTGGTTCCAAATTCCTGTAAGTTACTTATACAATTATACTCGACCTCGATTACTTATTCTTAGAATTTATAATTTGTGGAGTATTTAAAACTTTTAATGCATCTGCAAGTATTCTATCGAAAGATGCATATATCCTACACCATTTGTTTATTCATTCAACGATGATATTTCACTATAAACGCATGCATTTAAAATATTAGTATTTTTTTCATTTTAATTTCTAGATTTTCATATATTCTATGACTCAAATTCGTTCGCGTGGAAATACGTCAACACATGCGACGCGTTATTGTACCGTAACAATCCCGCAGTAAACTAACTAAATTAAAACAATTTTCTCGTTTCATAGTTATAAATCGAAAAACCTGTCTCGTAGTTTAAACAATATTCCTATACTATTTCATTAAATTTTGAAAATTCAAAAAGTATTTGATAATATTGTCATATGAATACATAGGAACTGTTATGAAAAAACCTACGTATTAAATAACATTAGTGAGGTTTAACTATCGTTTTTATAAATAACTACTATTAAAACTATTTGAACGTACCTATAAAATTATGTCGAATATAATTTGAATACAATAGTTTGTGTAGTTCATGATTTATAAAAAAATGTCTTAACAGATACCTAGTTAGTCAAGCTGACTAAGAAATGTTTTATTTGGTGAATAAATTATTAAGCAGATTTAAATATCATATTTTGGCATTAAATAGAATTATCGCTTGAATGCTGCGTCTTATGCTTTTTAAACAATACACGATTTGGAGAAAAACTGACTAAATTTTAAAGATTATTAACTTTCGTTCTGTCATTTGGAATTAAATACAAATTAAGTTGATATAGATGCGTTTTAGACTTTGAAAAGTTAATTTGGGTTAAATAAACAAATTCTATGTAAAGTACGTATAACCTTTCTTAATCGGTAAACTAGTGACTGTTGTTAGAAAAAATAATATTTTAACAGTTTTGCACACACAGAACCTACATAAAGTATCGAGTTTAATATAATCGTATATTCGTATGTACAATTTTTGGTAATGGTAGGAGGTAGGTCTGAAAATATTATAATATACGTCTTTTACATATATAATATAAATGGATAAGAAACTGAAATAAATATACTGTTGAAATTTTTATTACTGGAAGTATTCAGCCGCCGGTGAACTTTGGTTGTTGAAATTACTGCCTGTATCTGAAATACCATCGGACATCGGCAGTAAAGTCCCATTTGCGTGCATCCTGGGTAGGTAATTATGAACATGATATGATTGGTTATAGACCGATCCCCAATCGTCTTTCTGTTCAACGCACAAGTCTGTATTCCAGGTATTGTTACAGTGCACCCATGGCAACTGTCCCGAGCTACTGGTTGTACTCATTGCCAAAAAATACAGCGACCAGCCAATAATAACGTTATAGTAAAATGATACATAAAACGCAACTAGCACAGCACAAAATCCAACTCCTAAGATAAAATGTTGAAATTAATATTTATATTCAATACATTTAAATAATATATACATTTTTTTTATTTAACAAACCAAAAAACAATGGCGCAAAAATATCTATTATATTTTTAAGGTTTTTTTTTTAAAAAAAAAAAAAGGTTTAGTTCCGATAATTATTAAGTACAGTTATATGTTATATGCTAAATGACTACGTGATTATGGGTAGTTGATTAATATGAATAAAAATATAGTGCAATTTTTACTACCATAAAATAAAGTTTCTGGTATGATTTTAAAAGCCCAATAATTAGTACGAATAGGTAGTAATATACTGTTTATCTAACAAAAAATATCATAGCTAATTTGTTTAGAATCTAAAAATTAAATGTAAATAACATAAATGATTAATAAAATTGTTATACAAGAATACTTTAATATATTTTTATCGTTTTAACTGAGTTACGTACATTATCTTAAACGATCTCTAAATGCTAGATAACAAATTAGTAATTACTTTATAGAAATAAATTATATTACTTTAAAATTAAAAAATTTCTCTGTAATCTCTGTCGAAAGTACGAACACAAGGATATTATTTTTATGGTAAAGTTATATGTACTTTTAATTTGCTTTTAATAGCAAATGATATAATAAATTATACATAACTAAGTGTGGCTAGTGGGAGAAAATTCCTTTTTTTTTTAAAGAAAAATAATAGATATATATTAAGAGTAGTTTTATTTTTAGTGTTTAAATAAAAGTCATGAGTAATTTGCACATTGAATCACAAAATTTAATTTCAACATTAAACATTTGATTGTGGTATAGTACCCTGCCGTATTACTATGACTCATTATTACTTATTATGGTTTGGAATTTATAATATGACAGTTTATAACTCCTTTTTATTATCTATTATAAATTATAATATATACTGATTAAAATTCAAGTCAATTTTAGTATTTTTCATTCCTCTATTCGATAAAAAAAAAATTATTCATTCCACAAAATAAAAAAAGTAAGGCGAAATGTGTACCATTTATTTACCTTTTAAAATACTCAAATCGGCCTTTTTTTTTAATACAATATTTTAACTTATATTTTTTTTTATAGGAAATATCACATCAAAAATAATTTATCATTAAAATGTATTGTAGTAGAGTATAGACGATAATGACAATTTGCAATGTTTATTCAAATCAATTAAAACTTTTCTTCAGAAAAGTTTCTAGATAATCTAAAATAACGAATATTTAGAATATTCTGACAAACCTCAATTCATAATATTTACATAATTATTAGTAAAATAAGTTATGACTACATCTAAATGTATTGTACAGGTTTTCATTAGAAAAGTTTTGGGCTGTTGAACAATCAAATTATAAAATTATATTACAAGAGTAATAATACTTATTCACTAAGTTAAATAATTATGATCAAAAATTAATCAATGTAATATATTTGAATATACGTATCTTATTAATTTATTTCAACTATAAACAGTTTACAGTTTTTTGTTTTGATAAATTGAAGTTAATCGTTGAACGTTTATTTAGAATGATTATATTGTAGATATTATATAGTTTAATGTTATAACAGCGAATGTTACATGTGTTGTCTCCGTTTTACTAACGTAGGTACATTATAAAAAATTAACTCTTAATAGAACTAATGTTGTATTATTTTTAATTTTAGAGAAAATTTACCAATTATCAAACTTAAAGGTAAAAACATTATCTATTACCTCTTGTTGACTTTTTACGGTATTTTAAGTAAGTTATGAACATATATTATACTAAAATATAAAATCGTTAACAACTTACTTAAAAATTAAAATATCTTTGAAAGCTGACAAAATGTATATTAAAAAATAGTAAGCAAGTTTTTTTTTAAATATGTTTATTTATACAGATAAGATATTAAATAAGTATTTTATAAACATTATTTCCATATAAATAATAAAAAAATATTTTTTTATCATTGTACCATTTTATTTTAATTATGAGATTTAAAACTGTTGTTACCTGTTTCAAGCATTAATTTACTTTAAATTTACCTTTAAAAAGAGGGCATACATTCTTCCACACACTTATTGGCCCCTGTCTATTATATTGGCCTAATATGAGTTCCATGTAAAATAGAGGAACCGCGCCAAATATCAACATTAAAAAGTACGGTATTAAAAATGCTCCTGTAACACAATAATTAATAATAAAATTACTAAAATAATTACATCATATTTATTTTCTAACCTCCGCCGTTTCTGTAGCAAAGATATGGAAATCGCCAAATATTTGCCAAGTCTACTGCAAATCCAATAATAGATAGCAAAAAATCTGCATTCCTTTCCCAAGTTTCTCTTTCAGCATCATTGATATTAGTGTTTAGATTTTCTTTACAATCTACTTCGTTCACTATTGATACTACAGCGGTAGATTCCGAAATTATTTTTGAGTTCTTTTTAGCGTCATCTGATGATTTAGCTAGTAACAACCGTATTTCAGTATTTTCTAAATGAATCACATTTAAATAATTCAAATTTTTGTTTTAAAATATTAGGTTAGAGGTAAATGCTTATCAGTTTAAAAACACTTACTTTTTTTTTTTACTTCTACCTCTTTTTTATTTTGTTTTCTGAGCATTTTCTTTCGTACTTGTCTATCTTCATCTTGATCCTCTTCATCGTCATCATCGTCTTCTTCTATATCATGACTTTTACTGCCATTTCTATCATCAACCTGTTGGTGTAGCTCCTGCTTATCACTAAAATCGTCTTGTTCGTCGTCCTGATCATAGTATTGATCGTTTTCAGTATCTTCCTTATTATGACGCTTGCGCCAATGGCATTTATTATTACTCATAGTATTCGGAGACGATTTGAAAAATTGTCGAAATTTGTTTACTGTAGGAACCCATAACTTTTTAATACCACTTCTTTCAACGCTAATATCTTCGTTATCGCTATCCACAACTTCGACGCTGGTCACGCCGTTGTTGAACATTGCTGATGTCTTCGTTGCAATACTAGTCATATTTGATGCTGTATCTTAAATAATTAAACATTTAAAAAAAAAAAAATTAATATGTAAAATATAGGGCAACAATATGCACATTAATCACGAAGGGATAATGGTATTTTCATGCGGGATAGACGAACGATAATCGACGCTGAGAACACTGACGATCGTATTATAATTTAATAATGGAGGTGCGCGAGAACATCATGCTTCCTTTACAGGGGTCGAACTGATGACGGAGAGTAATATGTCTTAAATATTTTTTAAATTTTATTATTCCGGTCGTCGTCGGCGGCGACGGATTCCCGAGATTCCACAACCCCGATCGTCGCAGTTATGAGTAGAGGGATATCCCATTCCGCTTCTATCGATATCCCTTAAAAGGTATGTGCGGCACACGCTATATACCTTTTACACAGATATACGCACACTCGGGCACGCGGCCACACACACACACACATACATACACTTATAAGTGATTCGAGGAGACACCGTCGGCGTTTATTGCTTCTCGGCGGTCGCTAATGATTGTTCAACGAGGCATATTGGCTCTGAGGGTGACGCGGGGACAAAAGTTGAAAGGGCGAAAGGCCAGAGGAAGGAAAAAATAAGTAGAAGAATGTGGCAGCGGCATGAGCTGCATGGGCAAGTCAAATACCTAAACGTGCACGAATCATCACCAATGATGATTACCGTCCATTCCCCTCTATACGTTTATGATATATATATATTCCTCAATATACTTCATATATACTTCTTACACCCTCCCGTACCAAAAACCGTACTTCTATACTATACGAGAGTGCTATATATTATTAGTGCTTTCTCTACTAACTATAATGTGGTGCCGTATATGTTCCCTCTCGGCGACGACGTCCTTGGCATTTTTATGCCGACGGGTTAACGCGGGGACCGGCGACGTTTTATATTAAATACCCATAATATACCATCACCAACGACGTCGACCGATGATATCGAAGTCACCGTGTCTCATATACAATAACCACTACTGTATAATGGAGTAATAATTTATGTATATATATTTGCTACAGAAAAAATACTCAATGCAAATGAATTTAGAAATACAGAATTTTACATTCGTATGTCGTTTATATTTGATATTATACTACTATAGTATCAACTGATATCCAAGAAAGTAAAACATGCTAAGCACCTTTGTTTATAACAATTAACATTGTACCCATCTATAAGTTATATAGTAGGTCATACTTTATTTTTAAATATTTATCATTTTTATTGAAAAATTTGAAAAATTGTGCTCTATATATAATGTGTACTTTATTCGTCTTAATCTGTCAAAAATAGCTGCAGAATATAAGTATTAATTATTTACTGCCCTAAATATTGTTCAACCTATATATATTTTTGGTTCTGTGCAGAATCAGTAATGTGTAATGTGCATAAATGAATATATTATGCGCACAAAAAGCAATAAAATTAATAATAAATTCATTTTAATATAGTTAAGGTATATTATAATACGTATGAGACAGCTGAGTAATATTAAAAATGCCTAGGTATAGCTGTAAACTTCACATACCAATATTCAATAATATTCAATATCGCAATACTAAATAGTATATATATAATATATTATACCTATCTATTTATTAATGTGTTATGCATCATTTTTACAATTATATTATATTATATTATGTGTAACTACTTATAGAGCTTATATATTATAAAAGTATATGAAATAACTGTTTAATTAATCATTGGTCTTTAAACACATTAAACATTGACATTTAGTACATTAAACAAATTACAATTTTCTTTTTATCGTTTTATTCAATGTAAATAATCATAATTAAAGTTTGATAATCTTACATAAAATAGTTCTTAAAGCTAACAACATCTATAATATTCAGGGTTAATATAGAAAATAGTAGGTTGCTTTACCTACCCACTACTAGTCCACAAACATTCTAATTGAAACTTTTGGTGTCACTATTTTCCGCCAATATATATATAATTAATAATATATATTTTAGTTTGCATTGAAGTTCGTGTGAAAAAGGTACATTCAACACAATGGAAAATATAATTGAGTGTAATCGTGGTAAAAATAGTTGATTTTTATATTTTTTTTTATTTTGAATTGATTTGTGTAATAAAAATTTATTCATTAGTAGTTTACAACTAAAACCTATTCAACAAAAGTATATACAAATAAAAGTAATACAATTATTAACCGTACAAATACGCCACAGCACAATCATGATAAATATTCCAACAAAACATTAAAGAAGCATGAGTTTAGTGATAAATACTGCAGAATGTAAAAGCTATCGAATATGTAAATACAAGATTAATAAAAAATATTCTAATTGAAATCGCACAAAATAATAATCCAACAGATATTACTATTTCGGATATACTATAATCAAACAGAATGATCTATAAAAACAAACGTACTTAATTTAATTTATATGTGAAAACCAAATAAAATGAAAAATTTTAATTGATTAATGGTGATAAAAAAATATAATAATATTTTCATTTGAAACAAATCTTAGATTTTTACCAACATTTTATGGTATTTTTATT
Source organism: Schizaphis graminum (assembly GCA_020882235.1). Taxonomy (NCBI): domain Eukaryota; kingdom Metazoa; phylum Arthropoda; class Insecta; order Hemiptera; family Aphididae; genus Schizaphis; species Schizaphis graminum. The sequence goes on along the minus strand of JAJFBB010000007.1, from coordinate 423,925 downwards.
ATTTTAAATGGACGGAACTTTCGATTATTGCGTTCGGTTTTTTTACAATTTTTTTCGATTCATTGATATTTTAATGGTTATTAGGTTATTAGGTTCCATTAGTTTTTTTGCTTATTACTAAAAAAATTTACAAAAACGTATATTTATACCTATATTTCGTGCAATAAGCAGAAATTGTAAAGACTTAAGGTTAATTTTTTTCTTCTCCTAAAGCAACTGTTGACTTTGAAAGGGCTATACTTAATGCAATTTTTGAAATATGTCCGCAAACTAATATTTTATGACATCGGTTTCGTTAAACCCAATCATGGTATTACAAAATACAAGCTTATACAAAAATTAGTCATATCTGAGACTAGTAAGTTACATAATATATTTGGCTTATTATTTTTAAACCAGAAGACGTAAGTAATTGTTTCGTCGATGATTTTATGAGCAAATGTCTTATTGACGAAAGACTATAAAAATTTCCGACTATTTTGTAGGAACATATATTTCTGAAGATGGTATTTATCCTCCAAAACTATAGGTACTTCAAGTTGCACTTGCTACTTCTAAACTTACATGCACAACATATTAGTCATTTCGCAGATATTAAAAATAGTTTTTATCGTTGTACACAATTTTAACCATTTTACAATAGTTAAATGTTTTAACCGAAGAAGTGTAAACTAACGTTATAGTTACAAATTGAGAAGCATCATTGATCCAAAAACGCCGTGAAACCAAATTTTAAAGCAACAATAAAAACCAGTTTAATTGATCAATTTAAAAGGGTTGAAATATATCGATATATGTTTGTAAAATCTATAGCGTATAACTATTAACTAGGTATCAAAAATAATAAGGTTTACCTATAATAAAATATAATTTTAAATGAATTCAAAATTAAGATTATTAATTTTTTACTTGATTTTGTATAACTAACAGACATAATTTTGATTTGATTTTTGTAATAACATTATACAATATTCTATGTATACAATTAAAGAGTATTTATTTAATGTTTTTTTTTTAAATATATTTAATTAATTATCGATTACCTAATTACTTTTTTTTTTTGTAAATAATTGCCAATTATCAATAACTTTACGTGTTTTCATTATATAAGGTGTTACCAAAATAAAAAAAACTGAAATTTGTTGTGACGGAAAAGAGAAATCTTTATTATTGTATTGGTGGTAAATGGAAAAGTTGATTTTGACGAAAAAGTGATCACCCGAAACTATATAAATCATAGACCTAATAAAACCTGTAAAAATCAAATTAGAATATTATACAAAAACTTCTTATTCCAAAAATCTTATGGATGGCTCTTTTTTAAAAAACTAATGATCACCGAGGATTATAGCAAATAATATTTTCATCTTTTTTAGCGGATATCAATCATCAGCGCAATAGTTGTTTTTTTTTCAGACCCTTACGCAACATACGCAAAATGCATTCATGTAAAGTCGGCTTTATGTTTGAGTTAACTTAGAATATAAAATCTCCAGTTACAAAAGTTATACAGGATAATATTTCTGAGAGTTTGAGAAATCGGTTTTATATTTTATTATTATTTGACTTGTATAAATTTAAATAGATTATAAATTGTTATAAGACAATATTGAGACAAACAATATGTCACACTGTCACACCCTCATAAAAAATTTTTATTTATAATTTTTGCTGTGGATGATTTTACTTTAAGTTTACTAAAAAATAAAAAAAAATACATTTTACATTAATGTGTTTTGTCCGAATCTAGGAAAAAAATCCCCAAAGATATACTTAACTGTTCTAAAATAATAATTAATAATAATATATAATAATTTTAAAAAAATATAAAAATTTGAATGATAACTATTGTAATATTATCTTGATCACACAGCTAAATTATGCAAAAATTAAAAATAATTATGTATATTTCAATACATAGATAACGTTTTTATCTGTCGATAATGCGATTAACGGCTATTACGCGTTCTGGACACAAACTAATTGATCATTATTGAGAGAACGCTGCACCGACATTTGTTGTCTCCGTTTAGGATGTGTAGTTATATTATATAAGTAAACTTTGCAAACTCAACAAAGCAAACTTTGGGGGTTTTTTTCCGGGGATTTTTTTTCCAAATACCAATATTACTAATATTTGTAGGTTTTAAGTATATTAAACTTTGCCATTGAGTAACTAATGGGTTAGATTTAAATTCTATGATAAATCATTTTATACGAAAAAATTATTTTGAATATAACTAATGTATCTGGTTATATATTTTCTAAAGATAGTTTATATGATATGTAGGCATGTAACAATCATTTTATATATATTTTATACTATCATTAATATTTTTTTAATTCAGTTATCTAAAGTAGGTACGTTATAAACATTGGATATAACTATATTATCAATAGCGCTGAATTACTTACGAAGGCGTGAGTATAGTTCTAGGAAATTTTTGATCTCTCTTCTTACTATACCAATTAGATAAATAACTTTTTACCAGAAACACCCTCTTAATTTTGAAGATTGAAACAAATTTTTAGTTCTAAGACTTGATAGCAAAAATAAAAAAATAAATAAAAACACATCATTATAAAACATCTTTGTATGCTCAAAATTTAATAGGTATATAGAAATAGAACTTCAGTGAAAAAACCTGCGGCTACGAATTAACTGATTGTGTAGTACATTATTTGATAGCCTGCTTTCAATTTGTATTATAATACAAGACATAGGTATTATTATAACTATATATATATATATATAACAATTTTTTTTTTTTGAAAATTCACGTTTATATAAAAATAAGTAAATATTTATTTTTCTATTCAACTTTTCAGATAGTAAATCGAAGAAATTTGGAACCAACTTTATAGATGAATAAATTATTACAATTCAATTCCAATATACCTCTAGTTTATTAATTAATTTATTTGTATGTCATGAATCAAACTTTAAAAAACTTCCTAGGAATTTATAAAAACTCATGAATTAATATCTATTAGGAATTAATGAATATACTATCAAATAGCATTATAAATATCATATTATTATTTTATGAATTGTGTATAATATACTATATAGAATATAGATAGTATAAAGAGTAAAGATATTATTTTCATAATTTTTTAAAGGAAAAATGTATTATTTCTCTAAAAATTAATCAAGTTAAGATATACCAAATTCATAATAGATATTGAACAAAATAGTTTAATTTTTTTAATGCATTTCCACGTGTAAAATTTTATAGAATCTACATATATTTTATACTTTTATCATATTAATTTATATCAACTTGAATGAATCTAAGTTACTGTTGACTTATCGTTGATTCAATAATCCAAAAATTGTATTAAAACAATATAGGTAACCAATAAATAAAAATTTATCAATTTAACATAATAAACTTCATAAATATAATATTTTTTTAAATTTATCCATCGAATTTCATTGTAATAAAGTTACCTTTACTCTTATAATCATATAATCATACAATTTTAAAATATAAATAATTTAGACAAACCGTTATGATTACCAACAAATATTTAATGAAGCAGAGTTCAATATAAATATTATATACAGAGTGTATCAAAAGTCTTCATCCGATTACAAATTTATATAGCCCGGCAAACGTTAGCCACTAGTAAACGACCCATATACTAATGAAAAGATTAGCTAACCAAATTTATTTTAAGTTGTCTTTCGATTAATATAATATGGCTAATTTACCTGCGGCTGACAATTGCCGAACTATATAAATTTGTTATCGGATGAAGACTTTTGGAACACTCTGTAATATATTTATAATATATAAGTAATTCACCATTTATGATTAACTCCAATTTTTCTTACGATAATTAATTTGTAAACTTTTTGAAATTTTTTAATATAATATTATATTGAAATACAAATGTATTGAATATGTTTTATTATTTTTAATTGTTGTTCTGTATGGCGATACAAATTTCTTTGTTTTCGAATAAGAATCACCCTTTTTCATTATGAATTATTATACGGACATGCTTTTTTGTATTAATTGATGTAAAAAATCAAAATTAAAGCATGTAGTTTCTGGATAATTAATCTTTAAATACAAATAATACCTAATAGTTCGTAAAAATGAGATTAGTGATATGAGGGCTATGATGATTTAAAAATTATGCTAATTTATATTAATTTAAAACAATTTTATCACTTATAAGTATTTATTTTATACTTTATGGAAATCCATTATTATGGACTATCATCCTTAATAAAAAAAATTTTATTACTCAGAAATCAATTATGAATTTTGATATTTGATTTAGATATGTCAACGTTTTCAAAATGTTTATCTAGCTAATAATTTACAATAAATAAGTATGTTTACAGTTTGAAAAAAAAAATTTTTATCGACACAGGATATTTATTGAATGGCTTAAAATAACCAAAATATGTGAAAATATGATCTTTTAAGTATAGATACTTAGGTATTTCAAAGTTCCAATTTTTCAGAGTTTAAATAAATTTGTTTTTATAAGAACAAAAGGGAATGAACATAAGTACATAACTCATAAGACAAAGTGGACAATAAATATCTACTTAGTGACTTTGTACAAGTAGGCATTTGATTGTTTAACCTATGATCAGACTATTTAAATTATTTGTTATCAACAATTACATAACGCACTTACCTAGGTGAAATTTTGCTTTTACATTTGTTAAAACAAAAAATAATGCTATATTGGAAATAAATAATTTTTATCTTAACATTTTACTTACAATTTCAATGTTTACTTATTAATGTTTCAATAAAACTATGAATATTATTATTCATTTAACTACTTGTATACCTGTATAATCAAGCAGACATTTTAAAATATCGTATTTTAGCATTTTATTAAGATTTAAATCTTTGTTACAATGAATTCTTGTAAACATAATCCTAATAAGACCTTTTACTTATTATATAGAATAATATTTTGAGAAAGAATTTAAATTGTTTTATTATTTTGATTTGTTTATTAATTCGTTTATTTAAATTTTATATATAATACGAATGTTTATCATACTTACAGAACAGCGATTTATGCATGCAATCTTGTATGCCAGTTATATTCGTATGAAATAATAAAGAAAACTTTCTAGCCAACGCAGAAGATATCAATTGGCGTCGTAAAAGTTCTGACAGACACTGGTCAATCAATCAACATTCAACAATAATTTTAAACATGATAATGAATCACTGTCGACATGCCATAATACTTATTATTAATAAAGTCGTCGAAGCGCATAGCCCGTTAAATGTTTTAAATACAAATTCACGATACAAGTAATGAAGCAAGTTTTTGAACGACTACAATTCGATGGTCTATTGCACAAATACATATGGTAAGTGCCATATTCATAAAATTATACAGATACGAAGTTGACAAAAGTAAGTTATCAGTGGTTATACATTGGTACTTTGTATATCGGAGCAATGAGTACAAGCAATTTTACATAATACAATAAATATAAAATATAACTGTATACACAGAAATCATCACGTATGACTCGTATAAGGATTTTTACTAAACAATTGAATTAGTCACCCGAAAATCTCAAACGGATACCGGATGTTTAAGACTGAACCATATTTTCCAAATATACAATATACAAATGATTACAGTCAAACATATATTGTCGTTCGCTATCCAAATTTTACAAAAGCAAGAAACGAATTTCACATTCCAGAAAATCTGTTTGAAACAATCAGACCATTTTTTAAATGTCATCAAATTAATCTAAATGTAAATACAATGTTATCTAATAACCTTGTAGCTTATAACATTGTACAAACAATATAAAAAAAACTAATAAGCAAGTCTAAATTACATTATAATTTATAATATAAAAATATTTTATCTATAAATGTGCAGTAATTATGCAAAGAAAGTATAGAATTGTATGAATAATCGTCAAAAACAATAGATGTAAAAGGATAAAAAAAATGATATTATTTTTATTTTTTTTTTCGTGAGCAATCATTGTAATAAGTAGCTAACAGTTCATTTAATGTAAAGTAATAATAATAGTTATAAATAATTATGCATGACTAAATGCAGTCATTTATGTAGAATGTATACACTTTTCAGCATTTAAATCTGATTGTTAAATTTACGATAAATACTCTATTTTCATAATTTAAAATACATTTTAAATTGTTTACAATACTTTATAAATTGTTAGTAATCTAATAAAGTAATAAATAATTAATTCATATTGTAATACTTAGTAATTTAGATTACACGTCACATGCACAAAAACTGTTTATACAATAAGGTAATACAAAAATCCAAATATATATATATCAATTGGGATTTGGATAAAGCAGACTACAGAAAATGACCCAACTTAACAAAGTTAAAAATGCTATACATATACAATTTACAGTATATGTATAATATTATATTATATAATTATTTATAAACTGATAAACTATTAAATACTACTAATTGCTCTACTATGATAAAAATGGAAATAGCGCTCCTGGGAAAATGTTTATTTATTTAAACCGGGATGAGCGGGATGTAGTAATCACACTTCAGTTCAAAACTATAGTCATTAGTACCATATTAAATTAATTTCAAACTGATAAATCCATCGTATTCACAGACTTTAGTTTCTAGAATTTGTTAAAAAAAACCATTTAATTTATGTAAGTGTCTACCTAGTGATCTATTCTGAAAAAAATATATAAACATTGAACAGCGATTTTCAAGTTAATTGTATAAACTAGTATGAATATAGTGGATAATATAATGGTAGTTACAAATATGAGTATTTAAGTATATCATTGTTAGGAAATTTTTTTTTTCTCTTCATATCAATGACTACAAATACTTTAAAGAAATATTTAAAAATACGATAACAAAAAAAAAATGATATAAGTATTATATATATAATTTGTACTGTAGATAAATAAATAATACAACAATCTAAAATTTAGTATTCCTCTGTAACCTTATCATAATCATGTAAGATAATAATATTAAACACAAATATAATATAGTATTGCAGACTGTAACTATTGTACTTTAATTCTACTATTCAGTAATGTTTGCCAATCCATAATAATCGAGGTCTTCAGCTGATAACTTTTAAACTTTTTGTTTGGTTTGTTATTGAACCTACTTTATATATTAATGTATTATACTATTTAACTATTTACAATACTACCGATAACATTTTTAATTAATAAATTAATAATTAATGCATAATGACATATCGTACATTTTTAACGATACATGTCGATATAATATTATAATATTTAAAATATTATACATCGTCGCACAAAATAATAATTATTATTGCAAAGATGAAATTGAAGTAAATTATTTATTGTTTTTAACATTATTATAAAAATAAAAATATTCTAATTCGTGAAAAAAAAATGGAAAACTGGTCATTAATGTAAACACACGAAATGATTAGAAAAAAAAACCTTAATGAAATCAGATAAGTATAATATGATAATAATCATTGAAGGTATAGTCGTGCAGCGTTTATAAACTATTGTATTGATCCGATCACTTATAAAGATATTACTTATTATAATTACATAATCGTAGTATAGTATAAATGTATAGGTAGTGTGTACGTTAGATTGCCAAATACATATTTTTTTTTTTTTTTGTCAAAATTAGTCGTTTATTATAATAACAAATAATGAGACCTCTGTAGCAGTATCTATTACTGGGTATATATAGAGTGATTACCAATTATATGCACATCTTCATTTTTACATTTAATAACAAATCTATAAATTCTGATTTTTGGAATGTTTAAATATATGTACTTAAATGTCATATGTTTTCAAATTTTTAAGATTTTTATACTGCCTACTTTTTTTTTTTTTTTTTTTATTTTATTGGATCGAAAATTATGCATTACATATTATTATTACATAATATATGAAAATTTACAACTTGATTAATTTAACCCAAAAAGCAAAGCTTGTGGTGGGCTAAATGAGTTACAATACATTGACCAGTATTAAAAATAAAATAAAATATTACATGTTAACAAATATCACTAGAACTAATTTGTACCGATAGATCTGATAGTTACACAAAAGTTTTTATTTACACAAATTCGCTTAATAACCAATTTTTAACAATTCTTTTAATGTACAACATATTTTTAGATTTTAAAATGGAATGAACAAAAAAAATTTTTTTAATATTTAAAGGCAATGAGTTATACATAACTGAACCTACTGTAGTTATACTTTGGTTTTTTAAATGAAAAACCTTTCTCCTTAGGTTATCATAAATAATTTAGTAAATAATTTTTTATGAAAATTTTAACTAGTAGTTTTTCTAGTACACATATATATATAAAATGTTAAAGATAATTATTTAATAATGATTTTACATAAGGTATAAAACAATTATAAAATTTGATATAGTGTTTATTATATACTTGAACTATTTTTAAAAATTATAATAGTTGATATAGGCTAAAATTAATTACTAAAATTTTCAAATCACCGTAGCCCTCAAATCTTCCTAACTCATTATAATGAACTTATATTACCTTTTGTAAGCACACAAAATTAAAAAGCTCAAAAACTACCAGTTTATATTTTGATTTTGATGTGTCAATATTCAAAAAATTAAGTAAATTACAGTAAAAATAGAAAGAATGATTTTCATTTTAAAAACAGAAATTTATATTTTCACAAGACACTCTTTAAGTAGTACAAAAAATCTCAATAATTTTAATCTTATAAAGTATATTTAAAAATTCGAAAAATTCGAAAAATCAAATTTCGAATAACTGAAACACTGAAAGAAAAAGGAAGTCAATCATCCTGTATATTAAACGTGAATCTCATAAAATGAAACATAAAAATATACCTATTCTTTATTATTTATTTTTTTTTTAAACATCAAACACTACGAACTGCGCGGTACATGTATCGGTGTCGTTACTACGTATTATTATGAAGCCGGTGTAAAGGATCGTATACCTATAATACATTTACGCCACGTGCCAGTATATGGATATACCTATGTCCTATATAATATGTACGCATCAGCCCGCGGCGAGTACTTCCAGTAGGCCTCGGCATTCGTATATTATATTATAATATATACGCGCGAGCATCATTTTGACGCATGTATTTAAGACATATTATTATTATTATTACTATCATCATCGTCGTCATCGAAATCGTTTCGCATTAAATTGTCACCCGTGTACCACCGACTATACTCCCTATAAGATATGTGTGGTGCACATTATAATAATAATAATAATAATAATAATAATGTTATATATACCATATTATATATTATATTGATCAAACACAACACACATCATGCGGCCCGGGGTGTTGACAAATCGTTTTTCTATTATTAATATTATTATTATTTTTACTGTCGTCGTTGTGATATTTATACGTCATATTTTATTTATTTTTATTATATTTTATTTTAATTGCTTTGCCGTTACGCACCTTGCGCGAATAAGTATACGTCTACATACCTATCTCTATATATCTATTCATAATATATAGTGTAGCGTATAGCTGCGTAAATTAAGATATTGTCATAATACCCACTTATGCCCATCGCCGTGGCATATACGATAAAACGCAAATTAATATTATGTCATATTATTATGTTGAACGCGTCTCTTGGTGTGGGTTTTTTAGTAGTAAAACGCGCACATATTATATACAAACACTATAGCCTCGATTGCAGGTAAATCTATACGTCGTTTTTACACACACAGTTATATTCGCACATGGGATACGGCACAGTGCTACACGCGTATCAATATACATATTATATATATATATATATAGGTTTATGGCGCTGGCGAATATTATTCACGTTTGTGACATAAGCCGACCAGCAATCACTGGCAGTGTTCATAATCGAAAATCGCCGTGGGGCACATTTCAAACATAATCTATATATATATAGGTATATTATTAAAATATAAACCAATACACGGTAACATATTACGTGCACGGCAGAGTGTAACTGTGTGTTCTGATAATCGCGGCGGAACGCGCGGGTATAAGAGACAAAACAATATCGTAAAAAAAAAAAAAAAAAACTTTGCCATAACATCAACATGTGTAGTAGGTATATATTATAATAATATGATATTGTGCTATACACGGTGCTGAAGTTATTAATAATATACCCATATTATCATATAATATATGTATATTATTATGTAGACGTAATACATAGTTACGCAGTACGCACTAATATATAATACTATGAAAACGTTATGATTTAAACGTTAATATAACATAAACAATATGCATCATTTTATATTTTATAACGTCTTATAACGTCGTTGTGACTTGTCATAAAAGTATAGGTACCCAACGGTACAAATAGTTTTTTTTTTTTTTATTCAAACTTTCCCTGGGCGGGAAAGCTGGTTAGAATTTTCTATAGTTAGCTTTGAAAAATTATAAATCGAATAACTTTAATAACGAAGCGTACTTATGGAAATCGGTGACAAACTGCGAGTAGCTGATAAATAACATGACTATATAGATTATAGGTAGTCGAAATAAAATGTAAACTATTAATTTTAAAAACAAAATATAACAGTAAAACCTATTATTTAGACATCTAACGTCGATGTAAGTTCAAAAAGAAAAAAGTGCTTTACACCGATAATGGAATTTTTAGAATTTTTTTTTCTCATAGCTTAAATTATTATCGAATTAAAAGCATTTTCCCGGGACTTGTAGATATATTATTAGATTCAATTACCAGCTTTGATGTTGAGCTTATTATTAGTGAAACTTTACCTATAAAACAAAGTAAAACGTTTAACACATTGTGTATGAATTCGTATAAATAAGAACTTCTTAATTCTATAAATACCTTATAGGTACATAGAAAATAAGAATATTAAATTAACAAACCGTTAACATTAACATATTATATATAATATTTGCTTTGTAAAATTGATAACATTTTTGTTTTTATTAAATAATTTCTTAATACAAAAAATTAAAATATTAATATTATTATTTATTATAGTCCATTGCCTTGAATATTAATAGCTTAATGGGCAAATACATGATACAACTAGGCAGGTTACATCAAATAAAAAAAATAATTTAATGAACACAGATATTTTTGTTTTCTTATTTCTAAAAATTAGACAGACAGACAGTTAAGTTACGAAAAATGCACCACAGTTGTATTTGAAAATATTTTAAAAATTAATAGAAATACTGTCACTTGTAGATAGAGTGTGGTTTGTAGATATTATTTTAACTATCCGCTCATCCTGTTATCTAATATTTCTTTAAGTATTTTTAATTTAATTGAAATTAAAAATAATAGCTATATAATTATGTGAAAACTTAACCTAACTGAAGTATAACGTTAAGCTAAAATCTCCTTTATAAAACTTTATAAAAAAAATCTTCATTGTTTTCAAAAATAATAATTTGTAAAAATTTGTATTCCTATATCATTTTTAATTGTTGTTTAAAAAAAATAAATGTAATAATTATTGTTAAATTTAAATAGATTTTATAATAAATTTTTTGCAATTTAATAAAATTGCTTGAAAAATATTTAAAGTACCGATGAAATTTTCGATGCACTTTTTTATTCGTTTACATACACCTTGAAAAAAAAGTTATTTCAAAAACTATATCAGAACTATCTGCAGTCAGAATATAAAATTCTTAGTTAGATGAAAATAATTATTTCATATTTCAAACATGAATGCGGTAAATTAACAAGTATTAACAACATGTTTCAACAATTAAAATATAATAGGTTCAAACAATACATAAAACATTCAATCGAGTATACCTATATACCTAAGCTATATATTATTTAATGAAGAACCAATAATTGTTTTAATAACAAATTGGTGGTTTATTATTCACAAATAATTAAAACATTGAAAAATAATAATAATTGACATAAGATTTATTCATGTTATGTTCAATCATATTAAAAAATGAAAATAATTGCTTATTTATATATTTTAATAACTTACCTAATTGGAGATTATGAATGCGTCACAATGATATAGTATGATATAATGATTTGCCTTTTAAATGTATATTAATCAAAGTTAAAAAACGATATTACTGTTAAAGTGCATTATTCCAGAGACGACCGCCCCATACGAGTTACGGCGACGGAAAGAACACCCAGACACCCAATAGCAACCGAGTTTACTTTGCGCCCCTAACATCGGAGGAGCGGGAAAACGCGCCACCACCTATAACGACTCTCACCTACTTTCTGGGAATTTTCGGTGAAAATCGCCAAAAAAATTCTTGTAATAAAACATACACATTTAATATGATTTAATTAGCAATATTTACTTGTAAAAAAATTAGAAGGATTTCATAAATTTTATTTTAATATACTATATATTAAAGAATGAATAATAAGTAGTGTTTATAGTGTTTATACTATTTGATATTTATTAAACCTTATTTGTTTTCAATTTATTATTTTATACTATTTTTCTAATAATTATCGAGTTTAATAATGCAAATTAAATCTGCAATATACACTTAAACTCTGGCTACTTATTTTCTGGATTACTATACCAATCATTTTTAAGTGGATGTTTACACTTCAAACACGTACAGCGTATGTAGCCATAAAAAAATAACATTATAAATCAAATACAACAGATTTTAAACGTTATATTTTTTTAGAATGAAAGGAACTAAGATAAAATGTTATCATTGTATGTACAGGTATTACAAAATAAAATAATATTATGTCTTTAAATAAATCTATTGATGATCATTTGTTCAATGATGTACTTTTTACTATACATCATTAATCATTAATCAATGTTTAAAATGTCTAATAAATGTATAATAATTCGAATGTTTTATTTTTAGAGAAGCGTTACTTTTTTTTATATATATTATATAATAAAATAAAATATTAAAAAGCAGAGCAAAAACATCATTACTTGCATAAAAGACAAAATATTTTGAAATCTTACCTAATTGTATTGTTCTGTATTATCGTTAAATCATTATTTGCTGTGCAATAAAGCGCATGATAAAAAATACATCAAATATTGGAGTTGCAATGCCACATATTATAATGTACTAAAATCCTATGATACTGTTTTCCGCTCTTGAAATCATAATATAAAAATAAATAGTTTTTTCATAAAAAATAACTGTTTTTATACCCGGTGGATACTTAACATATTTAGTTTTATATAAAACATATAGCATAATAACCTCATCCTGAATTTTTTTTTCATTTTCAAATAATATGTAGAATTATTAACATTTTGAAGGGCTTTTTAAAAATAAGTTTCATTTTTCAATATTAAATCATTTAAGTCTTAAAACCCACTTCTAAGAAAACTCATCCAGCCTTGATTGATTTAATGACATATTGCTTTTTACAGTCACTTGAATAAAATTAACATAGTTTTAATTTTATTATTATTATTACGTTTTATATAATAAGATACTACGATTTCTAATCTAATCTACTAGTTCCTCTTGTACAAATTAAGCTTGAAAAAATAAATGAAAACCATGTTTCTGATTTGTATTTTTTGTGTACCTACAAGACTATAAAATATATTATATTAACCATAAAATGTATAAATATACGATTTTGATCATTTTTAAAATAAAAACTATACATATAATACATAAGTATATAGATATCTGTTTTAATGTATTAATATAGGTAATAGACATAGTACATATATATTGTACTCAGTGGCGTATTTTCAATTTTTTTGTGGGGGGGGGGGGTCCTAGTATTAAGTATAAGTTTATAACATTATAATAAAATACATACGAGTTAATTTAATTATGATACTTATTATTGATATTATTTATATAATATTTGAAAAAAAAATTTTTGGGGGGGGTCGAGACCCGGGGACCCCCCCCCCCCCCCCCGTAAATACGCCACTGATTGTACTTGTACAATATTTAATAAATGTTTATACGTTAGAAAACAAAAACGTCTTTGAACAAGATAGTTTTATAAACATAATAATAATATTTTGTATTAATTACCTACAGCGAAGTAGGTACTTCAGTACTTGCACCATAAAATGTTGCATTTTGGAATTAATTTATATAAATTAACTTATCGTAGTTTGTATAAATATAGGCATTTAAGTTATACCTAAGCGCCACCAGCTACTAGTAACTAGTATATATAGTCTATACAATGTTAAATAGGTACCTATGTAACTTTCTTATTAATTTCTACATATTATTATGTTAGCAAATAGTACACAATATAATTAATAAACCACGTTCTTATTAAAAATTTTAAACAGTTTACTCCGAGTCTATACATACCTATTATATACCTACTTAGAACACTATCTATCTAAGTACTTTTATAGCTAGTAGGTATATGAATATGATTATACAGCGTTTATAGAATGCTCAAGCATTATAACACTAAACACTGTCTCGAAAAGTATTAATGTTTAAAAACTACATTTTTTCACAAAATTAAAAATTGTTATGCAAAACAATATTTTTGTAAGATTATAATTTTTTTTATCGTTATCGCTACAAAAGATAATTTCTTTATAGTTTCTTAAGTTTGACCGTGAAAATTGAAAATAAATTATCAGTTAAGACTACACGAGATGCAATAATTTTTAACAAATAGGTATAAGTATAATCTGTCTCGTAGCCGGTATGTATATAATTATATTTAAATTATTGGAGAATTTAAATAAAACTGTGAACTGATTGAAAACATAGTATTTTTAAATGACCACTCTTATTATTTTATTAAAAAAAAATTAATAATCAGAACACCTCTACCTACCATCACTTAAAATATATGCTATTGCTATTTTGCTGTTGTTGCAGCAGATATTACCAACAATTATAAACTAGCATATTATGAAGGCAGCCAAGTAAGTATCTATTTTATAGATTATTTCTAATATGTTTGAATAGACAATATCAGGGATGTGTAGTGGAGGTATGCGTGGGTATGCGGCGCATATACCCATTACCCACTTTCCGATTTTTAAAAAAAGAACATACTAAAGAAAAAACTATTCAGAATAGTGTATATGCTATAGCTACACCCGCCTCGACGCCACACGTGTGACATTAATATAGTAATATGTGTGTCAATTACAGTAATCGGTGTACGGTGTATGCGATTTTTAACGTGAAAAATATTTTTTAAATATTTTGATACCGTCCGTAAAACGCTATTTGTCACATATTATTATTTTATTATTTAAATTAAAAAAATTATTGATTTGAAATATCGTTCGTCATCATTTTTATATACGTGTATATATATACGTATATAGGTACTTATGCATTTTGACGAATTTTTGTCAATATTTGAACTTCAAATGCTAATAAAAAAATATCGTGCCTATGTATTTTTATAATTTTTGAATGAGAGTTAGAACAAGTTATGTATTATGGACCCTTCAATAAAATTTTCAAGTAATTTGTTCCAGCTAAATTTTTTTTATCAACATTTATAAAAAAAAAATAAAAAAAAATTGAAAATTTCAATTGTTTATAAATAGCTCAAAAAAAGTCAAAATATTTTGAAAATCAAATCACGTAAAGAAAATGCCAATCTAAATAACTGGTGAAATTTTCAAGTATTTACGAGTTTACGACTTATACTATTTGAATAACAACAAATATCAAAAACCGTTTGAGGCAAAACCGTTATTTAACGCGGTTTTGTAAAAATTTAAATTTCAAACACTCATAAAAATTTTTTGTCTGAATCCAGTAGAGTTATTTTTACAGATGTTTGAAGGAAAATGTATGGAGAACCTTGTACCAAATTTTCAAAACTTATTTATAAAAGAAAAAAATTTTACGATTTTTCAACCACAAAATTACTTGCAAATTTTCGCAATTTTGACATATTTCATATAAATTCAAACTTTAAGCACTTATAAAAAAAAATTGTGACTAACGATTTCGGATTTTTTTTTATCACTTTAAGAACAACTCATTAGAAACCTTGTATTAAATTTTCAAGATTTTCTGGTCGGCCAAAAAATTTTTATCGTTATTTAAAAAAAAAAAAATACTAAAAAAATTAAAAATTTCAATTGTCTATAAATAACTCAAAAAAAGTCAAAATTCTTTGAAAATTTAACTGTGTATGGAGAACGCTAATATAAACATTTGGTGAAAATTACAAGTATTTACATTGATTAGTTTTTGAATTACAACCATATAAAAAATCGATTTGGTCGAAAACTGTTTTTGCGTAAAAATTCCCGTTTTTCTGTCATTTTTTTTTTGTTTGTCTGGATTTTTTTGAAAACTGTTGGAAAATGTTTACTTTTCACCCGTATAATGCACCAAGGATATCCACTTTGCCATCGGAAACCACCCCCAAAGTTTGAAATTGAAGCATTATTTCGACTAGTTATGCTGTACACAGACAAACAAAAAAAAAACACGCACACACATCATTGTAAAATCAGTACATTCATCACTCCATTCAGAATCTAAAAATATTTAATAGTATATTTAGTACAAAACTAATTAAATAATATTTTGAACATATTTTTATATTAAATTAAGTTTTTTGTTGCATATTACATATCTTTAATTTAGTGCAAATTACAAACTCCCACTCATCTTATAGTAATAATATTTTTTTTTAAACTACAATTCACACAACCTTACAATATGATTTATTTTATCTTGTTTGTAACTATGTTGTTTGTAATAATATTTTTTTTTTTTTTTTTTTTTATTGAACAAAACATAATATTTACAATCTGTATTTACATGTTATACAATAAGTAAATGTGATGATGGTTGATTGACAGGAGGGGGAAGTCACCCAGTGGCGGCACCTCGTTGTAATAATATTACCTTCATTTAATTAATTTAAATGTATTCAGGGATTTCAATAATTAACAAATATACAATTTTTACAAAAAAATACATACTTCATAGCATGTTTACTTATATAGGTACTAATATACCTATATTAACCTATTATAATATAATGTATAATACATAAAATAATGTTATAATTACGAGTATGAGCAAATTATGTTGACTCTCAAATTCTTTCACGTAAAATAACTTTTTTTCTGAGAATTTATTTATTTATTTTTATTTTTTGTTACATAATATAATCGTAATAAAATTTTCAGTATGAAAAATAACTTAAAGATATCACTATTTCCGTAAATACATTTGAATATAACCACTTCAATAATTATTGAAATATACTAAATTTGTATAAGTTCTTTTGATTTTATGTATCAATAAGTAAATGCACTCCAACTTCTCAGAAATATTAGTCAAATGTTTTTTGAAAAAGAGGTAAATAGATATATTTTGAGTGCAGTTTTACCTACTTATTATTTTTCTCAACTATACGTACTTAAGGTAAAATCAAATAATCAAAACAGGAAAAAAGTTCAGTGAAACAAACGGTGAAGTAGAACAAACTAACCTGCAGTATAAATACCTCTAAAGTCTAAAACCTACATATCTATTTCCAAGTTAAAATTAAATTCAAATAGGAAATACATATACACAATCATTTTTTATTACCTCGCAAAAATATTTTCAAAAATGATGAATACCTACATTACTTACCTGTATCAATTTATACTGAATATAAATTTAATTCTTCCATTTAGTAGTTATATGTAGTAATACTATTATATAATACATACTAGTATTATACCTAAATATTTTAAAAGTTCTTTACAAATAAATATATACTAAATTGTCTATATATATATGTGTATATAGTGCAGGGGTTGGCAAGTGGCAACCTACGGCTCTTTTGATCTTAAGTTACGGCTCTCTAGGCTCACCCGCAAAAATAATTATTTTATAAGGTAGGTATCAAAAAAAAAAATATTTTGTTATATAAAAAAATATATATTATTTTACATTATATTTTTGTTGCTTTTAGGAATATGAAATACCTGCATAGACTATCGTAATCAACTAAGATTAAAACTTAAAAGTGTGTACCAAACTATTTATTATTCAATAACTGTATAATAGTCTGTATTATTTATTATTATTATTTATTACTAAAATACTTAAATAGGTTTTGGACTAAAAATATTTGTATGTTTTTACATCAATAAATATTGTTTCGTGTATAAATTCGTTTATTTTAAATCGTAAATCAATTATTAAGCAAAATATATTAAAATATTAATTCAAACATTGTTTGTGGCTCTTTAAGAACTGGGAAAAAATTTAAATTTTAACTTCTGGCTCTGCTGCTCCAAAAGGTTGCCGACCCCCGATATAGTGTACTGTATATATATATATGTATTTAAATAAAAAATTGTTAAAAATCTTATAAATGGGTAGAACCTATGAACGAAAATGTTAGTCATTTCCCCAATCTCTATAAATAATTACTTTTTAATACGAATGTTTTCAAATGAAATGAATATTTTAACAAATTTTAAATTTAAATTTGGACGAAATTACTTCTCTAAACGATAAATAACGATGTTAATTATTTTGTTATAATTAAAAAACATCATTCGAGGGAACTTAAAACTTTTACGTGTATTATATTGTTATGAATTTTACTATACGCAATGATATTTTTGATTAATTTTAAGACATTTATATTTATACCTTTTATGAATCTATATTTGCTTTTTACGGTATAAATGTATATTATTATAATAATCAAATATTACATTATCCAAGAGTAAATTATATCGACCTATATCGTAATGCTAAAAGCAAAAGAAATAGCTTTAATAACTGTATCAAAAAATAAATATGTCACAAAATATACGAACTTATAGTGATATAAGTTAAGACAGTCTCTATATAGAATTGTTTTTCATATAGGTAGACTGCGATGTATTATTGAATTAAAATTAACACACCAATAGAGTAATCACTAAATACTAAACACCTAATGTACACTGTACAGCAGAGCGATACCCACTTACCTTATTTTTTTTTTTTACTCTGTGAAATTAATTATAGAATAATATGAACAATATTATTATCAATGATTGCCTGTCTTATTGATAATATGAAATAGGTACAATATATAGGTATTCATTGGCGCAACTAGAGGGATGCACTTGTGCATTCTCAACTTTAAAATGAGTAACCTCAAAAATAAAAACATTATTCCATAAAAATTTAACTACTTTGAAGCAAACTTTACCATTAACTAGAATATTTTCTTGTATATTGTATGTTAAGAAAAATAAGTACCTAATAATTATCATGTTCCCAACTAGGTATTTGTGAACTTCCACTTTTTGTGCACCCCAAAAATGTTGGTCTAATTGTGCCTGTCTATATTATCTACTTCAGAAATCATAACTTATTATTTCGTTCTGAAAATCGGTTTTGTTTTAATAACAAGTAAGGATATATAGAAAATAATTAATAGTCAGCAAGTATTTGAAAAAAATTTTTTCAATTTGTTTTGTTTGTTTTACTAGACAATACTACTAAGCAGAATTGTTATTTTTAATTTGATTACATAAGCTACATTTTATAAACAATCCTCTTTCTATGCAAAAGGTGATATGTTATTGTCTTTAATAGGTTCTTAGTATTATATCACTTCATTTAATAGGTTTTATTAGGATAATAGATATACTTATTTCATCATGTGGTACATTTTCAAAACTATGTACAAATCTAATCATGATACTAATTTAAATTATTATTATATATATAGCAGCTTGATAATATATATTGTGTAACTCTACTTGTAGAATATAGGTATTATTGAACAGGTTACTTACATATGTTATGTAAAATTAACTTACTATAGAGAGGGGAGATAAACCAAAACTAAAATTAGTTTTATTATAAATAAAAGCAGACTAATGTTTATGCGACTATTTTATTAATGTGCTATAGAATATAGCTGGTATGTAGTTCAACTACAGTAGTTGAAATTAACATGGTAGTGTAGAGACTTTGGGTGAAAGAGGAACAAAATAGAATTGAAACTGTATAGTTGCAGTAGAACGATAAAGTACTCTTAAATTAGTAAATTATATATATATATATTATTATATAATAATAATATTATATTATATTATATAATATATATATATATATTATATATACATCAGTCTGTGCAGTAAATCATTTATATAATTAGGTTTCAAAATGTATTTGATGTTTCTTTATTTTATTTTGTAAATTTTCAATATATCCAATATAAATATACCTCAATAATGGATAATGGTAATAATATTATTTGTATGAATAATTGTAATAGTAATAATAATGTAAGTATTGAAATATGTTTTTGTATATATAATTTATTATATAATACAATATATAAAATAAAATAATAAAGAACATGTGTTGTTTTTGTCGGCGGCTTTTTTTTTTTTTTTACTAATATATAAAATTGTTGAAAAACAGAATATATTATACGATGATAACCTATAAGTTAGACAATTAAAAAGTTAAATAGTGATAAGTCTTGGATAGAAATATTGCAAAATAAATTGTTCAACTTATAAAATGAATAAAATGAAAATCATAAACGTGAAATAATAATATTATTGCTTTTCAATTTAATTAAACAACAATATATTTCCTATATAATTACTTTCTACAATTTAAAAAAAAATTGTACGTATAAAAAATTGAAAGATCGTATTTTCATATAATTAAGAAATACATAATACCGGAGAGATTCAGTTTCCATTAAAAACAATTATTAGTATTAGAGAAAGACAATATAATAATTTTTTTAATTAACGGTCATGTTGACATTGGTATTCAAAGTGTACATTTGTTGTTGTTTAATTGAACCATGATATCCTAATCGTGGTCAGAGTACTGTACATCTTGATGACAACCAATTGAGTGCAGCTGCACTTCCACCACCTTGACCAAGTTTCTTTGTTCCGTTATTATCCCTTAAATGGTGACCACCACTAGATTGTACACCACCTTTGGGGGGATTTGATGCTTCCTGTAGATTATATAAGAAATATACAGTTAAAACCCAAAATTTTTAAAAGAAAATTCTAAACAAAGATATTTACAATAAACTATAAAATAATAAACCTTATACATTTTCATAATCCTAAAATGCCATTATTTAACAATTATTTTGCCAAAAAATAAAAATAAATATAACTTTCTAAAATAATTGTTAAAAAAAAAATACAACCAAATTGAATGATTAAATTATTAACTACAAATAAATTTAATCAAACCTAATATTATATCTTTTATTAAATATTAAATTAACAACAATGTAAAATAGAAAAAATAAATAGTGGTTCCCAAAGTATATGTAACGGCACACTAAGGAGTGTCCTTTAAAAGGCTAGGCGGTGTATAGTAATATCAAATCTAAAAAATAATTTAAAAACCAAAACATGTGCAGATACTCTTAAGATTAAAAATGCTTTGATATAGAAAATAGCGGCACCATAAAAAAAACTATAGTTTAAAAAGAAGGCCGCAAATCAACAAAAAGTTTGGAAACCACTAGTATTAACTATTAAGATTATATTCAAACATGAAAGCCAAATTGAATGCATAAAATTAATTAATTTAAACAAATTAAAATGAATGTTTTTTGTGTAATAAAGATCTTAAAATATTGTCATTGACTCATTTAACTCCATTAATTGTATTTATTAATTTATGTATTCAATCTTAATAAAACTATTAAGATAAGTGAGAATTCTAAAAAATCAATAAATTAAAAATTAAAACTCAAACACTACACAACTACTCAAACTTGCAACACACACATACACACACACACACACTCTAACCTTCTATGTAACACCAACATCGAATTGGGAAATTAAAAAAAATCCATATTATCCAATGTTGACAGCAACAGCCAATGGATGATGTTTTAAAAAATACAGCAAAAAATATAAATATATATTAATTATTGCATAATAAAATTGAAATTTATGTGTTTTATGAAATTTGTAAACAGTTAATAGGTAGGTACTGTATGAATTTAAATTCTAGTAAACTAACCAGTTTCTTTTCTGTTTTTGTCTTGATATCTCTGGCCAAAGTGTGAAAAGCCTCCTCCACATTAACACTAGCTTTTGCTGATGTCTCCATGAATTTTATACCATACTCTACTGCTAATTGTTCACCACGTTCTTTTGATACCTAAATTAAATAAATAAAAAAAATTTCAATTTACTTTATAACTTTAGTTAAATGGAATGTAAACTTTTATTGAGGTATATTGTCAATTAAATGTTTTTTATACATACATTTAGAAGTAATTATTTTTTTATCTAGATAATAGAATTCATTGTGTAATATAGGTAGAAAAGTCTATTTTTAGTGACATTTACCTGACGCCCTGAATTAAGTTCACATTTGTTCCCTAGCAGCATTTTTTCTACATCAGCTGATGCATTTTCCTCAATGTTACGTATCCAATTCTTAATGTTGTCAAATGATTTTTCATTGGTAACATCATATACTAACATAATTCCCATGGCACCGCGGTAATAAGCTGTTGTAATTGTCCTAAAACGTTCTTGGCCAGCAGTATCCCTGCGAGAAAATGATTAGTTGGATTTATTTGAAATAAAAAACGCAAAATGAGCAGAAAAGAAAATTAATTTTTAACTGATCAGGTACAAATAAAAGTGAATTTCCCAACAAAATTGCAATATCAAGACAACAAACTTGTGTAGGTACTCACCAAATTTGTAATTTTATTTTCTTGCCATCCATTTCAATGGTACGTATTTTGAAATCAATGCCTATGGTAGATATGAACGTCGTGTTAAATGCATCTTCACTGAAACGGAACAACACGCACGTCTTTCCCACACCCGAGTCACCAATCAGCAACAACTTAAACAGGTAGTCGTAGGTCTTGGCCATCGTGGGATATTGTGTGTGTATGACGGGCTGTTGTTCGCGTAGATGTCTGTGACGGTGTCAGGCACCGTTCGGTCAGACGGACGGACGAAAGACGTTAGTCGTTCAAAACGCGAGTGCAGACGTTTTAGCAGATCTTGTTCGGCGCGGACAAGAGTGCCAAAGTACAAAACTAGTGTGATGTGATGTGATGTGATGTGATGTGATGTGTGTGTGTGTGTGTGTGTATGTGTGTGTGTGTGTATTATATGTACCTCGAATGTTGAATATGAATATGTATGCGTGTGTGTGTGTGTGTGTGTAGCGAGTACGACGGTAACTGTTGCGAGAGTGACGACGACGGATTTATATTACGTTACACATTACCGTAAAAACATAATTCTAAAACGTTGTTCGCGTATCGATAGTGATGATGATTGCGCACGGCGTGTCGATCGCGATCTGTGAACGGCGGAGGCGGCAGTGAACGGCGACATTCGTTGCGACGAAACGTTGGTTGACTGTACAACACTACTGCAACAAACGATATGTGTAATTATTATTATTATTATTATTATTATTATTATTATTATAATCCGTTTCCTTGAGCAAAGTAGTAGGTAATAATAACAATATTTTTTTATCTAGTCACTCTCACTCCGCTCACCGCTGGCTGACGACCGAGGGCACCCGTTATCAATGTTTTAATATTATAATCACTGCGAGCGTGCAATTATCGCACGACTTCGGTCGGGCGTGTGTGTTGTGTGTGTTGTGTGGGTGCGTATGATGTGTTGTATATGTGTATGTGTATGTGTGTGTGTGCGTATCGTATCCGTACAAGCCTGGGCCGCCGCCGATATCACTTCCAATATTGAAATGCAGCTGTTGTGCAAAAAAACCATAATATTCTATGGCTAGACTGCAGCGAAGGTGGGACGGACGACGATCGCGAATGAATTGCGTCGGTATCCCCCGCCGCAGACACAATATCATTACATTTACGCGTTATTGTTGATACAATAGCGTGACAATTTACGAATGCAAAGGCTGCACACATTTTTGCAGACATAATTTTTTTTTCCGTATTATCTGAAAATTCGCCCACGTAACCACCCGGCTGATAAGACGGTATCCGAACAGTGATAACAGATAATACTGCACGTCGATTATTATTGTGATGAAAAATAATAATTATTATTTTTTTTTAGCAAATACGGTTTTTTTATTAAATATTATTGCTGTTTTCATGATTAAATATTACATGAAACACACGTCATATATGTGTTGTAAATTTTTACTAGTGTCGCACCTCGTTTATAAATATGGTACGTATACGATTGCTACGATGCTGAATTATTTATTGTGATCAGTGCAATAATTATTAAATATCGTTATAAATTAGGGTGTTGCAGTTAAAAAAAAAATCAGCTCCCCGACTCCAACTGTGAGATTTTCTCCGACGACTGCTATTATTGATCGTCAGGGCGTCCTTAGAACAGAAGGACGTCGACAACCTAAAACTCAATCTGAAAGCAATAGGGACAATATTGATGATGGCAAGTTTACATTAAGTCGGACATGGATACTATCAACGATTGTATTACTCTGTGCAATTGTAGCATTGACCTATCGTGGATATTTAGATACACGAGCTGTCAACTATCCCTATGAGGGGCCAAAAGTATTTTATTTATCATTATTTGAACAAGTAGGGTGTACCGATAAAAATAATTTAATTTATTTTCCATTAAGTCAAACTTATTTGGACATACACATTTTCTTGAAAATTATATTCTATTATTTTTGTTTATTTTTAACACTTGTTGTTCATATGTTTATTCAAATCAATAAAATTAAGTAGCTACTTACAATTAACTATGAACAATTTTTTAACAATGAGTACACTTTTATAAATTTTAGATTAATTATTTAACTAAGTAGAAATGATATCAATCATTAAATTAAATTATTTTTATATTTTTTTCAAATATTTTTTTTATAATAAATATTTGTATCAGGCTATTTTTTCTTTACTATATAATATTATTGTAATTATTCAGTTTGACTTATTGTGATTGGTATCTTTATAATACATTTTAATATCATTTACTTGCAGGTTATACAGAAAAATGGTGATCCAACACTATGGGGAACTTACAGACCAGGTGCTTACTTTGGATTACGCACTAAAGAGCCATTGGGAAAAGGTTCTGTTGCTGCCGGCCTTATGTGGTACACACAACAAAGTTTGATGAGAACTGGATCAATAGATTCTTCAATTCGTCATATGTGTGATAATGCTCACGAAAATTTAGTATATGGTTATGTGGAGCATGATACTGTAAATTATGGACATCAAGTAATAAATGATGGAAAAGAAAATGGATTCAAATTACAAACTATATTTTTGAGACCAAATAATGATGGAAAAACAGATACATCAAATACTGATTGGACTACACGAATAATATATGAAACAAATAATTCAGCATCATCCGTGTCTCTAGTATGGTATGTTTATATTGATCCTGGAGAAGATGAACAGTTATTGAATAACGAAGAATACTCTCTTGGCATACAAAAAGGTGTAGATGGTAAATTAGGAACTCCTTTAGTAACAATTACAGGCTCTACTCCAAGTCTAAGTGACTTCAAAATGTCTATAATTCCCATACCACCCAATAATACAAATAATCTTAGTATATCAACAGTACATATAAACACAAGTATAAGTAGTTCATGGTGTCCCAATACAGCTATGTTAAAACAATGCTTGGCAAAATCGATGGCTATTAAACGGCAACCTGTAAAAGAGCCTGGTATTAGTTCACAAATAATGCTTGTAGAAGAAAAATATAGTATACACGATAATAGTCGTCAAACTTCAAATCTTTTGAAAAATTTTGTAGCTGTACAAATAACAATTACTCCTAATATTAAGAAAGATATTACATCTAAATTTAGAAGTTATTCTGTAGATGTAGCATACACTCAAAAAAATAAATATATAGATGCAGCTTTATTTAAAGACACATCTCCTTTATTAGTGGGAAGTAAATTTAGTTCTGTCCGTACTGAATATAGTAATAGATTTCAACAAAAATTTCACAATACATTTCCAATTAAACTGAAAGATACAGCTGAAAAATCTTTATTATTAGATTTTGCAAAAGTTACTTTTAGTAACATGGCTGGGAGCTTAGGATACTTTTATGGATCTTCTCTAGTTAGAGATGATGATGATGAAAATAATTTAAACAATGGTGGTGTATCAGAAATAGATATAGTGGATGCTGTAAAGTATTGGAGGGCGGGACTACTAACGGCAGTTCCATCAAGATCACAGTTTCCTAGAGGTTTTTTATGGGATGATGGTTTTCATGGTCTAATGTTGGGGAGATGGAGCGTTGAATTACAACTACATATTTTAGGCCATTGGATGGACTTGTTAAATCACCAAGGATGGATACCTAGAGAACAGGTTATAAGACATTTAAAACTTATTTATTTTTTTTTTAATACATTGATTATTTTTGATTATAACTAAACATTTTTGTTCAAAGATTCTAGGATCAGAAGCCAGATCCAGAGTACCTGAAGAATTTGTGGTTCAAAGTTCCCGAGCTGCCAATCCACCAGCGCTATTACTTACTGTTGACTTATTACTAAGGCAGATTAAACAACGTCGCCAGGCCAAAGATGAAACGCCTAGTATTAAAGAAAAATTAAACTTTGATGAAGTTGATAATACATTAAAAAAATTATATCCAAGACTTAAAGCATGGTATACATGGTTTAACCGTACTCAAAAGGCTGTAAATAATTATACTAAACATTCAACCAATCTTGAGTTTCATCTAGATAAAAGATTTATTGGTTATCGTTGGAGAGGACGTGATGCAATAACTAACAAGGAATTGAATCCTAAAACATTAACTTCAGGAATGGATGATTATCCCAGATCATCTCATCCTGTCAATGATGATGGAACTTCAAACATCGATAATATTTTTAAAAGAGCGGATGATTTTGATTTTGATACTTCTGAACGTCATGTTGATTTACATTGTTGGATGGCTCACGGTGCACGAATAATGAATAATCTTCACAATTATCTACAACCACCGGGTACAACCAAATTTAAAAATAAATATTCAGTACATTTTTGGATGTTAGTTGAAAATTTAGATCGACTGCATTGGTCAGAGGGAAATAATGACACATCTCAAACTTCTACCTCTAAAATTCCAATGTATGCTGATTATGGTATACATACAGATGATGTAAGATTAGAAAAATTAAAAGGAATGCAAGATTCAGTGAGGGTAGTGGGACGAAAGAGTTCTCCTAAATGGCGTTTTGTTGACTCACATGTGGGGTATAATGCACTATTCCCTATGTTTTTTCGATTAGTTAAGAATTCTCAGCGTTTAAATGCAATACTAGACCTAATAGAAGGAACTAATAATGACAGTACTGGAAATCATGGTTTATTAACTAAACGTTGTGGATTGAGGTCTTTATCAAAAAGTTCACCACTGTACAAAGTAAGAAATACTATGCATGACCCTCCATACTGGCGAGGCTCTGTTTGGATTAATATGCAATACTTGGCATGTTCATCTTTATACTATTATGCCAATTTACCTGAAAATACTGAGTCCACTTATGCAAATAATGATGAATATGAAAACTTGGAACCAATACGATACTTAGATATAAAAACCAAACAAAGATGTGCACGATTATATGATAAAATACGCAATGATGTAATTCAATGTGTGTACAAAGAATGGAAGCGTACTGGTTATGTATGGGAACAATATGAAGATGAACCAATATCAGATAATATATTAGGATTAATTCATAAAGGAAAAGGAACTAGACCATTTACAGGATGGTCGGCAAATGTTGTACTACTTATGGCGGAAATTTATTAAAAAAAATTATTTAATGTATATCACATTTATTTTTGTTGTTTAGATACAATCAAATGTACACTTCATATTATAAATTTACACTTATTAGGAAATTAATCATTATTTTATTTTTATTATACTAGTAAAGTTAATAATATGAGGTCAGTGCAATATTTGTTTTATCTCTCAAAAACACAAAAACAAAAATTGTTTTTTATAATTTTATGAAATTTTAAAGTAAAGTCACGTATTACAAAAATAATAAAGGATAATATTTTTAATTTTAACATTTTGTATAAATATAATGATAATTTTTTTATTGTTTAACTTCATGTTTGACTTTATAAATGATAAAAAAATGTGTAAATTTAAAATAGATATTAAATTATTATGAACCAATATTTAGACAAATTGATAATAATATTCTCTTTAATTTTTATAATAAGTGATTTTACTAAAAAGAAAGTGATTAATGATGTTAGGTGAATATGTTTATTGTTTAGTGTATGTTGTGCATGATTGCATGGACCAGACAAAAGTGCATTTTTGAAACTAGTAAATTAGGCAATAAAAAATTTGTTTACTTTATTTTTAAAGACTGGCTAAGCGTAAAATAATCTTATAATACATTAATTAACTATTTGTTTTGAGAAATTGTTTTTTTTTTTTGGTCAGTGAAAATTACTTAAAAAATGCACTGCTAGATAGAGAAAACCAACACAGCTCTGACATCCTCTTCATCCTCTTAAGGGTGGACGAATGGTTAGTGTCTTTCATAATATTAACATAAAATTCTTATGACTAATTAGTCTGTTATACATTTTTGTTACCAAAATGAAATATTATTAGGCGAGAAGGTTATATTTATTGTGTAACGTATACATTATTACAGTTTAATTTCTAAAAATTCAAAAACTTTGTTGACTTATATTTTATAAATATATTATATATATTATACAAGTATTATTTTTAGTCATTAAATATATTTTACTTTATTTACTTATTTTACTAGTATTATGAGTACAAAATACTAATTAAGTTTAGTTTTGATATAAATGATCCTATATACAAATAAATATTTTGTTCATAACTAAGGAAACTAATTTTATTGTTATTACAACTTTATACCATGCAATTATATTCTACATTTTAAAAGAAATACAAAATGTCCATGTACATACATGATGTTTTTATTTTGTCTAGTTGGTTATAGACACATTGAAGTATTTACAAAAATTAATAGCTACTAATACTACTAATATTTATAAATTTTAATCTATAGTAAAATTATATTATTTAAGTTTTTTCAATACAATTACTATTAGCTCACATCATGGATAAAAGTGAGTATGATGGGTAATTATTTTTACATAAATGAATATTTTATTATCTTGTATTAACTATAAAAAATATCAGTGTTCAGAACGTGGTATATGTACAATAAAAATTATGAACTAATCTTTAATGCTCACATGCTGATAGCCTATAGGTCTCATCAACCTCTCTTAGGGCGGGTTGCATAAAAAACAGTCTGTAAATTTGTTACCAGCCTTGTAATTTACTGGCTCTGTAAAGTTTTTAATGATTATTGTGTAAACTATTCTCGGGTTGCATAAAGAAATATTAAATTATTGATAACCGTGGGTACCAAATAAATTAAACCATATAAATATTATATTATTTTACCGATCTGTGACTAGTAACAGAGCCCAAATCGGATCTGTAGTTTACAGGTCCAATAGCCGATAGTTTACAGACCCGTTAACACTAACAAACGTTCAAGCAACACCCAATTTTTTTTAACGGATCATTAGTGCGTTAATGGCTCTATAAATCGCTAATGAACGTTTACGCAACCCACCCTTAAGCACATAGTTTCTTACACTCAATAGATAATACTATCTTGTGCACATGTCTATGTTAAAAGTATTGACTAATAGTATAATTATGTATTATATCAGTTCATGAATTACCTTCATATTTTAATTAATAATTAGTGTAAATGTATAATAATAATGCTATTTACCATAGCTACTTAAAAAAGAAGTTATTTTATTGAATCTAGTTATTACAATTTTAGAAATTTGATTTTATTTACAGATTATTGATTAAGTAGATACTAGACATGACCATAATGTCCGTTGTGTTGATTTTATCTTACAAACATTTAATACACAACACAGCAAATTTGAGTTGAAAAAAAATTAGAATTTTGTGTTGTTAGTTATAATATAACAGAAGATATTTTTAGAAACACAGTATTATCTGTTATTCTTACTTTTAATTTGATAACATTAGTAAATTTACTGTAATACTAAATTTAACAACACAAAATAGATTCTACTGAATGCAAATTTTCCATGTAAATTTATAAGACAGTCAATACACATAGGCATAATGCCCTCTTCAACTTTCAATTCATAAAAAACAATTATTAACAACAATATTTAAAACAATGCAAAGATTGGTGAAAATAAACATGTTAGACGCAAAGACCTCCTAAAATTTAAACATTTAAAATTCAAATTTTGTACACAACTAAATAAGTTATTAGATATGACGATCGTATTATTTTATAATTACACATGATCAACGTGTGGTGATATTTGGCTGTTTCTAGCAATACAAAAATCAATTTTATTAGTTAATTATTATTTTATATTTGGTAGTGAATTAAAAATTGAAAACATAATTTTTACATATCAATGGTTTAAAACAATGGAAATGTATCAATTAATACTTTTAGATTATTTCTTAGCATAATACTAATTCACCCCCTTTTACTGTTACAAATATATATGTTTTTATAACATAAACAGGACATTCATTTCATGTTCAACGCATCATCCCCATACACAATTATATACAGGGATAAAACGTAAAAATAGTATATTGTCATTTCACTTTTGTGTATAAAAATTGTTTAATTATTATTTATTATTATTGCTAATTAGTTTTAACTAGAAAATGTTTATTAAAACAACTTTTATCTACATAAATATAGCTAGAGATAAAATACTGAAATAAACAAATAGCTCTTAAATATGAAGAAAGTACAATCAAGTCTTTTGCATTTTCACCTAAATATACAAAGAAATCATTGATCATATACTTTCTAGCTTATAGCTAAGATTTAATTCTGAAGTTCAATCATTTTTATTTCATGTGGACTTTTTTTAATTGATCCAAAAATATCACCACAAATAATATATGCATTTTATAAGTATAATTTGAATATTGATAAATTGAAACTTCGTAGGGATATATTTCATGATATAGTTAAAAGCCTAGACTTAATCATTTCAAATTTCCAGTCTTCCAGATAAATTGAATATTTTTTAAAATTAATCATATATTTTAGTCATTCATCTAACCGAGCTTAGGAAATGCATGCAATTGATATTAACACTTAACCATACCAGTCACTATATGCACTACTGAAAGATCAGTTTCCATGTTAAGAAGATTAAAAAATTATATGTAAAGTACTATGTGATAGAGATTTAATGAATTGTCACAAAACAATTGTAGAATCTTTGGACTTATGAAATACAAAAGAATGGAGATATGTTAATTACCAAGTGTTTGACAAGAAAAAATGTTTTAATATTGAAATGAGTATAATGATTTTAGACAAAATGTTTATGTTCATGTTTTTTTTTTACTTTTAACTATAACCAATAAAGAAAAATGAAATAATTTTCACTAACAGAAGTTTTTTTTTTATTTGTCCCCATGTAAAAATTTAAAAGTCAACATCTATTATTTTATGTTCTAACCAGTAGCGTAAGCGTAACTACCCTCGTCAACGCCCTGAGGCAAAATATATTTTTTGCCCTACCTAATATAAATTTGATTCTTTGACCTTTGTCATTAAAACTTTGCCGTGACCAAATTTATGGTTTTTTTAAAAAAAGATTAGCCCAATCATACTTTATCACATTAAATATTTTGTTTCAAATTAAATAAAAATAAATTTACAATTACACAAAACCGATATTATTTTATTTATTATTTTGTGCCTGAAACAGCTACCTCTGTTGCCCCTGTGGTAACTACACCACTGATTCTAACAATTAAATTATTTAGTGATAATCTTTTAAGAAAAAACTATTTTTTTTTTGGCTTTAGTCCACAGCTCTGCAATTATATTTTAAGTTTTGGTAAATGGAACTTAGGTTTCTTTCATAGGCGTGCGCACGGGGTATGCAGGGTATGCACTTGCATACCCTGCGACCAGACGCTTAGGGCACATGAACGTCATGACTCATGAACAATGTCTCAGTTCATAATTTAAACTGGATTTGCAATATCGATATGGAGTATGGACTTGTTTTTAAATTAATTTAGGACGGTTCTCAATAATTTAAGGAAATATTGATTTTATTTTTAGTGTAGGTATTTACTATTTATATAGGTATCCCAAGAAATGACAGCGATTACATCTATTCTTTAATTTGACGATATCTAAATACTGATAATAATTAATATAATAATATAGTAGTAGTGTACCAGGGAATAGAAGGTTTGAATTATAAAAATTATATTGTATAATGTACATTTTCATTTAAATAAACATGTTTGTAAAAAAAAATACTTTTCATTAATAAAAAAAAAAAAAAACTACTTAAAATCAAAAAGGATGAAAAATCTATTTTTTCTTATGTAAAGTAGTAACCTTGAGTTTATAATATAATGTCATGCACATTTATTTTAGGGGTATTTATATATATGGGGGGGCACATTTTATCAGCTGCATGCCTGCATACCCTGCGAATAAAGTCTGCGCACGCCTATGGTTTCTTTTAATATACCATTGCTGAAGTATAATGTCAGTTTTTATAATAGAGAGACTTTGAAGTTTGTTTTGTTATTCAATTAATTTATTTGTATATTTAAAAAAATATATATATTAATTCTTTATAAGTAGAAATTTAATTATTAGTCATTACTTGTTACTGTGTTTGTTAAGAAAAATTTAAAAATATTGAACTATAAACTTTAGTCTGTACTATTGTTTTGTGATTCAAATAATTATATGATATTACTATTTAACATTTAGTATTTACTTGTATAATTATTAGTTGTGTCTTGTCTCTTGAAGTTGTTTATTGTTGTTATAATCATTAATCACTGAACAATAAACAATTATCAATACAATGGTATTATAACATATAATATCCATCCGTGGTCTTAGAATATTAATTAGAATTAATTATTAGAATTTATAGTATCCAATATCCATCTATCCTTAAGAGTAAAGAATATTAAATGTATTATTTATCCTAATAAACTTATGTCGTTATCACTATATTATTATTTTATTGTTATCAATTTGATAGTATCATTAGTATCAGTCATTGAAACTCGAGAATATAATTTTTAATTTTTATAAATCTCTTCATAGTTCATAGTTATTTTGAAACGAATTGCTTCGTTCGTAGTTCATGAATGTTTATTAGAATATTTGATTCATTTCAAATTACCTAATTAATAATTAATCATCAATCGTCACCAAAATGCTGATGGCGTTAAACCGTCATATGTTGCATAATAGTCTTTTGAAGTTTCAACAACATATAGCAACCTCCAGCAATACATTGAAAGTTGTTGCTTCAAATGTGGTGGCTAATAACAATGGATTGACCCAAACAATTAAAAGATCTAGTTCGTTTCAACAACAATCGTCTTCTTCAGATAGTGAAGGAGATGAAACTTTAAAAAACAACCCATATTACACAGCTTATGCCGAGAAATTGAGAGATCTTAAAAAGTAAAAAAATTTTATACCAATCTAATTAACCAAAATTAAAAATATTTTGTTTTTATACCATAGAAAAAATGCAAGTGCCTACAGAGAAGCATTACAACGCTTACGTGAAAAACAAAAAGAGACTACTAACGCTGTTGATGCGGCAGTAGTAAATACTACAGAAACAGTTTCTGAAAAAATAAACAGTACTGAAACTAAACCACAAGCAAAACCAAAACGAAGACCATCCCAGTCACTACTGATCAAACCAAAAGTAAAAAAAAAATTTCTAAACACATTTTTTCAATTTTATAATGTCATCATATATTGATTTAAAGACTCTAGAACAAGTTATGAACATAGAATTGTTATGTGACAAATCATGGCGAGATGTATCTGAAATATGGTTGGCGTATCATAGGACACGTGATGAAACTCTGAGTGCAGTTATTCCTCTAAACCAGTTTGAAAAATTTTATAATCAGTCTATTAAATATCCCATGGTACTCAAGTGTTTTTACAACCTAACTTCTCAAATACAATGGTTTCAATAAAGTGTATGTTTTCAGTTTATATTGCCACTTCCTCGCAACACTAGTGGTTATGAGTTCATATTTGCACAGTTCCAGCACTATCAAGAACATTCAACGTCTAATTGCACAGTTCATTTGACACCATTGATTAGTTATCAGGTAAATATTTCAATTGTATTGTGATCAGTAGACCTAATATGTATTAATTTATTGCTTAAAGTCTAAAAATTTTACTCCACTTAAGTTTTAATAACATTTGCTAAAAGTTTAATGAATTTAAAATTACTTTTATTTTGAATGTTACATGATTTATTTAACTAAATTTTAATTATTGGTTAATTTCTAGTTTATGTAATTTAGTTTTTGTTTTTCTTCCAATCATTAATATAATAATCGTTGATATACCTAAAAATATAAATCTTTGCATAAGATAAATTAAAATTATATTGTAAAAAGTTTTGATGTTAAAAATTATAAAGATTGTTTTTAATTTGTTTCAGTGTAATAAATAGTAATTAAGAAGACACTGCACTCTAATTTGTTGTCTCTGTCATACTAGTATGTAATATTACAAACCTATGCTCAAAAGTTAGTTATTAACTTTGTCAACTTAAATAAAAGAATAAAATAACTTATTATAAAACTTAATGATAAGAACTTTTTTTGTGTTTATATCTAGGTTTTTTATGATAATTCAATTTTTTTTCATCAAGTTTAGAGTATGTTATTAGAGATATTTAAAAATGCCCATATATACATAATATATTCTTTAAAACAGAACTACCATTAAAAAACCTCCCTACCAATACAGATAAAGTTCTTACCATTAATTTTCATAATAAGTCAATGCTTTATAATATTAAAGCTAACTAAGCTTAACGTGAACTGCTGAGTTTAGATTTACTGTGTTATGCACTTGTAAGACAGACAACAGTAATAGTATCTTCTTAAGATACCTTACATTAAAACAAATATTAAAGCAGCTCAATATGAGAAAAAAATACATTTTTAAATTGTTTTTTCTATTAAATTAAACAATTACATAACTGTTTATCTATATTATGTTTTAGACATACAACGAAAACGCACCAGAGTGTATGACTATTGAATATTATACTGACCTTTGTAACAATGATAAAGCTATTGAAAACAGTGGATCTGATAATGAATCATGTGTCTTGATGAGATCTACATACGATGGAAAACTATTATCTGCCGCCGAAGCAGCTTGCCTTGTCAACCAGTTGCGTATATTTTACGGAGTAGATTCTGGAGTTGCAGATAAAGAAAAACTTTTAAAATCATTCAACGAAGGAGATGTAACTTTCAAACACTCTGACGTAATTGCTCTTGTAGAAACCTTGAGCATTTCATAATATTAAATAATTCATAATAGCAGCAAGTGTCTCTCAAACATAGAATTTTTTTTTTATAAATTCTAAAGTAGGTATACAACCGATGTGTGTTTATAAAATAAATACTACTTAGCAATAATAATAATGTTTTTATTTAAGTACTATTTCAGCATAATATAGGTAATTTCTCGCCGTAACTTTAACTTGTAATCAACCAAAGTCTTAATAATATGTGATTTACATGGTTCGCGACAAGTACAAGTGAATGCCAAAATATCAAATAGCGAAATAGCTAAAAATCATAAAAGTACAAAATACTTAAGGAATTTTAAATTTTAACATATTTTAAAGTATTTGGCACAAAAGTGATAACGTGATAACGCGATTGTATGGATGTTGGCAACGGACGTGAGCGCGCAACGCATAATCATTATCCGTAACCGTGGCCGCCACCTGTCACACACATCTGGTACATTAGCCTTATAATATTGCACCGTGTACAGCGCCCGTTACCGAGTGCTGCTAGCAGTACTCAAGTAGCAGTTATCGCCAACAGGTGTTTTTCTAATTTTCTTTTTCGCCGGACGTTTCTCTCGCGTCAAGCAACCCACAGTTCGCACCGCAACTCGTTCCAACCGCTACATAACCAGTCCGGGAGGTTTGGATTTGGATTTTCGCAAGGCAGCGAACCCGTAGCCTAAAACACATCGATCCGCGCCGCACGAAACGTCATGTCGTCCCACGACGCCAACAACGACTTGGAGCCGCAGCAGGTGGCCGAGCCCACCGTCCGGCTGTGTGTGTTGCGCACCTGGCCCGAGCACTTTGACGGGTACGGGTTCAACCTGCACGCCGAAAAGTCTAAAACGTCTGCGTCGTCGCCCAACGGCGGTCTGCCGTTCTCCGGCGGGCAGTTCGTCGGCAAGGTGGACCGCGGCAGCCCGGCTGAGAGCGCCGGTCTCCGGGAGGGCGACAGGATCGTGCAGGTGGACGGTGTGGATATCGAAGGCGAGACGCACTCGAAGGTGGTCGCCCGCATCAAGAAGGGCTCGGCGACGGTCGACGGCGACGCGGACGACTCGGTCAGCCGTTGTTCGCTGCTGGTGGTCGACCGCCGGGCCGACACGTTCTACAGGGAAAAGGGCATCAGGGTGCACGCCAACATGGGGCTGCAAGTGCTGGTGTTGCGCACGCCCGAGGAGCCGACGCCCGAATGCCTCGCGCTCCAGCCGCAGAACGCGCCGAGCCCGAAGACCGCTACCACGGCGGTTGCCGACCATGTAGTAGACGCAAAACAACAGGCGAGTTGGTTCCCCGTCGCGTTGACATTATTATTAATATTATTATTATTATTATTATTGTTGTTGTTACTGCACCGCCGTCCGACTATAATATTATATTATTCATACGTGTACTATTCGTGTCCGGTACGTAAAAACGCATACTTTTTCCGTAGTGCGACCCGCGCTTAGGTACGAGATCGGTGGTCCGATCCCGGCGACGGTTTGGGATTTTGGGTCCTGTGGATTTACAACGGGAATCTGTGTTGTGTGTATATATATGTATGAGTGTGTGTGTTTGTGCATAATTCCTACACACATATTGTAAAAATGTAATATTATAATATCGCTGTGACCAACGGTTGGGCGTGGGTGGCAGACGGCGGTTGTAGCCAAGGACTCTGGCGGCATCGCCGTATGACGCGTGAAAAACGCGGTCGAGGACGCCCGCCCCCACTATGTTCCTGTACGGTATAATATTATATCCCACACGTAGGTACGTTTCATCAGCTCGTGATGTTACAGTAACTCGGCGCGCACACAGGTACCTACCTAAAAATATTATGATAATATTATAATATCACACTAGTGATATAATTCGATTACATTATGCGCGAAACGTTATACAAAGGTATAGGCATTTGCAGATCGCTATGATATTGCAGTTTTGCAATAGGTAGTGTGATAAACCGGTAAAATGTTTCAAAATGTCAGGCGCGCAAAATAAATACATGCAGATATATCTCCCATATTTTTGTAATCGACCTCTCTAGTAACTTTATACGATTTTGGTGGCAGTTGGTCATAGTCGACTAGATTTTCCACTTTAATTAGCTTTTGAACTACTTGTATACGACTTACCTACGTCATAAAATGTTTACTCTGTTCAATGCGCGCGCCCGCAGTATGCAGATTATTCCACAAAGGTACCAGGTATTGCATGCATAGGTGTAATGATGTATATTTACATACCTGCCCATCCCGCGACCTGTTGTGTACCATCGATTTAGTATGAGAGACGTTTAATAAGATAAGTTCAAAAATGTAAAGTACCAATACACAAGCGATATACGTCATTATGTCATACAAACGACTTCAGCGAGCTTTTAGACACTTATAATATATGCTTTTTTCTGCCCTAAATACTTGTCGTACATGATAATGAAACGGTCCTGTAAGTTTATTATAAATTCGTTTCGGAGGTTTCGAACAAGACTTTTTGTTTTTTAAATATAATTATGTATTTTTATGCTTATATTTAAAAAATAATGTTAATAAGTAGTTTGGTATAACATAAATACGTAATCGTATGTAAATAAGTATTGGTAATTACACAAATTGGACTTCATAATTATCATATTTTTAAACGCAACGCAAACTGAAAGTTAAATGATATTTTAAATATCTTAAGGTTATTAATTGTATATTTTTTTCTCGTACCAGCCATAGTTTTAAACATCAATTTGTAATGTATATAATATAGATACTTAAGTATTATTAGGTATACAGTAAATATCTAACTAAATGATGGATATCGAGGGCCCCAGCTGATAGATCTCCATTATAATCGACTTTCAACAACATACTTTACTTACAAATAGGTGCGATTAAACCAAACCATAATTAAAATCATTATATACCTATATTACAGCCATTAAATATATTAATAAATATTAAAATTTAATTAGGAATAATGTATTTTAATAATAATAGGTACTAATTTATTGTGGTATTAGTTACGCTCATAGTCTTAGTTCTTACGCTGCAAGGGTCTTAAATATATCTACAAGCGCATACAGAGGAGAGGATTACGTGCAAACTATGGCTACCACTATCATTGAAAATTTAATCAAAACTTATGAAAGAGGAAAAAATAGATGTCATTGCACTCCAAGAAATGTATACTATAAACTAATTATTGTCTGATTTGTTTGTATAAATAATAAATAAAAAATTGCTGTTTTACTTTGTTGAAAATGCGCTTAAACGATGTACCTGCAAAATTAGCAATTATTATTTTCCGAAAATTTCTGCTACGTAAAAAACTCATAAATTGCAACAGTACTCATTAATTCGACAGGTACTTACTACTTATGTTTTCCATTTACGGAAGTGTCAATTTCAAATCAAAAACCCACAGTAAGATCGTGAGTCATGAATGATATCGGTATGTACTTAACGTATAATAGCAATTTTATATGGTTACATGGTCAGTTGCAATAAATAATATATTTAGATATTTTATGATATCATAATTCATAATTAATTATATAGGATATATTTAATCAATTTAAAATTCATTTAAATCGTAAGAAATACTATAATTTGATTCTCTTTGTCCGAGTACTGTTGCACTAAGTTTGTGCTTTTGTCTGTTAGAATACAAAGAACTTACTGACAGGGATAGACTGGCTGGTGAGCTAATGTGTAAATTGACGCGCTTGAGCCGATAATTTTTGTAATTTTACATTATATTGAAGCCGATAATTTATAAATAACTAGACTATACACATTCCTGTGGCCGATTTACAGTTCTCGTCTATGCTTTGCCTATTTACGTATATAGACGTTATAACTGCATGTAACCATGTTTGCGATTTGAGACTTAGTCCTCTTCTCTCTTAGATTTTTATAACAATGTTTACATTGTTACTTAATATGATTTGTAAAATATAATCATTTTAGTAGGATGACGTTATTTTTTTTTAAATGTATAAGAATTATTTTTTTTCAATATCACTAAAACCTAACCAACTGTAACCCACAGCTGTTGCAACTAAACATATTGTAGTTATTTGTTAATCAATTAGATTTGTCATTAAAAATGTATTAGATTGGATGTCAGTCGTCAACGCACTGCCGCCACACTATCTGTTTACTCTCCACTTACAACACGACAAATTTACGTTCAGAAAATCCAATCTATGTTTTTAACTTTAATATTAGAATGAATTGCCATATTATCAAACTATTAAAGATAAGGAAATTATCTGTGTTTGTACTTTAGCTTTTATAAGGCATTTCAATTGAGAGTTATGAGTACATTATAAAATACAAAAATAACCTTTACACTACAGGAAAATTGAAATATTGTATAAAGCACTAGCAGCTCAAGGGGAGGGGCCCAGGGGGCCATGCCCCCCTCCAAAATCCAAAAAACAAACAGGCGAATTTAATAATAATATAATATGGTACACTTATATTATTACGATTTATAATATTATATTAATTTACTAGATATCATTTAATTGTAAATTCTCTTTAGTCGTTATCTTATATTTTCGCATAGTACACTAGGTAGTATGTAGTATTGTAGTATGAAAATGGTTTTCCAATAGGGACTCAGATTTTCAATATATATTTCTAATTTGGTTGATTTCTTATTGTTAATATGTTTGACCGTTTGCGAATTGTCGAGTTCAGACGTTTAGATTAATATCGTTAGTTTGAGAATCTGGCAATCCTGCTAGCGGCTGGTGTGCCTCGATTCATCGTTTTAATTTTTGTAGCTTCGTTTTATCACAGCTAGTTTACGCGAGCAGACGACCAAAACAGTTACCATTGTAGAAAATTTAACCTCCGGCTTGCAATTTGCATTGTAATGATACGTATTATTTCAGCATATTAAATTTAAAATTATTTAATTCATTTCTTTACTCTAAACTCTTTATTTCATTTCAATAAGTGTTTACTATAGTATAACTTTAGAATTTAGATTATTAATTAAAAAAAAAAAAAATGTTTTTATAATTATTAATGTTTTCAATGATTACAATAATCCGTATAGGTTATATACAATAAATTATTGTATAATATTATGTATTTTCAATTTTTTTAAACTACTGTAGGCCATTTTACCTGTGTTATACAATAATTATATATTTGGTAGTATAATCAATTAAATATATTTTTATTTTTAACATTAGGCATAATATAGACATAGTTATATAGATATAAATTTGTAAAACAGCAATAACTGTAAATGTTTTTAATCTAAATTTAATGAACAGTTTTAATAGCATCCTAATTCCCAATAGGTTTTTTTATATTTTTAAAAGTTCTAGTCAAATTATATCAAACATAATAATATGGTCATATAAAAATCAATAACAGCAGTAATAACATAAAATCATTAACCATAAAAAAAAACAAATCATAATTTGATCTCGGTTTAGAAAAAATGCTAAAAGCAATAAATAATTATAAACTAACTTACCTAACCTCGCTCTTATGCACATTCGTCGAGACATCTATACATAATACATATTGATAAAGTTATAGATAGATTTGCTAAAAATAAAAATCGAAAATTAGAATTCGTTATATAAAATGTAATTAATAATTATTATATATATATTTATTTTGCAAAATATTTTGCACTAATGACTAATGTGGGTAATAAGTATTAGGTATATGGGCATATGGCACTAATTTGAATAAATATATTATAAAATATTTTTAAAAAAATGTGATGTTTATGGTCCCACCCCCAGAATCAAACTCTAGATCCGCCATTGGTTTAAAGAGCCTACATATTATATAAACACATATTATACTGATACAATTCTTATAATTTTATATTTAAAAATTGGCCAATTTTAACGCTAATATTATAGCTAACAACACAGGATTTACTAAGGGCCCGAAATTAAAAATATATAATATAGTGCGCTGACATCATCTTGATATTATTATCTAAACTCATGGTATCGTCTAATATCAGCAATAATTTTCTTTTTGATTTTGGTTAGCACTATTTCCTTTTCGTTTCTTATTTGGTTTTTTTTATTTTGTTATACGCGAGTATGGGGGTGGTAACCTCTACATTCCCTCTCGAGACAAGCCTAACTAATACTATAACAATATATCAATTTATAAAAAAATCTCGTAAGATGTAAATAGTTGTTCAAGGTTAACTAAAGAATGGAAGGGGTAAACATTTTTTAGGCACGTCTATGGTTTATGTATAGTGTAGTTTTTCTCTAGGAAACACACAATTATTGGTGATAGATGATTTTAAATGTATAACCCGGC
This sequence comes from Schizaphis graminum, assembly GCA_020882235.1. NCBI lineage: Eukaryota > Metazoa > Arthropoda > Insecta > Hemiptera > Aphididae > Schizaphis > Schizaphis graminum. Next base: position 382,220 of record JAJFBB010000007.1, on the reverse strand, counting down.
ACTGATTGCAACACAGGACTTTTTTCGTTTGTAGTCGTACTAGTTGTTAATAACTCAAATACTACAATTTAAATATATATATATATGTATTAAACGTGCTCGTATTGGGGTGTTTTACTGTTTTTACAGCCGAATGACAGCGACGACACTGCAAAGCCCGCCAACTCTACGACTTCGTCCAACACCACTACGACGTTAAATCTGAACATGACGGCTGCCGAGCTGCGCCGGCGATTGGCCGAACGCAAGAAGCAAGACTCGCGACGCGCCGGTGGTACTGGAGACGGATCGTTAGATTTCCGTAAAAAGTACGAGATTGTCGACAAGTTGTGAAAACGAAAATATTGTGAATCTTTTTACACACACATACTCACACACACACGCCCATACATACACGCATTTTTAAATACACGCGCCCTAAGTTATAGTGAATTTTAGGATAATATAACTATCATTAATGATATATTATCATAGTGTGTTAAGTGAGTTTAATGATTAAGTATTTTAAAAAAAAATTGTATACTTTAGCGTTTAGTTTTTATCGTCGTCCGTCCGAAAGTCTATATATAAGGTTATACAGGGTACGTCTATTATATATATATACCTATATAGCCGCGCATGCGAATTTATCGCCGTAATGCCGTTGTATATTTTTTTAAAAAATTTTTTTTTCGGTTTTTAATATCTGTGCAATTTAAATTAGACATCAAAAACGTATTTCATATTTTTATATTATATAATATTATGTGCGTGTATGAATGTGTACTACTAGTGCGACTATCGTTGTCGTTTTCTGACGTTTTCGATTTTGTTAAATGAGAAGAAAGCGTAAATATGGTACACACGCAAACACGCACATAGAACATTATATGTATACTTAAGTACTGCGTGTCATTAAAAACAAAATATTCTTTACTCATTATTATTAATTTAGTGGTTAGTATATTATTTAATAGTAAATAAACTCACGACGAACGTATAACATAGTCGTGCAGATCTTTAAATAAAGATAATATTTTAGGTGATTTAATAACGCGTAGGTACTAGATCCCTACGCATATTATAATAAACTATTATTCTACACAATATATTGTCATTTATCATTATAAAATATGATTCATATAGAGTACTTAATTATTATTTACATTTATAAAAACCATATTGCTCCAAAAGAAATATCTGTACGTATATTATATGATATAATATTATGTGTTTCTATATAAATATAATAAATATTTTAAATAAAAATATAATTTCTCGAACATGGAATAAATTGTTTACCTCCACGGTACCACTGCCTGCTTCCTTGACTTATCATTTGTTGTGTCCTTATCATCTATTAGAATTATTATCATATTTTCCGTTTACATTTATGCAACAAAGTTGAAAATATAAACTGTTTTTTTAAACACTAACATTCGCATATTATTTTATTATAACGATTATATTAAATTTCTGTTTAAAATGGTGTGCGAGAAATGTGAGAAAAAATTGGGCGTGACGGCTACTCCTGACCCCTGGAAACAGGGTTGTCGGAATGCTATCGATACAAATTCAGTAAAAAAACAGGACAATAAACATTTACAAACTATTGGAAAAATCAAGACTCTATCTGGCTCAAAAGTATCTTCAAAATCTGCACTTAAAACGGGATCATCTTCGGTTATGTATTCATTTGGTGTATGCAGAATATGCAAACAGAAAGTGCATGAACCAGGTAGACATTATTGTCAAAGTTGCGCATACAAGAAAGGTATATGTGCCATGTGTGGTGTACGAATTTTAAACACTAAATCTTATAAACAATCTGCTACTTGAAATAAATTTAACATGTCACATAAAACTGTATTAATTACAGCATAACTGTAACAACTGAAATAATTTTACCCTACTAAATGTAAAATCATTTTATTGTAAGTGTAATATTATTGATTATATATTCTATAACCAATATGTAAATTACTTATTTTTATTTCATCAAGTCTCACAAATGTTATGTATGTACTTTAAATTAAAAATATAATAAAATAATGTATTTATTTTTACAACATTTTTTTTACTTTATAAAAATTAAACTGTCATTGTAACTGTAGTTGAGTTTTTCTTTTTTAAACCATTTTGACGGTTATGCATAAAAATTTTATTAGTGGCAGGAAATCCATCCATTAATAAACAATATTTTGACCAAAAATTAAACGCAGACAATTCAGCAGATTCAATTTTGGAAGGTGAAGTAACGCTTGTGGAAGTTCCATCAGTATATTTATTTATTGAAACACCAGCATGGACGCCATGATACTTTTCATTATCCTCCAAAATATGTCCAAACCAATAAATTACAGCTCCAGGACCATAACGATTCCAGTAAGGAAATAATTGGCTTTGAGTAGCCTTACGTAATTGATCTGGGCCACCAAACATTGCTTTTGACTCTATCCAATTTAACACTCTAATTTCATTTTCATTACCTCCAACATAGTTAGTTGCTATATATTCTTGACTATTTTTCATATCGTCGGCATCAGATAAGGAAATGGCAATAGGTTCGCTAAGAACCACATCAGGTGTCATATCTAAACCACGAATGCGACATTCCTTTTCAGTAGTATAATTTCTTCCCGGTCTGTTTGTCTGGGACTTTGTCAAACATGTCATATTTTGTTTCAAAATTTGTTCAAAGCGTTTGCCATTGCAGCTGTAAGACAATTTATATGGTAAGATAACAATAGTAAAAATAACCGAATAAATTTTACCTTTTGATAAATTCCACACATGATCCATAATAGCCATCAACAACAGAAGATTTATATACTTCATAAGCCAACTGTGGATCTTTGCGTATCAACCAAGTAGACATGGCCAATTGATGTGGTGTTAAATTCGAACTCTTATTAGTTGGTGGCATACTGTATGAATGACTAGTATTAAAGCTATTATCAGATTGATTTAATGCTAATTCAGTTTTATGCATTGAACGCAGTTTACAGGTGAGCCAGTTTAACTGTTTAGATAACTGTTCATCAATACTAAGCGAAGTATCCAATTCTTTAGCTGTTGAGTCATTAAAACTAATATTTTGTTTTGCCTCTGTAAAACTATCATTTTGTAAGGTACTAATATTTGATACACCACTTGTATCAACTAATATGCTACTATTTAAACTATCGTCAATGTTATAATGTTGCTGCTCAAGTTTCTCTTTCAATTTTTCTTCTTTTATCTGATCGGCGAGTACAATTTTTGCGACCAACATAGCTGGCATACGCAATTTATCAGCCAATGCAATTAATGGAGATGATACAGTACCATTAGCTACTAATTCCTTGTACCTATAGATATATATATATTATTAATATACAAAACAAACTAAATTAGATTATATTGAATAAAAAAATGTCTCACCTCTCATTCATTGTTTTTGTAGAATTTATTAATTGTTTATTAATGTGGTCTTGTTGACGATGATTCATATATAGTTTAGATTTTGCTGTAGCAGAAGTCCGAGATGTGGCTGAAGAATGTGAAGGGGAATTAGCATTGGAAGGACTAGAAAATACCTTATGATGTCGCTGCCGAACATATTGTTGAATGCGACCATCGACAATACTTAGTACAGTGTTTCTATGTAAGCTATATGACAACAGTACAATTTAATAGATTATAGAATGAATAAAATAAAGTAAGCATTACATCTATATAACTTACTGGGAATATTTACTGAGTGCGTTTGAAGCTAACAGACCATACCGGTTGAGGATAAAATCATTGTTATTTTTTATCGATGAGTCTATCCAGTCAACCATTGCATTATACTCGGATTTGGTGAGACATTTTCTTTTCGGTTCGTCGAAATTCGAATCAATAGTAGCGTCCATGTTGGCAACGCCTTTAAATACTAAACTACCTAGTCATTGTAAGTAAAGGTACGCCGAACGCATTGCGCGGAGATAACACTAGAACATGTCCCGCATAGAAAAACGGACCATTATCGAGCACATACAAAAATTGCTGATAGTAATGGACAAAGTAAACTCAATAGACATTAGTGCGGTTCATAGTCATCCGAAGTAACGAAAAACAAAAAACGTCGTCGACAAAAAAAACCGTCTGAACGAAGAACAAAATCGAAAATCGGACCGTGATGTGTGTAATGCGAACAACTCCGTTGAAATCGACAATCGTTGAATGCTGATATCACTCCAACTCGAAATGCTCCCGCTCCGCGCGATATCACTTTCTCATCACACTGTTGTGAATGCCCTGGCAAGGATATAATATTTCAAGTTTTAGTTTCCACGGCGGACGCCATTTTGGTCGCGCCATCTATGTCTCGGTCTGTGTCCAAACGCTACTGAATCGGTAAACGAAGTATTATCAATTCGCGTTTCGCCGACAATGTGTAGATAATATTGTATCCAAATATAAAAAAAAAAATCGGGTAAGTACAGTGCCGTGTTAAGGTGTAATGTCGCCTATGAAATATTTTCAAATTTTTCCGCCGGAGGCAAATGCCCCCTCTGCCCCTCGTTAAACACGCCTCTGGGCAAGTAAATAAAAATAACTGCTGCGTTAGTGCCAAAGTATGATATATGTAGTTTTAAACATAACTAGCTGATTCTGTATGGCGTTTACCTCGTCTTTAGCTCCGTTAAACGTATAAATTACACAGATTTTAAACGCAGTCATTTGAGCGGTTTTGACCAAATATAAAAATACAGGTAACCAATGGAAACCCAGTATAAACAAAAAGCTATTCATTTTTCGTGAGTCAAAAAGTCCCTGCGTGAGCCCATTTTTAAAATGCAAATTTTTAATAACATTTGTTGAGTGCGTATACCTAAATTGAGGTTAAAAAAAAACTTCAAGACTTTAACTAATAGCTATCATAGTTTTGGCTGTATATGTCGATTTGTCGGTCAGTACATCTTCTTATTTTATATTATATAATGCACAAAATCGGTGTCGTAAATTGCCCAACGCTAATATATATTTTTGCAGCAACAGAAAAGTCTGAAATTTTATATAGATAAGTTCATAGGTCGTAATAGTTACTTATAATTTATATTTTCAAAAATAAAGTATTTATTTGTTAGGTACAAAATTTTATAATATTTTCTATAATATACAAAAGTGCTTTTGTGCGGAGTTGGTATAGCCGGTGTAATAATTACGCCCGTTAGCATTCTTTATCCATTACTGTTTACTTTATGCTATAGTGCTCTCATTTTCAATTTATGCTCATTATACCTAGTTGATTTCTAAATATCTCCATAAGTACGAATAAAAAGTAAGAACAGTATCTAATTTTTTTATATAGCAAAACGAGTTCCCCAATTTTTTTATATTATTGTATTAGACATATGAACCAAAGATTTGTTTTGTATAATTAAGTCATTCATTACAGTGACATTTTAATGACTTCATTCTCATCTATAATTTTTTTATTATTTTCCTGTAGGTAAATAAACTACTGCATTATTTATTTTTAAGAATTTAATTAATGTTAGTGTATTTTAAAACTAGGCAATAATAAAGTCTTTACTATTTGAAGAATTCGATTATAATTTTTTTGTTTTTATAAAAAAAATTGTTAGTAGTGGAAATTAATTATTTGTCAGACAGGGATTTATCAAGAATTGGAGCGTTGTCGGGTCGGAAAATTAAATACTTCTCTGCACCGCCAGAAGGTTATATCTATACAAGATATAAAATACAATATCGTCGACCAAATAGATGAAGTATTTTTTATCGATCGTATTATTGTCGAACGTTAAAGTTTATGAAGTGGTCACGGCGTTTTGTCACATCATGCCACAATATTATGCGCCCATTGTTTAAGTGATATGATATTTATTGTTATTAATTATTATGCGGTCGACACGCCACACGGTCGATGAAATGGGATACATGCAATCTGCACTGGTACATAAAAACGTTTTATTATGGTAATATAATCACAATAAGAATAAAGAAAAACGCATAATGGCTATACATATTCCATACTAAAATCGTATATACATTTAACATCAATTCAATTTGTACTGCCTATATATTATTATATACCTACGTGCGTGTGAACCACCCAACTCCCGCGGCGGCTTATCTACTGCTGCAGCTTTAGCTTTCTATATTAACGACTCGTCCGAACCTGTAAGCATACCTGTCTGCATAATAATAATAATATGTAGGTATGATAATATCATAATATATTATTATTATATATGCTACGGCGATGGAATTTTTTTTTACATTTTTACTTAACACCGAATTGTTCTCGTCGCAGACAAACCATTGTGTAGGTATATATATATCAGACATTTAAACATTTTATAGTTGGTCGCTATGTATTATAATAATGTTATATAGGAATTAGGAATGATGACGATAAGTCGGCGTAACCACCGGTGCGTAGGCATACAATACAACGCAGGTAAATACCCACGTAAATCGTACAATAATATTATATTATAAAGATCGTTTAAGTTCTATTCATCTGTTGCTGACAAAAGCGCGTCAATCGAGCTGCTCCTCGTCACCGCGCGCGCGCGCCGTCGGAATACGACGCGTTACAACGGCGTTAAACCGACGGAAATCCAAATTAAATATGGTAATTTCGAGGTGGCATACTGTCGTTTGCACGTCCACGTTCAAATATACGATGCCCATTAACGGCGGCGGCGGCGACACATCGCGTATCGCCGTAAATATTATCATATTTTTTAGTGGCTTCGAGTGAAAAGCCAAACGGTCGGCGGCGGTGGCGACCGAAAACCGGTTGTTCGCCGCCTACCAAACGTTTACGGGGCCGCGTACACCTCCGACCCATCCGCCGCCGTCGCCGCCGACGACAGCGACGGCGATATTATAATGACATACCCGACAAAACGTACGTAATAATAATAATTCTATTATATTAATATTATTAAATATACACACCACGCACGCCGCCCAGAACCGTTGCGTGTGCGTGTGCTTGTATACGTGCGACGTGCGTGTGCGCGCGACACGGCGTAAAAGTTGTAGGCATGCGGCTCGCGGGCGAATAGTGAAATTTTACACGCACCGCGCTCCGTCGAAAATCCACAACGCCGCCGCCGCCGCCGCCGCATGTTTTTTTATAGTGCCGGCGAAGAGCGTCTCGGCGGGGTCGGCACTCGCAGTCGTACCGTGTTCTTCTCGTGCGGTGTGCGGTACGTGTATCAGTCGCAATATCGTCGTCGATCTGCGCGCAGTTCGTGCTGCAGATTATATAGTGCAATATAATATTATTATATATCGTAATACGCCGCGACTACATAATAACACTTTATAGGTAAACAAATTTATTGGCGCGCTTATCTACCCACTCGTAAGTCATCGTAAATGCCTATCGTATACATTTGTAAATAATATTATTTTATTTAAGTTTATCGTAACAATATATACGCATAGGCACTTTTATAATATGTGGTTGCGAGTGACATAATATAATATTATTATAATAATATAACAATAATAATACTATTTGAGATACGGTGTTTAAAATATCGTGTGGGAAAACGAACATTGCAATAACGTTCCGCCAAACTTTATTGCGCTCGTGGCTCATTCTATTTATTATAAAATATTTGTATATTATATATATATTATGAAGTTTAATTGTTGTTTTTCCGATCGAAACAGATTTTCACCGCGAGACCATCTTACGGCTGCATAGGCGTTGACGGCGACATAAACAGACATATTTCGTTTTTCACGAAACAATTGAGCGTCGACATTTCGAGTGAGTATTAATATATTATATTCATTATACCGTAACCGTATATACAATAGGTACATAATATATATCTTATCGCTTATGTATATATAACTGCACGACGTTTTTACACAGAGCTGTCAATTAATTACGTAGTCGATATAAATAAATATTATACCTATACTACGGCTGTGAAGTGACGCGTACCGTAACGTAGGTAATTTAAAATTTTAAAATTTATATATTAAGGATTATGTAGATATGTATGTATGCATTATGATCGGGAGTGCATATCGCGCTCGGATATATATATATATACGATATACCTATATATACACCCACGTGCAACGCATATATTATAATATATACCTATATATACGATTAATTGCAGTGGCTTAACTGAAACGGACCCGTTAACATATAGGTCGAAATTTTCTCTTTTTCGCGCGGGACGCACTCCGGAAATAATATACCTACGGTTATCCGCGCGTATAGAATAACGATATGAATTATTCCGACGAGACTAATTACGCAGTCGGCCAATAAATTCAGTATCGACAGTAGCGTATGTATAATATCATGCCGAGAAAACGATATGATATATTGTACACCTATGTTGGTAATAGTTATATTATTATTATACGATAGGTAAGTAATTGTTGTGTGAAACGACGAGTACGTGTATGCGTACGCGGTGAGAATACTATTTTTCCCGCCGTCATTGTCATGTTCACGCCAACAAAATATTACGTAGGTATAATAATAATAATATACATAATATTATACGCAACAGTACAATAGCACCGCGCAAGCGCAACAGGTTTCGTTAGGGTTGTGTATACAATGCGTCTGGCGCAAGTGCACAACCCCTGTCGGTCCGCTGTCGTGTATCTATATAAGCGTTGATGATGGATATAATTATTATAATAATAATACCACCACGAAACCGGATGCGCCGAAATGCAGCTGACCGCACCGCTGTCGTCGTTGTTCTTCTATATAATATGATGTTCCCTATTATTACACATTTTAGTGTAGTTAGTAGATAGGTACTATATAGGTACGTTTCTTTCAAGTACACATTATTATGTCGTGCGGGTGAATTATATAAATATCGGGTAGACACATCACGCATCGTATGCCGCCGAAGTTTACGTCCAGTTGTGATACTAAATAATATCTAAATACACGCACATCGCACATGTCATACTATATATATATACATTAGTACGTTACTACTTACTAATACTAATTACTATCATACATATAATATTATCATACATCTCGTATGTTACTTAAACGTATACGAGTGTTGTAAGTCTCCTATATATGCCTATATGGTCATGCCTGTACAGTACGACGAATGTGTACTACAGCCTGCAGGTGACGTCCCGTACGTACCCGCTGGTCGTAAGACCGACGCGCGTATACAGTAGAAAACCGGCCGGCGGCGGCACTTTCTCGTGGTACACACTGCTCTGCGGAGACCCGGGTAAACATTTTCGGATCCATCGCGTATAGGATATATAGATACGCTTACTTAATATACCTTTATAATACATATATATGTTAAATGTATAATATACGCATACAACCGGTCGCCGAAGTTTAAGCAAGAAATCAAACCGCTCGCCGTATCTCACCGCGACGAAACCGCACCAGACACCCATAAAAAAACAAATCCATCGAGTTTCATATCATTATTATTGCCTATATTATACCTAATACACGTTCGCCTGGCGCACAGTGACCGTGACATTGTGCCGCGGGTGGGCTGACGACGGTGCCGGCTACATATATCCGGTTGGAGGTCATGTCGGTTGCGACCACGGGAGAGAGTGCTGCATGCGCCGGCGTTCCCCGCTGCATTGACGAGTGCATCCCCACACACACCATATACATATAATCGTAGATTGTGTAGGTACATGATGTATACTTATATGTATAAATATATGTACAATGTTTATCACATTGTTTATACGGCCGGCCGTATCCGTGGCTCGTGCGTATATATATTATTATGTTACACTACAGCTAGGGGCGTATATAGAGATTTTTTTGGAGGACGGGTAGAAGGATGGGGACACTGAACGACGAGAGACTGAAGAATTCGTTAAAAATAGAAAACGCTTACATGCCATGTTTCGAAAATAACAAATCTAATAATATGTGTAGGTTCTTTTTAACCATTTTTCTGTAGTTATATACATTCTTTATGATTAAACAACTCCAAAAACGAATTTCCTGGAGACTAGTCGATCATTCCACATAATAAGGTTTAAGCAGAGCTTTTACAATTGGCGCTTATACTGCCAAACTGCTTTGTCTGCCTAATATAATAATGTATTATAATATATAAAGATAGTAAAACCACAAATTCTACATAATATATTAGTTATGAAATTTCTGCCTAGCTTAATAATATGATCGGAAACAAATATCATAATATGTTATATATGCATTAATTGAAGTATAAAAATAACGAATGTAAAACCATCGACGTTGTTATGAAACTTTTTTTTCGGAAAAAATTGAAATATCATTTGAAATAAATTTTCCACTTTTGTCTTATAATTATGTAATATAAGTACAGTATGATTAGGAATTGTTTTTGTATACTAATTTCACGATAGAGACGAGGGTTAATGATAATAAAAATTCTACATCACAACTCCACACTCTTGGTGAACAATAGCAAACATTGTTAGAATATCGAATTTTTTTAGTTATCAGTTATCCCATATTTTGAAATTTCCATGTATTATACTAAATACCTACTGCAAGTTGCAGCAAGTCGTGTATGAAATACCTTATATGGCCGTTGAGTTTGTAAATCGTGGCTATTTTGTCGACTCATATAATTACCATCATTCTCCACTATATGTATGTCAATGGCGTAATAAGTAGCGTATATCAATAATTTTTTTAAGAGGGTTGTCACCAATATATATATAAATGTGTGTGTGCGCGTGTGTGTGTTTGAATGTATATATAAATTAAAATAATAATGTAAAAATAACTGGCTACTCAATTCATATACATACCGACTGTGTATGTACGAACTACGATTATATGAAAAAAATAACATTAATGATATAGTATTTTAAATATTTTAGGGGCCACCAAACCAATATTTGTTTTTTCTTTGTATCTTTTACAATATAATATAGGAACAAAGATATTCCATACTTCCATGATTACGACTTTTTGGTTCAGTTTTTGGCAAAGGCACCTACTTTATATTTTACAAAAAAGAATATTTATTGTGCAAAACCGGATAGATTTTTAATATTTACATTTTTGAATAAGTTATTAATGGTTAAAAACAATAGAAATTATTTTAAATCAAAACATACTTATATTTATAAAAAATGTAAATATAAAAAATTCTATCAGGTTAATTGTACAGTAAATACTAAATATTCTTCTTTATAAAATATATAATAAGTGCTTTTGCCCTAAACTGAACCATGCAGAAAGTCGTAATCGTGGAAATACGGAATATATTTTTTCCTATATTAATATATTAGGTGGGAGATAGACAGAGAAAACAAAATGTTGATGTAGCGGCCCCTTAATTATAAAATAATTTACATATAACGCGTATTAAAGGGGGCATCTATCACCCACTGCACACTCCCCTTGTATACGCCGCCACTGATGTATGTGTATATATGGTATGCATGTTACGTGTATATATAATACTGAGTTTATTGTTGGGATTGGACCTCGTCAATAGCATACTTATTATTAATAATATACATATTTTATATTTCCCCTCCTTTTCCAAAAAATACAATATACAAATACGTCTATGAGCTTGCAGATGCCCTTGAGAATATAATTTTCTTTCGCTTTTATAACAGGACGTGTACGACTCTAAAATCACTCATCGTCACTCATTATTATGATTGATATTCATTAGAGCGCTTTTACTATACCTATCCCGTCATGCGTGGAACAGAGATTATAAATATTGGTGTACTGTGGTTCTCTCTAATGTGTGTACCATTATACCAGTCCACTGCTTACGAGAAGAGCGAATTCTTTATTATAATTAATATCATATTATGACCTGCCTTCCTGCGTCATCACGTGAGGCGTTTGACTATGTAGGCACTTATATTTGTGTACATATTTAAAATATGTATTTAATTTGCTCATCTCGCACGCGTGAGACCAATATACACGCAACATGCTTATAGTTGTGTGTATATTATGTATCGTACACGATATATTATCGAGATTGTAAAAGTAGGCAAAGATGGTAGCTGTACCTGGCAGACAGGTTCTCTCTTTCCCGGCGCACCCACGACACGTCCGATAAACTGCATTCTTCGAGAGAAACACGGTGAGCCGGCATATAGCAGCATCGGCATCACATCCGTGGCTTGTGAGTTTATTTTTGGTAAGCGCTTTCATCGAATCGACGAAAGCGTGTTTTTTAATTGGTCAATTTACCCACAAGAAAATTTTTCGGTTTTACGTATATGCGTATATAGTATATAGAGTTAACGTAATGTTATAGTTAGAACGTAAATAGATATTATAAAATATTAACACTCTATAGTATAATAATATAATAGTTTTATTCTTGTGTTTACTTATCGGCATTTTGACAACTTTTCTTATAGAGCTCGTGGGAAAATCTAATAATGTGGTGGCCCCGGCCACGGTGGAAGAGTGACATTTTCACGCGTTTTGTACTACTGTTATTATTCATCATCACAACTACAAATACGAAAAACGCAGTGATGGCAGACGAAGGGCAGCAGCATTGTGGCGCGAGCAATATGTCCTCTGTGGTATGGACGACTGTCCTGTGCACGATGCTATTGATTTTGGCAATTGTTGCGATATATTTTATTTACTGTAAGAGAAGAGAACACGACTGGTCATCGTTATGGTGGAAAAACAATTCAGGTAATTAATATTATTATTATACATATTTATAGCGTTGTACACTTATTATACATATAATCATATTATAATGTTATGGATAACCCCTGGAATACATGATAATATTTTATACTAGCAATTCAAAATAGAAATCAGAAAATTATTGTTAATGTTGTGTTGGGACACAACATGCGCATTGGAATCTGTTGACTATACTAGTATACTGTATATTTAATCAATGCTATAGAGATTCCAATGACGTCTCACCAAATGTCTGCTCATTCCATACGAATGCCTGATATCCTTGTAGGTACTATTTTCGTACAAAACATTCAAGTGGTGACAACAATGAATTATTACTAATATTGAATTATTCAAACACATTTTACTATTTATATATATATATATATAACAAAATTACTTTGATCGCGTTTATTTATTATACATATATAATATATTGTGTTTGGTTAAGTTCATATAAATATATTGGTTATATAAATAACAGTATTTTTATATTATTATATATAAAAGGTTTTTATTTATTTATTTTAATGTAAATGTATATATTTTTTAACAGATAAAAATCTCGTACTACAAACATCGGCTCCTGTAAAAAACCAACAACTGAAGAATAGTGGCACTGATAATCCAGCGTTTTCAGCGGATGCTTATAATGGCGATTGTGTCACAAGAACAGGATTGACTAGGGTCGTGCGCGTGTCCTCATCATTTTTAAGCGAAGGGTCGCTGGAAAATGAATTATCATTAAAAGAAGAAGATGGCAGAAAAATCTATGTGTGTAAACACAACGATGGATCAAAAGGTAAAGAAATTATAAGAAAAACTGCAGATGTCTAAAATAATACAATAATTTGAAATATACCTAGTCAGGCACGTATATTTACTACAGTTTAAATGGCAATTGGCTCTTACTTTTTAAGGCTAATACGCGCCTATAACATAATAATATGTACTATTGGATTGATTAAATAAGTAACTGTGTATTTATTTAACAATTATTTATAATTTATACATATATATATATATGAATATAATTTAACTTGTATACAAATTTAATAAGCCCAAGTTAAATTTATTAAGATATATATGTACATATATTTAAGATATAATATAACTTATTCATTACATAATATTATATTATTCTGCCAAATTCGTGAAATCGTCACAAACATTGACGAATATATTAAATCAGCATTTGAAAGGGCTTAATACTGTTGATTTTGTTTTATTGACAAAGCTTTTCATAAAAGCATAAAAATCCATAAAATACATAGAGATAAAATAATTAAATTATGCGGTAGTTCATTAAATAATCAAATATATTACATTATTATTTTATGTAGTTATAACTTATAAGCCCGAACCGATATTGTACGTATTGTACAATGTTGTGACAAAAAGGTTTGTAGTTTATATAGTTATACATGTACATATAGTTTATATATCTATACTTATATACAAAATTCGTTAAATTTTGAACATAAAACTATAAAAAATAATTCTTAACACGTATTTTTGATATTTATTAACTGATTTAACTGCTGTAAATTAAACTTACGAAATCTTCTTTATTAAATTTTTTATATTTTTGACTTGAAAACAAAATCTATAAAAACAAAAATCGAAAAAAACTAAAAGCAAAAAGCTTTTGATCTTTTAATGAGAAATTACGTTTCGAGCAGCTTAAATATTTTTTCTTTTATTGATTTCTTTTAACGACTTCGGAAAAAAATAAATTTCTTGACTAATATTTTTCTAAAAATATTTTTAAATCTGTGGCTATCCTATACAAAACTATAACGAAATCAATTTGATGATTCTGCATTCAATAGAAAAATATCTGCTTGGTTCATGAAATCAAAAATCTCATTTTTCTGATTTAATGAAATCGGTAGCCAAATATATACAGTAATGACATTGATTTCTTAAATTTTGTGTGGCATATAATACATTAAATTATATTGTATTACAATGCATAAAGTCTTAAAGGCATTTTAAAGTGGTGTATTATTAAATATAATTTATAATACATAATTTATCATTATTTTATATCTTTACTGCTGATATTTTAACAATTACATAATAAGATTAATATTTTGTTGAAGTGACCAAGTGGGTGCTAAGACTTTAGTATACATTGTAAAAAAATAAAATACAAAGAAAGAATAGTTTTAAAATGATTAGTTTTTTTATCAATTGTTCTTTTGTAAAAGCCTAAAGGATAATTCAAAACACATAGTTAAAAATAAATCAGGTTAATTAACTATAGGTATTGTAAAATATTATCATTGAACTACAAATTTGCCTTGGAAATCTGTTCCATGTAAGGAATAGTCTATTATTGTGGTTTACAAGTTACAACTATAAAGTTACGACCACATACGTCGGTTTGATTGTACTTAGTACTTACTATACGAATATGATGACTTTAATACTTGTGGTATCCAATAAAATATGGTAGTTTAAAATAAATTAACATTTTTTTTTTTTGAACATTATCTATAAGTTATTATTAACTAACATTAGAATTTTTTACATTTGAACATGATACAACTGTACAGATTTTCTAGTATATTGGATCTATTTTTAGCAGCTATAAAATTTGGACTATGTGTTTGACTGGTCATTTGTATACATTGCGTGAAGGATATAGTGGCGATTTGGCCTAAACTTTCAAGTATCTACATGAGATCCTAGTGTGACCAATTCTGATCCTATCTAGTTTATACCTTCTTCCTTTTAGTTTAAATTATAATGAAGAGTTCAAAGGAACGATTAGTGTTTTATTTCTTTTATGATTTGTTTTCTGTAACACTGTGCCATTTAGTATTCCATAATAATAATAAATAAATATTTAATATAATATATATGCATATATTTAACTATTATTACCTAATATTTATATATATATTCCATTTATATGTTTTCGCATATAATATGAACTATAATAATGATTAATGAAAAAGATAGTGTATCGCTATTGCCTATTGTTGTTGTTTATTGTACTTTGAGTAGATTTTCCGTAAGTCTTCCTATTAGATTGGCAGATAAGGTTATATGATCAGTCGGTACTACATTACCTACTTTTCAAATTAGTTATATCACTAAATGAGTCGAAACAGATACCAATTTTCACTTTGTCTGTCATTAGTGTTATTTGAACTCCTTTAAGAAGGATCGCATGTATCAGCTGTGAATATACTACCTAGTATCTACTATATAAGTATTTGTTAAGTGTTATATATGAGTATAAATTATTATTTTGCCGAAATACATTATTATAATAATATATGACAACTTACTACTCTTACGTAATATCCGGAATTTGTATTTATCCTAAAATTCCGTCAAGTAAAAACAACGTTGAAAGTGTTGAAATATTATTAAAATAAATTCACTAGGATCTAAAAAGTTTTAAAATTTTTACTATTTTTATTATATACCGTGACATCTTACGAATAACATATCCATGTTGAAATGGCGATTAATTTTAGTTTATATTATTAATTATTATAAATATTCCAATTGGTAAAATTAGTTATAAACTAATAGGTATTCCAAGTTATCTATACATAAAATTCAACGTATAATATAATGGTTAATCTATTGTTATTTATTTATTTAACAAACTCTATATTAGATACATAAAAAAAAAATTGGTGGTATTAATTTATACAGTTATACTTAATATTTAGTATTTACATACATCACATGCCGATAAATCTATCTAGGTACCTATTATTAGCACCTCGTAGATATATTAGTAATAATACAATATTAATTCTGTTACGAATAAATAATTTTACCAGCTTAAGTTATTAATATAGTTAATTATAAGTTATAACTTATAAAAAAAAACCTCGATTTATAAAATAAAATCTACAATATATATAATTGTATATTATAAATTAATAATTATATACTATATTCTTTAAATTATAAATTATATAATAATATTATATATACCCAATGCTTATTAGTTTTCAAGTTGAATAAATTATTTTGAGATTGTAAAACACTTTCAAATTTGGTTATTTTCTTTTTTAAATAAATTATTATTTATGTACACTGATATATGCATAAACTGCATTGTAGAATATAAAAATTGTGTAGATAATTTTATGATTCAATGCATTTTGACTTTAACTTTCGTTTTATTAATAGTTAATATCACCTATTTACACTTCAATGTAGTAAATCGAGTTTATATGATAAAACCATTAAAATCACGTTTATTTTATACAAGTCAATTATACAACTAGTTATCCAATAAGAAATGCAATAGATATAACTGAATATTTTATATTAAAAACTGAATTTAAAAACATTGACAATTTATTTTAAAAGATAAATTTATCCGAAAACCGCGATTAGAACAGGTCATAACAATTTATTATTGTTGACTGCCGTTTGGCGTTCACTCGCTACGCTTTCATATCAATCTAACTATATGCTTCATAAATACAACATAGGTATATCTCAACTCTTATAAAAGTATATAACCACATGATGTAATGAATTATTTTACTTTCAATTGGCGAAATTCAAATATTTCATATTTTCTGAAAAAAAAAATGTCTTGTAGAATATATTTATAATATAAGAGTAATATACTAATATACTATATATTTTATTATGTTAGGTATGTTTGGAATTCACCAAAGTATTAAATGAACTGTTACGACTTACGATTAGGCTGTTGCCTGTTAAGTATTAAAAAGTAAATAATTAGGTATTATAACGGTATGGAAAAAATTTAATCATGTTTTTGACACTGAAACGTACAAAACAATGAAATATAGGTACATCTTAAAAATACATACATAAAAGAGCATTAGATACCTATCTATTCACTATTGGACATTTTTATTATGTATTTATTAAACGAATAAAACGTTGTTTTATATTAAATAAATTCAAAAAAGTAATTGATATTCTAGTAATATTTCTCATAGTTTCATAGTTATTATACTTGTAATATTATAATACATACATTATATATTATTTTATGATTTATCAATATATATATATAAATTAATCATCCCATACAAAATATTGGATTTTGGGTATAATATTTGTATATCACATTGATATTTAGAAATTAATATTTATATTATGTTATACTTGGATTTCTTAAGAATAAACCTTAAAAGCAGATGAATTTTTATAGTTGTTTATGACCAGAGCTTGGACGTTTTAACAAATGCATGTTTTTTTAATTAGTCATAAAACGATAAAACATCGAAAGAAAGATATACATTTGTTTTATAGGTACTTTTCTAATGTCGTAGAAGAAATTTTATTTTACTAATTTATACATAAGTTATTTAAAAGTTTCTAGTGCTATTTTGCTAATTTAGAGTTTTAAATGCTAGTTATGGACATATTTTTATATAATAAAGGAAATAAACATATTCAAATAATGTATACAAATATGTGAAAGATAACACGCGTCACGCATGTATTATTATTTTCAAGTAGTGAGTATAGTGGGTACGTTATCAGCTAATATCACCGATCACATCAGAAAATTGATTCCAGTCATCTTAAATAATTGGGTTATTTCTAAAATAATATCAGAGTCATTGTACTACTACAATTATCGGAATATAATACATAATGTTCCTAAATACCTACTACCATATTCTAAAAAATATATTTATATATAGGTGCATAAAATGTGTAAAATTTACCTGACAGTTTTAGTTTGCATTTTCATCAATTTTTTTCCGATATTATTTTTCTAAGTTAGGCAGATGTTTGATTTTGAATTTTAGTGCTATAACTTTCAAGCTCTGGTTATATTTCATAGTTTTCAACCCTGTACTTTCACAATTCGTGTAGTACAATAATTGTTTTTAATATGTACATTCTAATATTCTATGACGTACAACTGATCTTACACGGTTACATTTTACGCTTAAAAGAACTTTTTACTCAACATAAACTATTTACATTTTTTTTAGATTGCAATTTTAAAACAATGATCTTTATTCGTTATTATTGGTTAATAACTTATACAACTTATATAATAAGTAATAAATATAATTTAGATAAGTTATACGCGTAATAGTATATCCAAATATACAAGTACCTACCCACCTATGTAAAATATAATATTTATCCATAACATCTGTGCAACTGTATTTAGTTGAATACATACATTACCTAAATAACATAGTAGTGAGATTTTTAATGATATTATTTATGTAATAAATACCAGAAACACAATTCATAGAACACCGTTAATTAGTAATACTTAATATGCGACGATGGGACTAGGTAATAAAAGTGACCGGTTTCCGTGACGATGCAATCGTTAACATTTATTATGATATAAGTACTGATCGTCGTATATCCTAGTCGCATATATTATGGTTACAAATTCGGGGCGAAGGAAAATAATATAAATTAAAACGTATTAACATAATTTATTATATTTTGATGAGATTAAGTTAGATAATTGTTGAATGATGACTTAGCCCATTTTAATTTCCCTTTCACAATTTTCGACTATTTCGTAGACTGCGACGTAGAACCAAGTTAATAATATTTTTTGTATTCAACTTATATCGAATGGACCAATTAATACAATGTGATTTTATGTTTAATTACACGAATTTAAATATTGTTGGCCCGCAATTAAAAACAAAAAAAAATAAAAAATAAGAATAAATGTATATTACCTACTCGTTATAAAAAAAAATAATGTTTTATGAATTATTGTTTGTATAGATCAGTTGGTTGCGTTGCGGTTGGTGTTTGATAAGGGGCAACAACAACAACTAAGCAGACCGCCAGCGGCAGAACTGAGTCGCTCTCTGGTCGAACTGAGTCGCAAGTACGGTTTGCACGTCGAACTGGAAACCGAGGGGGAAGTGGTCATAGGGACACCGGAAAAATGCGACGACAACGCAGCAAAATGTGCGAAATCGAACATTTTGTCGACGGTCTGCGGACAAGCGCAACGTTTGTGGCACCAGAGACAAATGGTATTCAAAGGCGGTGACAGTGGTAGCCGTGGTGTGGTGGACGTGGAGAAGGTAACCGTGGACGGCGACTTGGAAAGCGGCCGCGTCGAGGCGGTCCACGTTGCAAAGGCCGCGTCGGTTCAGAAATCTCCGTGTACGGTGACGACGGTAAACGAAACCGCGGACGTGGAACGGCCGGCCCGGAATCACGGCGGGTCATTACGATACCGCACTCTGGAGTACGGTGCATCTCCTGCCGATGCTGAAGCGCAGTCGTCACCGGACAGCGGTGTACAGTGCTGTACGGTCAATCCGTCATCGGAATGTGTCCGGGTGCAGATGGACAAAGACGTGACCACCTCCGCATTGGCGGCGACGAACGACTGCAGTGGTGAGGCGGTAGTGGCAGAAGTGAAGAATGAGGGTAAAGACGTAGCGGCCAAGGAATCAGCGAAAGACGTGGTAGTCAAAGCGGAAAAAGACGAAACGATCGCGGTACCGGAAAAAAACGCGACGGCTCCGTTGAAAACGGTTGACGACGACAAGCCGATGGTGGCTAAACCGCCGAAAAACGACGAACCGAAACACGCCAATCCGCCACCGCCACCACCACCCCGCAAGTACAGCGCAGCGGTAGTGCCGCCGACTGTTCCGGTGACTGCTGCAGTCACAGTACCGCGAACTACAGGTGCAGCGGCTACCGCTGCTGTGGCCGTCGCCTGCACCGCGTCCGAGGCCAATGCAAATAACGTTACTGTTCCACCTGAGCACTGCACCACGACGCCCGCGGTTCCGGTCGCTTGTGTCGAGCCAGCCAAGCCGTCCGTCGCGACGACAATCAGCGAAATCCGAGTGGACGACGACTATTACTGGTGCACTACGACCGCCATGGCGCCGCCGATGTCGACGTTCGGGAAACGACCGTCCGTGACGTCGAGTGTCGACAGCGGCAGCGGCAGCGGTGCGTCGGAGACCGCAATAATCGGTGACGGACCCGCTGCAGTCGTCCCCGACGTGTACGAAAAAAGCTTTACCGTGGCCGCGCTCGCGGTGGATGACGACCGAGACGTGGTGGCCGGCGGCACGACCAGTATCGAGGACGCGTCGTTGCCGTCGTTCTCGTCCGACGAAGAAGAGGACGACGAAGACAATAATTGCAATAACAACGGTGTGGTATTGGCCGCCGACAAGTCAAAGTTACCGCCATGCAACTCCGTCATCGTCGATACTCCGGTGAACGGCGTCGGAGCAGAAGTGGTCCGCAAGGACAGCGGTGGCGGCGGCGGCTTAGGAAACGTCGCGAAGACCGTCTGCAACGGCGTGTCACTCAACAACAACAACAACAGCAAAAATAACAACAAAAACAACTGCGGCGACGACGTCGACGCGGACGGCTCGAGTGTGGTACCGGCCGCCGCGGCCGAACCGAAATCGCACACAAAGCTGCCGACCCTGCGGCTGTCGCTGTCCTCTCCGCTGTCGTCCACCACCGCGACATCGTACTGTTCGTCGTCGGCATCGTCGAGCTCGTCGACATCGCCGTCGCCCACCAACAGCAGCGTCAACAGTTCGCCGATCGTGTCGAAAATACCGGTACGACGGCAGTCCGCCGGCAGCAGCGTAGCGGCCGTTTCCACGCCGATCGCAAACGGCTCCGCGAAGAAATCCATTCCGTTGCCGTTGTCGAGGAGCGGTTCCCGGTTAGCCATGTGGTCGTCGGCCAACTGACCGATTCAACCACAGTCAGCTCGGAACATGAAAAACAGCAGTCGTCACGATGACCAGTGACGTTTTATTTAAAATATTATACACGCGTGTCATGTTATATACCACCAATATTCATTTTTAATATATATATATATATATATCATTTAATATATATATATAACACTATGTGTGAAATTAAAATATAACAATATATAGGTATACCTATATATATATATATATTTTATTATTATTTTATTATTATTTATTTTAAAATACTATACCTATATTTGTATAAAAACAAAAAACTATTACTCTGCGAATTATATATAATTTTAATAATATATGTCATTATATAATATCACCATCATCATTATTATTGTATTTCCGTCTATAATATTATATTGTATTGGAATGAAAGAATAAACAAACAAAATATAAACAAACGTTCTGCATATTATACGTCATTTATACTCTCGTCATAATATTATAATTGGTATAGTGTGTGTGTTATGCGTAGGCACATCGCATGTTCATAACGATATAATATTATTGTTTATTATAATAATAATAGCCAATTTATAGGTATAATAATATCATTATTACGTGCGAGCCGCTCAAACCCGTCGTGTACGTACGAAATGTGAATAATAATTGTACTTTTGATTTCGTTCGACTACTACCTCCACCCGGCGGCGGGCGTATCGCCGGCGTGGTCACCGTTGCGCGGTTTCCTCCACACTATCATCGGCCTCCGTTTCCCCCGTCCGCGACAACCACTCGATTATTACAAACCGTGTGCACGGAGCCACTGCACGCACACACAACACAACTGAACACACTCCGTTGCAGCTCACCAGCAGAAGTCTCGTTTTCATTATCGGTTGATATTATTATTTAGATAATAATAATAATAATAATAATAATAAAATGTATTTAATATTATAATTTTTTTGTGTGCGCACCGCGTCGTGTTTCGTGATGCTGCCGCCGTGCGTTTTGTATACCGTACACTGTGATTAGTGATTAGTCTTTTGTACGTATGTGTGCGTGTGACTGTGCGCGTGTTATTACTTATTTTTAATTGCCACCGCGTTATTAATACGGTCCGGTGGACGAACGAACGTTACATACGCGCGCACACACACGATAATAATTATTATATAATATCATAATATACAATAGTTATAATTCCTGTGCACGCACATAATATACGTTTAATGTCATGATAAGTTTTGACGTTAATTTTGTACGATGCTATGCTTCGTTGTCCATGTTTGTATTTATCGTGTAGCTGTTGTCGCCGTCTAGTTCATATAATCTCATAATTATCCGTGTCATACGTTCGATAAAAATGCTCTAGGACCGTCGTTATATCGCGTTCAAATGGAATCCATTGGCCGTTCTACTATCATGGGCAGCAACACTAACACTACAGTGTCCACCATTGCCAATGCTACCTCCTCGGCCGTTGTCGGACTCCTACTGTCACAAGCCAGACCTTCGGTGGCGACCATTACGAGCAATACGAAAACCACTGGGTTGTGTCATAACGGCATTCATAGAATGCCATTGCAACACTGCACTAACGGTAACAACGTCATACAACATCACCAATATCCTTCTATACTAGTAGCGCCGCCTCCGTCGACTTTAGTATCGTCATCGTTAATACATTCTACTCAGACTGGTGCCATGTTGCCTGCATCACCTCAGTTAATGCTTTCAACAACGACGGTCACGACTTCAGAAGTAATACCACAGTTTCAACAGCACAATGGATCACATCAATTAGTTACTGCTGTTGCGGCACCTGTTTCCGTTGCTCCTATAGTCATGCCCACTTCGAATGTTACCTCTGTTGGCATGGCGTTGAGTCCTTTTGGTATATTGCCACACGAACGCGTGGTAACACACAATACTCATCAACGTCATCAGCACAGAAAATTACCGTGCCCGCAGTCTTCTAAACCTATTATGGACACTAGTAACACTAGTGGCGCACAAATATTAACTGCACCAGTTGTTAATTCACAGCGTTTTTACATTGAACCTACTCATCTCAGCAATAAGATTAAACAATACGACAGCATTCAACCACAGGCACAACCTCAGCCACAGCCCCAACCTCAGCATAGAATCAAAATTGTCAATAGCATTTCAGATAAAAGTCTGCCAGTGGTGTCCAATGCATATGTTCCACAACCATATGAACAACGTTACCAACCAAGAACAGCATCACAGCAAGTAGGTTATTTGTCTGTTATTACTCGTACAGCAGTACCAACGACCAATGGTGTGATGAATGACATAACAGCAAACAATAATTATTACCAAGCCCAACCTTTACCATTACAATCAAAGACTTCTGATAATCATGACAGACAATACTACCATTTCGATAGTACAGTATCTGCTAGCCAAACACCTCAACAGCAATTAGACAATATCTTATTAATGGGGACTCCAGTCCAACGGGGTGATCCTATGCATATCGTTAAAAATTTACAATCCATGCAGACTGATATTGATTGTTATGGTGTTAAAAAAATGATTGACCAACAACCTAGGTTATTGGTTACTGACAATGGTAAAACAATTTCACCAACAAATTTATTAGGTAATGGTAGTAAATGTTTAATCGAGCATCAGCACCAGCATCTTCAGCAGTTGCCTAAATCTGCTGTAATTGACCCATCATCGTCTTACAGCGATCAATATTTTAATAGACGTCAGCCACCCCCCGCACATCTTCATCAGCATCATAATCAACCGCATTTACAGCAGCATATTGTCACTGGTAATACCAAAATGTTACCTACGCCTACATCTTTAACTGTTGTTTCTGCTAATGGAAATACATATTTAGATGTACAGCAGCACCAACGCAACCATCGTTGGAATTTGGACCATCAAAAACCACCCATTGTATCAACTTCATCATGTTTTACGGGAAATATTTCTTCTGGGGTATTTCATCAGCCGCCATCACTGCATCAACACCATCATCAACAATATAACAATACAGTTCAAACGTTTAATGTTCAACCACCACCGACTAGTGTTCATCATCAACATCAACATATTTCACAACCAGCCCATCATAATAATTTTACTGTGTCATCAGTTAATCCAACATATTACAGTCCTACAACTACAATGGTTTCATCTACTGTCACTCCCCTAACCACCACTAGCCCATCATTATCACTGTACAATCGAACACAAAGTAATAATCAAAGACAACATAATAACATTTTTCAAGACTTCACCAATAATTTGCAAGGTGGGAGTTATGTTGTAAATGACGATAATAGAACGTCATCTTTACCACATGTTGTCGTCCCAAACATTGAAGAAGAATTAAGTCACCTTTGTGATGACTCCACTACTACTACAACTACTACTACAACTACTACTACTAGGGTTAAACCATTAAATATCATTACTCAAAAACCTTCATTTATTGATAGTTATATTAAGTTTATACATGGTGGTACAAGTATGACCGAAAAACCAGAAGATGAACGTAATGATAAATCAAAAAAATTATTAACACCACTGGCATCATCTTCACCAAAACCTATATCTAAGCCCTATGTGCCTTTACCGAAACCAAAGATTTTACCAACAACTGAACAGACATCTCGTAATGGTTCTAGTGAAGATATTAAAAAGATAAATAATGTTACAACAACAACAACAGATGACGATCCACGGTACTTTCCATTGCCTAAAACTTCATCATCAATAGCCGGGATAAGTGACGACAGAAGTGATGGTAGTAATGGTGAAAACAGTTGGTTGTCAGATGACGAACACGATCAATGGTGGATATCTTCTTCAAAAGCATCTAGTAGTGCAACAGCAACATCAGTGATAAAAAATAAAGTAGATGTTTTTAATAAAAAGAAAAATAATGGCACCGTGAAAAAAAAACGAACAAATTCTATTGTACCAATTAAAAAACAAAGTATGCAAAAATCATGAATTATTATTGATTATATTTGTCTAATTATTTTTTTTAATTTTAGAAACATATCATATACAACAGCCTACAAGACAATTGTCTCACCGTTTGGCTAAAGAAAAATCTCAACAATTGCTTAGCAGTTTAAATGGTGAATTGGATGTAGATGATAATGATGCTTTATCAGATACTGATTCCGATGTTGATCCAGCTTGGATACCAAATAATGATGATAATGATGTATCTAAAACTTCCAATTCAATCAATAGTCGTCATAAAAAGTACTCAAAAGAGCAAAATTCAAATATTGGTCATTCACCATCAACCTCATCTTCAATCAATAATAATAATAATGATAATGATCATCTAGACGACTCAACAATATTTAAGGTAGTGCATTCAATTTAAATGGTTTATTTTTATTTATTTTGTGATAAATTTTGTGTAGTCTGGTACATTTGTTGCCCTAAAACGTCAATTTTTGGATAATGAACATGTGTATCCACAACATTTATGGAGAGTTGATGGAAAATCGTTATTACAAAAATTTACACGATGCAATGAGAATAATATGTACAAAAGTGTATCAACTGTGAGTAATTAAGTAAAAACAAAATAGACGTTATTAATACATTTGATGACATTTTATAGTACACAGGTTGGAGTCCATCACATTATAATATGTACCGTCAAGTTGATGTTCAAATTATTGCAACAGATAATGGTGATAATGTCATTCCAAATAAATCATCAACTATTGAAGTTTTGGTACAATTAATAACTGACAATAACAAAAAACCTGATCAAAATAATTCTATAGTCAAGACTGTTAGTTCAGCTTATAACCACATCTCTAAGCTAAAAGTTGATGCTATAAATTCTAATTTGTCTACAAACTCTTTTGTTGATGAGCAGAGCGTGATGCTACGTACCAATTTTGATGTGTATATCCAATCATTAGCATCACAAGCACTGGACTCAAATTTTCTGGAAGAAATTTACCGAGAGAATGGTAAGATCTTAATAGTTAATATGTTTCATAAATAATAATTTGAACTAATGTTTTTGTTTTTATAGATGAGTACTTTTTAAGTAATCTCAGTGCTATTGAAACAGTTACACAAACTTGGAAGCAGACCATAGCTTCTACAACGTCAAAAGATTCAGTAACAGATTTATCCAAAGTA
The DNA here is from genome assembly GCA_020882235.1 of Schizaphis graminum. Taxonomy (NCBI): domain Eukaryota; kingdom Metazoa; phylum Arthropoda; class Insecta; order Hemiptera; family Aphididae; genus Schizaphis; species Schizaphis graminum. The sequence goes on along the minus strand of JAJFBB010000007.1, from coordinate 355,733 downwards.
GAAAATGTATGGACACTTATTGCGAAATATCCAACTATGGAAATTAATTCATTAAATGAAAAATCAAGGAATAACATGAATTTGCGCTGCTTGGTATGTGGCAATCAGGAATTTATGAAGAAACAACAGGAAGAGTTTGTTGAAATATGTCTATCTGGTACGGAGTACAGTTCTCAGACATTAAAAAATATTGATTCTAATATAACATTTTCTAAGGTAAATATTAAAACAATATATTACTACAATTTTTTTTTTTTACTAATTTAAATTAATTTTGTAACTTGCTTAGGTTATGCCAGTAAAGCGATTTCATTGCTGTTCTAGCGCTCAGTGCGCAGAAAAGTTAACTATCCTGCATAGTCTTGAACATCTTAAATATTATATTTATAAAGAATGTTGCAAACGTGTTACCGCTGAAAATGAAAATAGCTGTAATGGTTTAACTCATGACACTACTACTGTTTTAAATCGATTATTAGCTGATGATGAATGGATTGAAAAAGTAAGATTATAATAATATACAGTACTAAAATTAGTCTTACATATTTTAATAATTATTAATAAAATGTTTATAGCTGTTTCATTTGGTATGTAATACATGGTCACAAGCCAAAAGTTTTGTTTCAAAAAACCAATCAAATTGCAGAGCAGTTTCATCTTAGTAATTTCATTGGTATAATGTATATTTTAGGTATACGATATTTTTAAAAATATAATGGTTAACTATTGAAACAACCATTGTCATATCATAGTACCAACAGCCTTTGTTAAATATTTAGTGCCTTTATCCATTTTATTATTGCCATTGTTAAATTTTGTATTAAATTCAAATTATTTCTAAAAGGTTACCTTTGTACTTTTGACAGTTAAATATTTTATTTTTATACAACATTATATAATTTGTATTTGTTACTTGTTTTCATAAACAAATCATGTGTTGTCATAATTTTAATATACATATATATACATTTATATATATATATAATGTATGTATGTATATGTTAACATAAAAGACTGTTTACTTGTCATAACCAGTGGCGCAATTTCAATAAAATAAATTTGGGTGTGATAAGCATCCTTAAGCCTTCCAGGTTGCGCCTATGGTCGTAATCATGAAGTAATTGATGTACTTTGGTATTTAATTATATTACTCTACTATGTTAGTTTAAGAACATTGACTCAAATTTATATATCTTGTATCTTAATACAATTTAATTTTTAAAAATTAATATAAACTTATTACTTAAATTATAATTATAAATATTTATTTTAGTACTTTTTGTTTTTAAATTATACAATTTCACTTTTATATCACATTGTCACACATTCATTGATGTATGAAAAACATATTTTTGTCATATAAATAGTATTATAATATATTGATAAGTTAATATAAATATATGTTGGGGGATTGTCCCACAATATTTATATTAAATTTTTTAAGTTTCAGTTAAATTTTATTTCCGATTCTGACTATACCCTATTAAGTTTAGAGACATACTCACTCCACAGCAGACTTATATTCCAGTTATAAATAAAATAGCCTCTGTAAGAATTACAGATTGGTCTTATCTGACTAGAGTTCAAGAAAAATTGGTTTCTACTGAGTATATTTCTTAACTTTCATAGATTTTAGTTTCCATTTTATGTATATAAATAATAAGCATTATGCTTATCTTTCACAGTAGTGGAAGAGGCAGTTTTGAGCCATTCACATGGTTCTGTAGCCTAGCTTTATATTAAACACATTATAAATTCATTTTTACTTATTGATACACAATTTTTATATTCTTTAGTAAAAAGTGATGTATAACTATTTATTGACAAAAATTAAGCTGATGTGTTTATGTGACTTTAACTGTTAGAAAATTTAGGTACAGATGTAACGCTAAATTTAACCATAAATATGTATTACATTTATATTAAGGAAATAATTAAATAAAAATTGTAATGGTTCACTATTAGGTTAAACAAGTGAATGGACTTTAATGTTAACAATTGACAAACACATAATATGTATATAGAATATATATTTGCATAAAAAAATATTAATTGAAATATATAAGTTATAAAAAAAATTCAAATGTATTTTTTATTATTTTATAGATGTTTATATAGTTAAAAACTTTTATACTTAAAAAAAACCATAAGAAGACGTACTTGCATGTATTTACTTTGCCTTATTACGCCTAATATAACAAATTGTATGTTCTGAATGAACTATTCAATTATGTTATGTTGAATATTTGAGAGCACGATGTAGAGAAGAGAAGGTGATAACACTCGGCTTGATCGGGAGAAAAAAAGTGGCTTATTTTTCGACGGCAATTTTGTAGTTTAAATAAAATCCACCGTGAGCACCACAAACTTCGAAGGCCGGTTGTTATTCAATAATAGCATTATAACCACCATGCAATTATGCATTATTTTCATTTTAAATCGTAATTTATAAATCAATTAATATTTTATTTAAGATGAAAAATACCTGTGTGTGCCTATGCATTCAACTACCTATATAGAAGTTGACAGTTGGAAATTATAGCAATATATTATAATATTTAATTAGATTTAATTTAATCTTGTATACTTATTACCTATACGCTATACATAATCTTATTAATTTATAAAATATCTGGTATAATTTGAATATACTATTCCCTTAAAAATTATTAAGTTAAAATTATCACATTATACAATGATTTATTAAAAAAAAACTATGAACTATATCTGTATATGTATATCTTCATAAAATTATAGGTACTTAGTCCCTATTTAGTTAGTCATTTAGTTACCTGATAAATTATTTCATATAGCTGTTTTGATGGAACTAATAAATACCCATAACTCTTAATATTTATGAGTTATGTAATTTTTTAGCTTTACTTATAATATATTTGTTTTTAATTTAAATTTTATATTTTTAATTTGTCTCAATTGTGTACAATGCTCATGTTTATAAAACATTTTTAAGTAAATGTTTATTTTCCATATAGTTATGAGTCTTGTGACTATATAAATTATATCCTAATTTGGGTAGTATTTTTAAATTTTTTATAAATTATACAAATTTCAATAATAAACTAGATTTATTATCAACATAAACAAATGTGTTATTAAATTGAAATTATAATTATATCACAACCAGTTGATTGATACATGATACTTAAGCTTAAACATGTTATAGGAATATTATAATAAAGAAAAATTAGTATAATATTATAAATTTTTATAAAAATTTAAAATTGAATTAACATGTACATAATAGTTATTATTACGTATAATAACTATAATTAATAATTTTTATTTTAAATTATAATACTTATTTAAAATAATAATATCAGTATCTTGAAAATAACTTAAAATTATTGCATGTACAAATAATTTATCATAGTATAAACAAAATTATTAGTACCATATAATAATATATTACTGTGGAACTATTTAGTAATTATTTACTTTAAATTTAAAAATTTTCATAAATTTTGTTTAGTCTATTGTGATTTTATACCTTTGGTGCTCGAAATAATGTGATATTCTTTCCTTCACTAGCATATCCCATCTTACAGCCTGGCACAAAACATTTATTTGGAATTTTATAAATTAATTTACTATTAAACTTTTGAAAATATAGGAAAGCCTATTGAGTCTGCCAGTAGTAAATAACTAATGTTTAAATGGGCAGTCAGAGTTCTTACAATAATTCTATTAAATTTGGAACAATATTGGGAAGGGATTTCTATTTTAAATACTGTTTGTTATGACTGGAAGTCTACCTCTATGTATTTATTATATTGAATTATGAAATTCAAACAATAATACTATATTATAACTTCCATTTATAATGTACCAAAAAAGCAAATAATTTATGTTTGTTATGACTGGAATCTGGAACTGGAAGTCTACCTCTATATATTTATTTTATTGAATTTGTGCCTATATAATATAATATTTTTATTTATTTCAACTTGCATGTATAATATAATCATATTCGTATGAATTATGAAATTTGATCAATAATACCATATTATATAGTTCATTTCACGATGAAGAGAAGATCCCATATACTATTATAAATATTACAATATATTCATAATATTCTTTACATCGTGGTTCATTTTCAATACACCTTAATAGAAAATAATTAATGTAACCGGCCTTCGAATACTGTGGCGGTGCCCGGCGGTATTCATGTTAACTAAAATAGTGCCGTCGAAAAATAAGCCACTTTTTTCACGGAGTGTTATCACCTTCTCTTCTCTACATCGTGTTTGAGAGAATCGACCTATTATTAAATTTAAAAGTAAAAATATTGTCTAGTGAATCTTAGAATTTTATATTTTATTTGGATTATGAAAGTTATAAAATTTTAAACTTATATTTTAAAATTTTCATAATTCAGTTCAAAATTTATACTTAAAAAAATCTAAAAGATTGAAGAATTTACGAAAGAATTTACATATGTTACCGCGTATACACTTGACGTATTGACCAGTAAGACCTTTTTCAATATTGCGCAAGTTCAAATTGATTCACTGTATACTGCTCACAAATAATTTTAAAAATTAATCTTACTGGAAATTGAAGAACTTGAATTAAATTATTATCCAGCAATTTTTTTTCGCTTTTAATAAAAAAAATATTTAGTATTGTAATATACTAACAATACTAAGTGGAAGCTCTAATTATTACTTCAAAAAGAAACTATTAATATTGTTCTATTTTACTTTATTCAATGAAATATATATATTTGGTAATTATTGTATTATTGGAATTTATGTAATTGTTTTGGTCTACTTGTTACTTATAACAGTGTTACCGTGCATATTACAAACCTTTCAACGCCATCTATCAATAATATTAATACTGAATAATATGTTTATTACAGCTATAATATGTATTATTATATACCTACCTAATAAAAAAATGAACAAAACTTTGCAGGTTACAGGCGTGGATCAAAGGGGTCAAGGGGCCATGTCTCTCCATAGACTACCACACAGGTAAATTTTAGGATGTCAGTATTTTGCAGCCACCCTTCCCTTCCCCCCGTAAATATATTCTGGTTCTTTCTTTCTGGCACTTTCCAAGTTGAATACATAAAATATACGTTATTATTTATGTAAGATATAATGCAGTTAATGTCAGTAGAGTATTTCTCAACAAACAAAGAATCAGTGCCCGTATCCAGAGGGGGGCTTTTGGGCTTAGCCTCCTCCTCCAAAATTTGATAAGATATTTTTTTTTAGTAATGCGTAATGGGTTCATATCATAGTTATAATGTTGACAGGTGAACTACGGTCTAGCAACGCTTATGTACGAGTGTACGACAGCAATGATTCATTGACATACCTTACCGTCCTTGCCTTCTAATCTTACTATCTTAGATCATATTACAGTAACAGTATAATATGGAATCGTGGACGAAAAGTCCGGATTCAGTTTTTACAGTTGGACAAAAAGTCCAAAAATTAATATTTATTTTAAATATTTTAAAATTTTAAAATGTTTGTACACATATTATATTATTATATTTTCGTATAACTAACAAAAATACAACGAAAATCCATTATAGTTAGGTATCTATACTCTATAGTAATGAAAAATTTATATTTTTTTAATATACATATATATACTATTTTTTTTTTAATTTTAGTTTAATCGACTTGTTTATTATAAATAAAATAAAATTCATTGTTTATTGAAATGTATTTAGATTTTAGTTTCACTTTTCTACAAGAACAGATTGAAATTTAAAATTGTAGACAAAAGTATCAATGTATTTCCAATTGTATATATTAATACAATAACTGTTTTGAAATAGGTAACCACTAACCATATTATAATTAATGCAATGATTAAATATGTACTTTATCATATTTTACATTTAAATAGAACTCTTAATTTGTTTATAATTTTTATTCTTGAATCTAGGACATTTAACTATCATTAGTGCATTACTATTGACTACCAAATAAACAAGAATACTACACAGTTACTATACAATTTATAAAGGTAAAAACACCTACAATCAACACAATGTATTTACTGACTACAAGTTGGCTTTATATAGTGTTTAAGTCACTTTACTATTACTACTACAGTCTGCAATATTAATTAAATAATTATGGTGATATAATAAACTTTACACTATAAAGTAGATAGGATAAATTATGATTCATAATTATATTAGAAGTACCTGTAAATACCAAACATTGTTGCATCGTATATGAACAATTATAAAATAATATATGTATATCAATGCAATTTTAAATTGTAATATTAAGTATTAAGTTATTAAATTTACTACTTACCTATGATTTAATGTAAAAAAATTAAATTTACGCAGTACTTGCCATAGTAAAATAGTTAATATGTAGGTAATAATCAATAATAATATAATATTTTATGAATTAACAATAACATAATTATTTATAAAATAGATAAATAAAAATATTATCATTTATTAATCAATTTGAAATGTTTACTGATCAATGACAACACTTATTTGTTTTGTCTGATTTACAGATTGAACTTTCGATAGCAATCTACAATTTTGTACAATAAAATCATAGAAGTAATAATAAGCAAAAAAAATATCATTTACAACCTGGTAAAATAGACTACAGATGTTCTTTAAGTTTGTAACTATCATTGTTGTTCTGATAGTTGACAGATGCTTCATTACCGTCAACGTCCAACTAACAGAAGAACACAAGTTATTTTCATAGTGAGTCATAGGTCGAACTATGCATATGGTTATCCGGTATGATTATGTCAGTGTCAGATTCTAACATCATCAATAGCAGCCCACTCTGTTTTGGCTGCAGTCAGCATTTTCACCGGGGACGAAGAGAGGTGCCAGCACTTTGTCTAACGCATAAATAGCGTTTATATAAAGTATAAACATTCATTTTGTGATCTGTATTTCAAATTGTGTGCCTACGATATAGGCATTATCATTGATAACATTAGTCATTCAATCCGGGTTAATGTTGTAAGAGCGATATTTGTATATATGTAGTTTACAAGCAGGGTTGGGCAAGATACTAAAAAAAAAGTATTATGATACATGATACATGCATTTAGTGTATCTAGATACAAGAAACAAGATACATTGTGAATATAGAAAAGATACAAGATACATGTATTTTTATGCTTTGATACATGATACTTTTATATTTCTAATTGAATTTTATTAACTATTAAACGTAAAAGGTTTATACAAACATACAGTATACATAATACACTATACAGTCCATACTCTATAACTACTCTATAATACCTAGTTTAGTATTATAATTAGGGCTCGGAAGTTGATGACCTTAAAAACAATAAAAAATGACCATAAAAATGGCAAAAAATGTCCTAAAAAAATGACAAATATTAGTTTTATATTAATAAAAATACATTTTTTTTAAATATTTTACTCTGTTTTACTATAAATTTCAAAATATGACATAAAAATGACAAAAATTTCCATAAAATAGGAAAATAAAAAAAATTAAAAATATTTGTTTCATAAATTTATCAATGCTTACAAATTATTTAAAAATAAAAATCATTGCATTGTACAATTAGAGCGTATTTTATGTTATCGAAAGTAAATGAATGACGATTATCTGTTAATAAATTTTTATATTTGGAAAAACTTTTCTCCACGTCTACTTAAGTGATTGGGGCAAATCTGAAATGGACCAAATCATCAGCACTGAAATCATCTGGAAAACACTCACTTGAAGCTTCTTCGTCATTTAAAATTTTAGAAATTGTTGACATCGTTTGAAATCCAGTATTTTTGGCAAGTACCGCTTTAAATTTGTTTTTTATTTCATTTCCAATTCTATTAAGAAATGAACTAGTGTGAAATCAGTAAAAATAACTAAAAATGTTGGAAAATGACCTATAAATCTCAAAAAATGACTTAAAAAGTAATAAACACCAAAAAATGCAAAATAAAAATTAGTTATTTAGATTCACATGCTTATGAAACAGATTTGTGGCCAGGAGAGCATCGTCTAAAAAGTTCCAAAAAAAAAAATGCAAAATTCATCAACTTCCGGGCCCTAGTTATAATCTATAACAGGGGTGGCCACTACCCTTAACTTTGGGAGCCACAAATTTATAAAGTTGATTCGAGGTGATTGTAAAGCAATGTTTATAAATGGAGATACATTTTTCATTTTAAATCAAATGAAGGAAAATTTATTTACATTTAATTTTAGTCTAAGTTTGGTTCAAGAGCCGCATGCGGTCGCGAGCCTCGTTGTGGCCACACCTGGTCTATAGCATATAGATTATAGGTACAAATTTACAATAAAGTAATGAATATTAATTAATACAATAAGTCAATACACATTATAAAATGATTACTAATAAATCACTATATTATGTATTATATATATATAAATACACCAAAATTAATAAATTACATAAAAATTACAACTTAAATTTTACTTCTATATAATTATACATGTGTTTAATTGGTTATGGTCATGGACTAATCGTTAAAAATGGATATATAAATTTAATTTTTTATAATCTTATGGTTAGTTTTTAAATTAAATGTTGGTTTTATAAATAAAATCTTGATTTCCTTTAAAAAAAAATGAATAAATAATAAAAATTATCATTATTGTTTCATTTATCTAAGTTTTGTAGGTTCTGCATATCGAATTCAAATTTCTTGGTACTATTCCGTACAAATATTTATAATAATAGTATCTTGTATTTTTGACAAAAAAAGATACAAGATACCTCTAAAAAATGTATCATGATGGTACATGATACTTGATACTTTAAAATGATGTATGGCGATACAAGATACAATATACAATTGTATCATTGATACTTCCCAACCCTGTTTATAAGGAAGATGAAATGCTGACACATCTCTGTTTCTCAAGAACATCAATTGGGGCACTGGCAAAATGGCCGAAAAGGCGACCTGCCGATAGGCGGAGAGAACTTTTCTAAGAATCTCTCTCTCAACCTCTTAACCAAGGTACTGACTGCTTCCACATACATCCGCACCATATGTTTATTTTTGTAACATATTGTTATTTGATACCAGTAGGTATCTATGTAAATTATATATTGTGAAACATACTATACATTTCAAACATTTTATAAATTTAATAATGTATTAATAATAAAATTACATTAATTTTTTTATTGATGTCTATATCTTATGCACAGAAAATTGGCAATCTCAAGTGTTCAGCTCTGTGTCCTGAAAAGACAAAAACCAATGCTGGTTAAACATTAGTGAGACACTGGGGCATACAATTCAACTACAGGCTGTACATAACTAAGTAAAAACCATTAATATCAAATATTCTTCAATAAACATGAATTAATATAAACAGCCAGAGATGCTATGAAAGAAATCTAACTTTTAAAGACTATCATCTCAAAACTTCATTTAAAAGAATGTTTGTTCAAAATTAAAAAAATGATTATCTGAACAATATATTAAAACCAAAGAAGATAATAATTTATCTAGAATGCAATATGCTTCAAAATGTATACCAACTACCAACCATTATAACTTTTTTAATTTTTAGTATTCCTAAATAGGATTCACTCTAAATAAAATTGAAACAATTCATTTTACATAATATATGTAACAATATTAGTGGAAATACAGTAAAGTTGAAAAAACCCTACAAAAAAGTAAAAACATCACAGATTCAGTATTCAATACATCATTTGACTTTTTACAAGTGTTTATATAATTATTAAGTTCACAATTGAAATTTTACAAATAAGTAAAAACTCTTTATAAAACTTTGTTTTTACATTAATATTATACTATTACAGGATTTTCAGCTTGAAGAATATATTATAAATGTATAAGTGTTGAGCTGAATTCTAAGCCAATTCAAATATATTAATTTTCTATTTACAGTGGTCATGACTTTATGAGACATGCACCAACAGATGATAAATTTAAAAAAATACTCTATTTCTCCACAGCACAAACTTTGGCACAGATATTTTATCAATAAACATAATATGTAATTTAATTTAAATAGTATACACATTATATTTATACTATAACTTATAAAATACATTATAACGATCTATAGATTTATTCTTCTTCAAGTTAAGTATTATAAAATAAATTAATATAAATACCTTACATTTTCTCAAGATCAGTATTTCAGTTTCTAAAAATGAACTCTGGACAAATCAAAATGCAACGGGCCCTAGTCTACATTTTTACATTGTATTCAATACAATTTGTGAAAGTTTAATTTGCCTAACTATTAAACTATATATATTATATTCATAACGCAATAATACAATGTATTTCTATAAGAAAAGAAACACATTATTTCTTTATATAAAGTCAGGGGCGAACGCAGGGGGGGGGTTTAGGGGTTTAAACCCCTCCCGAAATATCAGGTACAAAAATAAATTATCTGACCTACAAATGTATTACTAATAACAATGCTAACATTTTTTCAAAAACCCCCCCCGAAATTTTTTCCTGCGTTCGCCCCTGTATAAAGTAGTTTATACCTTGTATTTTGGTTTTATACGAATAATAAAAAAATTTTATAGTATAAAAAATAAAAATAAATACTACAGAATCATAAAGATATTCTAATAAGTAATAATAATAATAGGTAATAACTAATAAGTAATTCTAATAAGTAGGTACTTTTCTACCTATACATTCATACGATCCTTTAATAAACATTAAACACTTAATTCAATTAGATTAAAGTTCGATTTCCAATATTTAAAAAATAAATTCTCCATAAAAAAAAATAAAGTTTAGAATCTAATTTACTTAAATTGCAATATCGTCAAGATGTAATAATATTGGAAAGTTAAATTGTTTTTCTGTAGGTTTCTATTACCAAATATTATATATAAATTAGAAATGCAAAATAAAGCTATTGTATTACGTTGACGTATTTAAAATTTTGATCATCGTAATATCATTTATGTGTAATGTCTTAATACATTAAAAATTATTTAATGAATAGAGATATTAGTTTTTGCACACGCACAATGTTCATGTAATCACGTTAATAGCGTTCGTGGTTCGTCCCACTACTTTTCCGTCTATAATGCTACCGTGACGCCCATACAACACACAATGAGCACTGAGCAGTCTATTTACCAAACTCTGTACACGTAGCCGCCGTAGTCTGAGGTCATAATCGTGTTGGTGTACCGTGTACACACGGCAAGTCGCAATGCACATTGATTTAAAATATACAAAAATGCTATCGTAATACAATTTTGCAATTATTAATACATAATTAAACAATAGTTCATATTTATGATAAATCAAAAACTCTTGGTATAATAATAGTCAATATTAATGCAATTAAATATTTATTCACAAATTCATGAGTCGCATATAAATTTGATATAGTACACATTTCATAAAAATTGTACGAACAAGATCTCTAAATACGATACATAGTTACATTGTAACTTTAACACACGTAAACGTTCATAATTTTTCCAAACTATTGTCAGAAACGCAATATTTTATTATACTCATAGTAATAAATTATTAATTATACGATATTTATTTATAAAGAACACAAAATTCAAAATCCGCCGAAATTTTCGGAAAATGCAAAATTTTCAAAATTTTGGTTTTTGGATTTTCGATTAGTCAAAATTATTTTGAATTTTAACATTCTACTTATTATTGCTAATAATTATATCATTTTGTTATGTGGGCCGTTCCCGGTGGTACTGCAATACCGGGTCAACCCGCGGTGGAGCAGGAGCAAGCCCCAAAATCTCCACCAAAGTTTGAAAAAATTAGTTTAACATTTGAACCTTTCGATGAAAGGTGTATCAGATGTTAAGCTGATAAGAACAGATACTACACTTTGATCTTAGCCGATAGGCCGAGAAGCGATACTCTTTCGAATTCACAGAGCTATCTTAAAGACAAAAACGATTCTAAGACGATTGTAGTTTTCAATTTGGACGTTTTCGAAAAAGCGAAAATATCAATTTTCCGAAAATCGGATTTGGAAAAATCGCTTTAAATGTAAATAATGTACTTAACCATATCTCACTTGTAATAAATAATTGATTTTAAATACAATATTTCATATATTAATTGACCACAATTCGATGATACAAATGGTACAGCTCAAACGCGCTATCTATCGTCAATAAAAAACGACGCACATACCAATATGGAACTGTGTCTTTGGTAGACGAGTAGACGACGCATCGATTCCCTGACCGTGTATCATATTGGCGCCCTCTTGTTGTTTTCTTTTTAAACAGTTTTTACATTAAAACGATGGCCTTTACCAATATCGATTTTCCAAAAACCAAATTTTGAAAAACGGTCATTTACAATAATTATTTGATGTAATATACATCATTGGTCCATATTAATTGCATTTAATATATAAAAGCATCGATAATTCGTTCGTAATATGACAAAAATAAAGCTATAGCTCAAAACCGCTATCTACCGTTAATAAAAAACGAAAGCATACACGAAATCGTTTTCCTCAATAACATATATTCTGCCGTCTATGACGCCACAATTGTCTTTATTTTCACTTAATATTGTTGTAATGAAAGACAGTATAGTACGTATGAGAATTTGCAAATAATTATTTGAAATTATGATCAGTTTTGTTACGAATTACAACAAATTACGTTACTGCTATAAGTACACACCGAAATTTGCGGCAGCTATCGGTTTGTTAGTTTTTAACAAATGTGTCAACACTTATTTGACTGTTACAATATACACAACGAATAACGGTACAACCATTTGAATAATTCAAATTATTCAAAACATGTTCATTCAATTGTAATCCATTTAAATTTACTAAAAACAAAATTTCATTTTCCTGCGTTTAGTGACTAATATCGCGTTTTCGCGGAAGACGCCGATCGTATACATATAGCGCATTCTCGGAGGCAAAGGATCGTATCACGTTTGTACAATTTTTGGAATCTGTGACGGAGTTTTAATTCGAATACCTATCGTACATTCGTACCGTTTTAAAAATATAAATAACCATTATAATTTCATTATAATGTAAGAACATAATAAGATAAGAAAATAATAAATAATTAATAAATTAAAAAAATATTATAATTCAAATATGTACCTACCTGTATACATTTTATTTACATTCATATTATTTATTTTAATTACATAATTTTATTTTTAATTACCTTGAAATTACCTTTACTTGTCTTTCAACTTAAAGTTTTACAAGTTCAACTGCAATAATTTTATCTTATATTTTAATTTATTCGTACTATTACAACAAATTAATTAAAATACAAAATAAATCTGTTCACCACACCATTTCATTTCTTGGATAAAATTTAAAATTGTGATATAGATATAATGTGGACATGTGGTATCTTAAACCTATAAATTCTTAACTACGAATAAAACACAAATTATAACTAAAACAATTAATTTGTCAAAGTACGAATATTCAAGTTAAAGTTCATTTTGATCACTAATAAATTACTTAAATTATCTAAATATTTCGAATATATTATTTTGATTATGTATAGAAATTAAAAATTATCATTTAAGTAAAAACTCTGTAGGTATTTAGGATTTTTTCAATTTCAGTAAGAAAAAGTTGTTAGATTTAGTCTTTGAGTATATAAGTGATTCGATTTTTTTTTAAATCCGTGTTTCAAATACTTCTAAGTCACAAGATCCGAGCCACAATATAAATTATCAATATCGATGTTTCAAAAAAATTTACATTTTTTTGCACAATTATCGATTTAAATATTTTTATTTAAAATTGTGTATTTGTGTTTAATTGTGTTTAATTTCCGTGTTTAATTGTTTGTAAAAAAATATCAAAAACAATCTTATTATTGTATAATAAAATCATAGATTAAACATATATTATCATTTTGAATTTTTTTTTTGTATACTATTTAAATTTTCTGCATATCAGTAGCATGCCGAACAATTTTCAGACCTGAGGCAAACTAACTTAGATCGCCCGTGTACTACAAAGCTTAAAAATTATAATATTTAAAAAACTGATGAGAGCTACACACAGTTGTGGTGTTTTTCAATATGAAGTGTTGTGTTAGATTTTAATAACTACCACCGGGATCGCCAGTTGTATATAATAACATTCTGGCAAGTAGTGCATGTATGACCTACTCACAATGCATCGGTGGCGTTGAGTGGCGGCAAACAAAAGAACTGTGTCCGGTGGCACGGCAAAGCATTGAGCATATTATTATTTATTATTATGTTTGTTATGGAATTCCAGAGTTACGCCGTCTGCATTATTATTATTTTCGACGAAATACGCACTGCCTTGGAACTCAATAGGCACTAGGCAGTCCGCTTATTATATAATTCAGGTGGATTACACAGCGGTGGCGGGGTGTACGTCGAACGGTGTAGTAGATCGACTAAAGAAAGAAATAAGAAGTGTACGATACGCGAGTGACATGCTGATCGGTTCGAAAATTAGTCGGAATAATGATTTATTCTTTCACGGGAGCGATGCAAGCGATGCAGGAAACACAAATCAATCTAAAGTTGTTGTTTGTTTAGCGTTAACAAAAAATATAAATATATAATCGGTATTTACATAATTTTTTTTCGTCCGTGCTTGTTATCCTCTTGTGTACCTCTTTACACACGAAAAAATTAGTAATCTATTTAATCAACAATATTATTCGCCCTACTCGGTCGTAGAACTATTGTGCATAATATTAATATCGCCATCCTATGGTGGTAGATTTGGAATCCATAGAGGAGGAATCCGAAATGCATTTTATATTCGATAAATTATATTCGGTATTTATCATTTCGGAAAACAACCGTGTTGACTGAGACTTTTTTTACGGCGGCGTTTAATGAGGACTTTAACCGTCCGGAGCGGTAACTATGCCTATTACGATTTACGGCATAATGCATTCGACCAAATACGTGGATAAATAAAGATAAATATAGATAGGTTCATATTTTAGTCATAAACTCATAACACATGTTATTTTACCATTTTGCCGTTTTGTTACTGAATATTATTTTAAAAATTTTCATCTTTATGAAACGCATTATCAGTAACACATTCAATACAAGCCGGGCACGAACATTTATCATTAATCATTAATCGTGTGGCGACCCACAATACCGACATCTTGTACCGTAACCGCGGTAGCGCGTCAGCCGTCGTCAGCTGCGCGCCTCCCTCTCACTTTTGTTTTTATATACTTGCGTTATGGCCGATCGTTTTCGTTCTGTTCGCCCGAAAACGTTTTACCTCCGTTACCCACCTTTTTTTGTACGTGCGTCTCCGACAAACCAAACGTTGTTTTTTCTATGTTTAAATTATTACTTTTAGCTTTACGTCATTTTGTGTTATATTAAACGTAATTTCTTAACAAAAAATCTGTCTTGGTTTTCATTCGATATATTTTTATAACAATCAAAACCAAATTGGTGACCTATATCATTGTTAGACCTTCTAGCTCCGTTTTTTTACCTCCACGCAATATGCACGATTGGGGAGACGTTTGGTCGCTTGGCACCAACAACGCGGGTACCGACAACACGAACGCCGCGAGTGCGAACACGAACGCCGCGAGTGCGAACACAAACGCCGCGAGTGCGAACACGAACGCCGCGAGTGCGAACACGAACGCCGCGAGTGCGAACACGAATGTCGTGAGTACGAACTCGGACATTGCAGGAACGAACAAGAACGTCGTCGACTCGATGCGTCCTTTCGCGCCTATCGACTCTTCGACAATAATGCCTTTGGACATAAACGCATTCGCTTCTGTACGACTGCCCGGATTTTGGCGACACTCGCCACAGCAGTGGTTCACGCACGCTGAAGCGATTTTTCACAATCAACGCGTTAGGTCCGACCTGTCGCGCGTGAACCACGTGCTCGCCGCGCTTGACGAGGACGGTGTCCGGACTATAGGAGACCTACTCGGCGCTGACGTTCAATATTCCGCAGTTAAAAGCCGACTAGTCACCGCCTACGACGTCCCACAAGCCACGCGGTTCCGTTCAATCATCCAACATGGAGGTATGGGCGATCGTCGTCCATCACAGATGTTGCGTGACATGCGTAGCGCGTTACCTAACGGAATCGGCGAATCGACGCTAAAAGAGTTTTGGCTCCAGAAGCTACCACCAACAATTCTTGCTATCGTTTCTGGACTCGACGGTTCGTTGGAGTCACTAGCTGAGCGCGCCGACCGTGTCGCAGACGCAAGCGCTGGTCACAATTTAGCTGCTGTGTCTCACGAACCTGACCGTCTACACGCTATGGAGAACGCGATCTCGGCACTCACCGCGCAGATTTCCGCATTGGTTTCGGCACAGACTGCACAAAACCGACCCGCCCGCAACCAGGAAAGACCGCGCTCAATCTCCCGTAATCGTTCCAAGTCCCGTACGCGAAATGACACATGGTGTTTCTATCATAACGCCTACGGAACCGAAGCACGGAATTGCCGTGAACCTTGTGCATACAAGTCGGAAAACTGATGGAAGCGGCGGAAGCCAACGCACCTCCCGCCGCTCACCACTCATACAGACTGTTCGTCAACGACGTCCGTTCTGGCGGACGTTTTCTTATCGACTCCGGCGCTGAAATATCCGTTATACCACCGGGCAACGGCCCTCGCCGCGCATCGGACATAGTGTTGAGCGCCGCGAACGGCACTCGAATTTCGACATACGGGCCCAAAATCCTGCATCTCAATCTCGGTCTCTCACGCGAATTTATTTGGACCTTCGAGACAGCGGACGTTGCTCGGCCGATAATCGGCGCAGATTTCTTACATCACTTTGGTCTTTTAGTCGACGTCCGACACAAGCGTTTAATCGACACTGTTACCAACAAGTCCGTAAAAACCATTTCTGTCGTTGACACCGTCGTTGATGCGGTAAGAGTCGTGCCGTTACCTCAAAAGTGGACGGAGATTTTAAAAAGTTTCCCGAGTGTTACGCGTGAGTCACCGGTCCCGGATAACTTCCTACATCAAATCGAACACGAGCTCCACACGACCGGCCCGCCATTATTCTCACGCCCGCGACGTTTACCACCCGACCGGCACCGCATCGCACGTCAAGAGTTTGAGTATATGCGTCAAAAGGGCATCTGTCGGCCATCTGCCAGCGCTTGGGCTAGTCCACTGCTACTTGTACCCAAAAAAGACGGTACCTTCCGACCTTGTGGAGATTATCGGCGACTTAACGTAGTGACGAGAGCGGACCGTTACCCATTACCGCACCTCCATGATTTTACGTCAAATCTAGCAGGGAGCACGGTGTTCACTAAACTTGACCTGGTGCGAGCATACCACCAGATTCCTGTCGCCAAGTCAGACATACCGAAGACAGCCGTAACAACGCCGTTTGGCTTATTTGAATTCCCGGTAATGTGTTTTGGCTTGCGCAATGCCGCACAGACGTTCCAACGCTTAATCAACGATATGTTCTGCGGATTAAATTTTGCATTCGCCTATATCGATGATGTACTAATTGCGTCACCTAACCACGAAGTACATGAGCAACACGTCCGCACGGTTCTTGGACGTTGCCAAGATTACGGTATCGCCATTAATCCCGTAAAATGCGTTTTCGCCGTCGACTCATTGATTTTTCTGGGTCACAACATAAATAAAGATACGTGCCGTCCTACACCGGAACGCATCACGGCAATTCATGAATGGCCGCTACCGGCGACAAAAAAAAGTTTACTGAGATTTCTGGGCTCCATAAACTTTTACCGACGCTTTATTCGAAACGCCGCGGAGATGCAGGCACCTCTTTACGACCTCGCCGCGCAGGTCAAAAAACGTGACGGACCGTTGTCATGGACAGACGAAACTCGAAAATTGTTCGAATGTTGTCGCGCCGCGCTGGCTGACACGGCGGAGCTAGCTCACCCGTTGCCGGACGTACCACTGCGCCTAAGCACTGATGCTTCTAGTACAGCCATAGGAGCTGTTCTCGAACAGCTGTCCGAAAAAGGCTGGCAGCCGCTGGGATTTTACTCAAAAAAGCTTTCGGGAGCTGAAAAAAGGTATAGCACGTATGATCGTGAATTGCTTGCCGCATACGCAAGTACACGTCATTTTTTACACGCAATCGAGGGACGACTCACCACTCTTCTCACGGATCACAAACCGTTGATTTATATGTTTACACATAAAACAGAAAAAATTATTGATCACCAGATAAGACACATCACGTTTTTGTCACAATACATAAACCACGTCGAACACCTGCAAGGTGATAAAAACGTAGTCCCGGACGCGTTATCAAGACTAGAGGTGTCGACAACGCAAATTATGTTACCTGGCCTTAAGCAGTGGTCTACCGATCAAGCCAACGATCCTGAACTTAAAGACATCTTGTCCGGCGCCACCAAAAGTACTCTCAAGCTCGAGCCACGAAACACCGCTGAAGGCATCATTTACCTGGACACCTCAACAAAGCAGACGCGCATGTACGTACCGCTACAACACCGCCGTACAGTTTTCGACGGTCTGCATAACCAGACACACGGAGGCGGTAACGCTACTGCACACCTAATTAGAACGCGATATTGTTGGCCAGGCATGAATAAGCAGATTAAGCACTGGACCAGATGCTGCATACAATGCCAACGCGTTAAGGTATCTAAACATACCGTTTCGCCTATTACACCTTTCGCGCCACCAGATCGCCGTTTCGGACATATTCATGTCGACTTAGTCGGCCCACTGCCCCCATCCAACGGCTACAAGTACCTGTTGACGTGCGTGGACCGTTACACTCGCTGGCCAGAGGCATGGCCCATACACAATATGTCAACTTACGCCGTCGCAACGACCTTAACTACGCAATGGATTTCCCGTTTCGGCGTCCCCGACGTGGTTACTACCGATCAGGGACGCCAGTTCGAGTCCGAACTTTTCACAGCCCTCACGACGAACCTCGGCATCCAACATCTCAGGACATCGCCCTACCACCCCCAAGCCAATGGTATGGTAGAAAGGTTTCATAGGACTCTCAAAGTTGCACTTACGGCCCAGGACAACGTGAATTGGAGTTTACGACTCCCCATCGTTCTGCTGGCACTCCGGAACACCATCAAGCCGGACATCGGGCACACACCTGCAGAGATGGTGTACGGAATGTCACTTCGACTACCAGGTGAAATGTTCCACCCCGCCCCACCCGAACCGAAAACAGCACCAGAACTCGTCAGGAACCTACGAGACGCGATGACACAACTACAGCCGACACCTGGATCAAATCACGCGACGAAAAGGTCGATTTTCGTACCGCCGGACCTGAAAAAAGTCACACACGTCTTTCTCCGAGTGGACGCAGTGCAACCACCCCTGCTACCGAGATACGAAGGTCCCTATGCAGTACTAGAACGGCACGACAAGACCTTCAAATTACAACGTAACAACGGCACGGTTGTAGTTTCCGTCGACCGCCTGAAACCAGCGTTCGTGATCAGGGAGGATCCCACAACTGCAGACCATACCTACGCTACACAAGCCGAAGTCGTCAAGCCTAAAAAACAGGTACGCTTCTGTTTTTCCTTTCGCCCTTAGGGGGAGTAGTGTGGCGACCCACAATACCGACATCTTGTACCGTAACCGCGGTAGCGCGTCAGCCGTCGTCAGCTGCGCGCCTCCCTCTCACTTTTGTTTTTATATACTTGCGTTATGGCCGATCGTTTTCGTTCTGTTCGCCCGAAAACGTTTTACCTCCGTTACCCACCTTTTTTTGTACGTGCGTCTCCGACAAACCAAACGTTGTTTTTTCTATGTTTAAATTATTACTTTTAGCTTTACGTCATTTTGTGTTATATTAAACGTAATTTCTTAACAAAAAATCTGTCTTGGTTTTCATTCGATATATTTTTATAACAATCAAAACCAAAATCGGTATTTAGTAAGTACCGTGAAAAATAATATTGTACTGCACAACTCATTACGCGGTACTCTACGGTTGTCGGTTTGGACGGAGACCGCCAAGAGAGTTAGTATCGGTCGATGGTCAGCGCTGTGTCTGGCTAGACGCAATACCTATTATCAATATTATTATGATATTAGCGATGGGCCGTTTCAGGCGTTTCAGCAACGCTTCCGTCGAATAACGCATCCGTCAGATTTCGACCACTTTAGTACGCCGTTTTATCCACGTCGTGTCGTGTTCTCGTCCGCTCGTCGATGGAGCTCGGGTGTTTTATCTGACAGCCGGTAGATGTCGAGTGCGCGCACAATCGCTTATCGACGCGGTTTTGACACCGTCGCCGAGCTTTAAAAACAAGTCCAATCCACCGGGTTTCGCGGTCGGCTGTCGCGACGAAGCTAAAAGCTTGCACTGGATACGGGCTCACACCGGCCCGACCGACTTGCGTCCGTACCCATGACACCGGTGCGGTGTGAACACCAGCGTAGTGCACGGCATCGTGAGCCGGCCGACTGTATATAAGGAACCGAACAACGTCTAAATTACAACTCCGGTTCCCTTTCAACACGAAAAAATCTTTCGCCTTTTACTAAAGATTTCCGTGGAGGGGAGCATTTCAAGGAGTCTAGAAATGTAATTTTTTTAATTGCCTGACCACCAGGTCGGGCTTCTGAAGCACATTGATCAAAACGTAATCATATTCAATACGACCTAGCCATATTCATTATCAGCTTATGAGTTCGTGTCGCTAACTGGCAAACTCCTAGCATTGCAATAACGTGGACTATTAGAAATTGCTGCATAGTACTTTAAATAGACAAATAGTATGTGGTGTATCTATATGTTAAAAATTATTTCCTATTTTCTTATAGATTTAAGTATGAATGTTTAAGGCCCCTCCCTCTAAAAAACAAATCCTGAGTACGACACGGCAAAGGCCAAAGAGCATATGCTTAATGAAACAATAGGTATTAATGTCTGTAATTTTTACAACCTGAAACCATTCTAATTATCAAGTGCATAATATGCACCACAGATTTCTATATAGAACTAGATAGCGAACTCCCGCTATCAATTGAAGCCAAGTTTTTCGGTTGGCATTATATGGTATTTTATATGGTAAATATTAATTATGTTGTATTGTATTTTATGATGTCTAAACCTGTTGTTTAAAAAAAATAAAAAATATTTTATATAAATCATTTTTCATTTATTTCTATATTTTACCATTAAAAACGATGTTACATTTATACATTTTGTATAGGAAATGTAATGTTTTGCCAACCGACAAAATGGCGGAAACTGATACGCGAGCTTCACTATTAATAATATAAATAATATACGAGTTCCTTATCTAGTTAGTATAGAAGTCTGTGATATGCACGTGCCTAAAACCAAAATCATGATAAAAATATTCAATTTAAACAAAAAAAAAAAAACGTTAACGCAAAATGGACTATTATCTTATGTTCTAAGTGTTCCAACGACCAATTGTTCAACAATATACTTTTTGTTCCAAGCTTTATTTAATCCAATGTTGGTTTATTCTATACATAGATATATTTATTAAATATATATATTTGTGATTCTAGTATTCTACATTGCATTTGTACAAAAGTAAGAAGTATTTTAAATTTTTATTACGTACTATTGTATATTTGTGTTAACAAAGTTTGGAAAGTTTTTCCGTCCTATAAAAAT
Source organism: Schizaphis graminum (assembly GCA_020882235.1). NCBI lineage: Eukaryota > Metazoa > Arthropoda > Insecta > Hemiptera > Aphididae > Schizaphis > Schizaphis graminum. The sequence goes on along the minus strand of JAJFBB010000007.1, from coordinate 334,087 downwards.
AAAATATTGTTACTTTAGCCGCCCTGGGGCACTTGCCTTAATAATTGCCCCCTCCCCCATTGCACGGCTCTGAGTCTTGCTTTAAATGTAGTGGATATTTAACAAACTAAATAAATACTGGATGCTGTTCATAATAATGTATTTTCAAATTTAATAAAATTATGTTTTTAATTTCATTGTTAATGGAATCAATCAACTTCTTTGATGATATGTCCTCTAGAACGGGGTCCACGAGCGGTACTCGGAAAAAAGTTTAGTATTTTATTTCTGCGACAAAAATAAAAAATTTAATGGTGAAAAAAGCTAAATGCCTAAATTAAAAAGTAATTTTCTTTCTCAAATTTGATATTTGATATACAAATTGTTTAATTATACCTAATAATTATAATTATAATATATGAATATAAGTACTAGTATAATAATATGTTATTTTATTATTTTAGAACCTGACAACCTTTTGATTAGGTAATTGACTTTTTCATAATGTGGGATCCTATTTAGACGTAAGTCATAACATAAAAAAGAAGTGTGATTAAAATATTATATAGTAAATTGTATTTTTCGACACATATATTTTACTATAATTATAATATTTTATAACTGTCGTTAATTATCTCTTGCGAAAAGCATTTTGTGTTATAACATTAATAATTTATATCTAATTGAAACCAGTGGCGTAATTAATTGTGGGAATTAATTTCGGGGGAGGGGGGCTCCTATAAACGCCATTAAGCCCGTATACAGGTTAGGTAAAATAATAATAAAATAATGTATTTTTAATTCATGTAATCATGTATTATAAAAATTTTAAGTATAAGTGGGCAATAATATATAACTGATAAATTTAAACAAACCTGACTTGAAATAAATTTAATCGGAACTTGGTATGTTTCTTTGTTTAATAATTTTATTGGTAAAGATTTTTAAGATAACTCTGGTAACAAGCCAAAGTCCATAAAGCTAAAATTATTATTATTATTATTATTTATCCATGTAATCTAAAAATAAAATTTTTTTATAAAATGTTGACAAAGTAATAAAATACCTGTGGTTGAATAGAATGAATTTGAATGTTACGGTAAATTTCTTGAGTTATATCATTATTTTTAAGCTCTATATAAATATTTATATTTCCAGAAATTAAGGAAATAATTTCAATCTAAAAAAAAAAAGCGGGTAAGTGGGTATCGCTCTGCTGTATATTAGGGGGTGGGGTGGACCTCAGACTATGGTAGGTTAAATTTGAATGCAATGATAGGTATCATTGTATACGAAAAACGATTCTGAACGAAGATGATTTGTCAGTTTAGGATATATTATATTTAAATATTGTCATATATTCTATTTTGAAACAAATAGTATAGTTTTTATATGTTACTATAGTTACTTTATAGTATCTGTTTATTAATAAAAAAAGTATTAGGCAACATACGCATGTCGCATAATGAGAGTATGAAATTTAATTTAAATTTTGAAATATTTCGTATAAATTCAAACTTTAAGCACTTATAAAAAAAAATTGTGACTAACGATTTCGGATTTTTTTTTATCACTTTAAGAAACCTTGTATTAAATTTTCAAGATTTTCTGGCCACCCAAAAAATTTTTATCGGCATTTGAAGAAAAAAAACTTAGAAAAGTCGAAAATTGCAATTGTCTATAAGTAACTTAAAAATGGTCAAAATATTTTGAAAATTTAACTGTAAAGAGATAACCATAATATAAACATTTGGTGGAAAATTTCAAGTATTTACAATAATTCGTTTTTGAGTTACAGCAAAATCAAAAAATCGATTTTGTCGAAAAGTGGTTTTTCGTAAAATTGCCATTTTTCTGTCATTTTTTTTTTGTTTTTCTCGTTTTTTTTGAAAACTATTTGAAAATTTTACTTTTGACCCCCCAAAGTACCAAATAGATGAATTTTCCTATTCAAATAGGGGCTGAAGTCAAAAATCGGAGCATTATTACTGCTCCAAATGTTGTCGTCAGACACAAAAAAAAAAAAAACACACATCATAGTAAAATCAATACATTCATCACTTCGTTCAGAATCTAAAATAATTACATAAATATATTTGTACATCTACAGTATTCCAATGTTACCATACAGTAAACGAAGCTTCAGACAACAGAGGTATAATGCAAGTTTTATCTGAATAAAATACAGTTGCCACATTTGATCCAATCAGCTGATTATCAACAAATTTAGAATTATTAATATGGTGAAGTGACATGTTCAATAAATGTAATGTATATTTTGTTTTTACGATTAATCAATTTTCCAATGTAATTATAGCTTGAGAGAAAGTTCCAATACATACATCACTAATTTCAATTTTTTTACTAATTTTCCCTTAGAATTATTATACAAAAGAAAAAATGAAAATATACAATAATAATTTTGGAAAATATTTATTTATATCCTAAAAATGTATGTTTCATTAAAAAATAGTAAATACTTTTTTTGTAAAATGGGAATCCAGATCAAGAAAAATCATTATTGTAGATTATTTAAAACAAAATACACAAAATAAAATATATCTATTCAGTACAAATTAATTTAATATTCTATTTATAATAATTTTTTAAATATAATGATTTATCATTGTCAAAATATTTTTAGAGCACTGTATTTAAAAAAAAAAAAAATTAAAACTTACTGTTATTTTGAACATTTGACTGATTCAATTTATCTTGATATATTATAGTTTCATTACAAATTATATAATTTTAGAAATATTAGTAGATTTATTAAATAACATTTCAGTCAGAACTTCATGATTATAAGTTAAAATAGAAAAATTTGAAAGATCGATATTGTTTTCCAATATGAATATATGATCAACTAATTATTACTCAAAAATAAAGACCAATTGTAATTGTTATGCATTTGCTAAGAATGTTTCATATTATATTTTTAAACAAATCCGATACTATTTTGTATACAGACTTATTTATTATGATGAATTAATTATGTAATTTGAATTAAAAATAAATTTTATTTAACATAAATATTCTTTATTTTTATTCAATCTGCGAATATCATTAAATCATGAGCAAGAAAGCTTTGGTTTTAAGACTGCCCATAAACAAACATGCCAATTTGTAATGAAGGTGAAAATTATAAAAAATTACAATAAAACTAGACATTTAAGTTTAGTTGAACAAAAGTTATATTTTATTCATGATATAGTAGATTAAACATTGACTGTCTTTGATCTTATAACTTTGAAAAATAGAAAGTTAAATAATTAAATTATTATGAAATAATTATTTATCGTTAATTTTTATTATTTTTCCCATGATCAAATTTTAATTAAGATTAAAAAGTATTTAAATTATATTTATATTTAATAAAATTACAATCCTACTTTGCTAAATACAAAACAATGTAATAATAATTTATTTGGTTTCATTATTTTAGCTTAATTGTTTTATAAAAAAATTATTAAATAGGTAATCAATTATATTAAGTTGACAATTTTCATATTATTTGGTAATTATCAATATTATAACTTTCATTCTATACATTAAAAGACATTTGAAAATTGCTAAGCATTAAGAGTATTAAGAATAAAATGAAAGCATGATACCTATACAATATTATTTATTAATCTATAGAAGAATTAATAAGCAATATTTCTAAAATATATAATTTATTGAAGCAATTTTCAAAGCTCCTGATAGCAATTCTTCAGTCAATTCTTTTGGATAAACTGAATTTGTTTAGATCTTAATACTTCAGAAATATCAGACAAACTTGTAAGTTTTATAAATTATTGGATACCTAACTGTCAGACCAAGATGTAATTGAACTAATTAAAGACATTGTCTTGTAGCCTGTACAAGCTTGTTGGTCTAAATAGTCAATTAATACTTATTATACAGGAAACATAGTTGATTACAAAATGTAATGATAAATTACCTTCTCGGTTATTTTTGACATTATTAGGAACTAATAACGAACAATGAACAAACAGCTCTTTTCTAAATGTTTCATTACCATTTTTTCTTTTAGGAAATATATGTCTTCAACAAGTAAACTTTTAGCAGCAAAGTAATTTGCTGCAAACGATGCATTTTTATTTGATTGCCTATAATATTAATGTCTTTGGACAACATTTCTTTTTATATAATTAGTAATACACCTATTAATTACTGGACTTCTGAAAATCATTATCACAGTAATAGATCATCAACATGTCTTGTTATATATATATTCAATATATCAAATATATATTTACTATTAACAATATTTTTTCATTGAATTAAGAGTATTCCTAGCTTAAGTAACTTGAATATTGTATTGTAATTCTCTTTTGTATCTATGACTTATTATATATAGAAGTTATAGAAATATTAAGAAATGTCAAAATATTTAGTTAGTAATTTTATTATTAATATTATTATTACCAGATATATTATCTAATTCAAAAATTCCCGAAAAAAATTCCTCACCATGCATTCTTTTCATTTGTATATATATATATTTTATTGCTTGACAATTCTGATAAAGTTTTAGTTCCTAAATTAATATCGGTTAATTCATCAGGGAATGTTGAAGTAAATGTTTCATTACTACTGGTATTCCTAAGGTAATATAGTAAATATAGTAAATATAAATTATAGTTTTATGTAACTTAATAATAACTAATTGCATTTAAATTATTGAAATTAAATTAAATTAATCTATTAATTGATTTTAAATGTTAATTTTGTCTTGAATGACATGAGTTACTACTAGGGAAAATAAATGATTGCATTTTCATTTTTTTAAGAGTAATTTTAAAATAACTAAAATATTTAAGTCAATAAGATATAATATAAAAATTAACATTTAATTTTTGAATGGAAAAATAAAGTAAGTACAGTGTTGCAATGATTATCAGAAGACTACTGCTCAAAGCATTGATTCAGTTTATTTATGGGTATATCGTATATATATGTATGTCTATTACAACCTCTGAATTATAAAAAAAAAAATTTCAGGAATGATAATATTTATTGTACTATAAGTCTATAACTGACAATCTGTCACCTTCAAAACCTTAAAAAATCTTTTATTGTATAATGCAATAACTTAAGCAATATTAATATTTATTTTAATATTGATTTATTGAATTTATTTTTTTTTCATTCTCTTTTTTAAATATTTTCAATGTTATTTTAAAAATATTTTAAAGAAATAATGCAAATTGAATGTTTTTTAATGCAATAACTTCATTTTCCTGTTTATTACCTATTACAATTCTTTAAATATAAATTAATTAAACAAATATTCTAATAAAACCATATAGGTATTTAATAGAATAAAATATATTAAAATTTTTATATTAATATGTGGTATAGGTAGTAATGTTGTGTAATATATGAAATTGAAAATATGAAATTTATCCATAGATATTGATGCAAAAAATAAAAACCTTTTTCTATTATATTTTAATTATTTTGAAGTAAATATTATCATTTTTAATACAAAAATGTTTTACTAAACTATACACTGGCTACTGGCATAATCAGAGGCATGCCTAGGGGAGGGGAGTAGGGTGTTCAACCCCCCCCCCCCACGAAAAATAAAATAATTATTAATAAAAGTTGCTCATAATATAATACATAATATGCGGAAAAATATTGAAGAATATTTTTGCCTTTCCAAAATTAAGTACTGAATTCACCATTTAAATCAGCCTGATTTAAAAATTCATCGAATGAATAAAAATAACTACCTATTATACTCCGTATAACAACCAGTAGTTACAATTGGGCGGTCCTCAAATTAAATATAATAATTAATAATATTACTAATTAGGAATTTTAGCTTTAAACGTTCATATGTTGTTTTCGGGAAACGTCGTATAACAAGGTGGGGGACATTTGGAGCGGTCAGTCGGTTTGCACAAAAAGAGATGAATCATTTTCTTTAAAGACAGAATATAAGAACAGAATAGTTTTCAAATAACTAATATAATTTTAATATAATGTAGTAGGATATCACATAAACGATAAACCTGTGGCATGTGGGGCACAACATAGAGGTCATGGAGTATCCTTGACATGCAGGATTTAATAATTTAACTTTAAATGAAAACAGTTGTGTTATATCTTGATTTTTTAGATAACAAGTTCTATTAAATTTATTAAAATTTTATTATTATATTATTAAATTGCTCGGAGTTTAGACTTAAATAACTTTTCAAGATATGGGTAAGTTAACGATTTCAACATATATATTTAATAGGTATTGGATGTACCATGTACATTACTTAATTTTGTTTCAATTTATTTATGCGAAACAGTTTTTCAACTTAATACAACAACAATAAAAAACGAAATCTCAAATAAATACATAAGCTCATAAGCGTGTTTACGGGGGGGACTTAATGTGCATTATCCGCGTGGGCATGGACCAATTGCGACTAAAATAAAATTTCTATACTAGGGTCAATATACCAATTGCGCTGCACATATTTTAGGGTCAGGGTACCAATTGCGCTTCTTATATTTTACGGTCAGTATACCAATTTCGCTTGTATTCAAGTTATAATATTCTAATTGCGATGCTTGAATTATTATTTAAAAAAATTATAATCATTCTTAAGAGGACGCCATACCCGCATGTGTTGTCTCTGTCTTACAAGTACGTTACATAGCAAATTTACGCTAAGCAGATCACGTTTAGCTCCGTCAATTTAAAAATTAGAGTGAATCGACCTATTACGAAACTTTATGGTAAGAAAATTATCTGTGTTTGTATGTTGGTTTTTTACGATAGTTCAATTTTTTAACAAGTTATGCGTATATAACATAGCGTAAATTAAAAATGCTCATAACTCACTTAAAAATTTAATAATTGTAAAAAACCAACATAAAAACACAGATAATTATCTTACCATCAAGTTTCATAATAGGTCGATTCACTCTAATCTTTAAATTGACGGAGCTAAACGTGATCTGCTTAGCGTAAATTTGCTATGTAACGTACTTGTAAGACAGAGACAACACATGCGGGTATGGCGTCCTCTTAAAACATGCAAAAACATCATGATTATCTTAAACTCAAAATCGTATTATTATTATATCTTTGTGATTTAACCATTTATTCTCTTATTATTATTAATATTATTTTATTTTTATTTTCATTAACTAAACTGTACAAAGCCTATACGTTTCACCGACTTGGAAGACTTTTACTTTTAACTCGCAAAAAAATCGGTTATTAAGTTTTCCTTATAGGTAATGTAAAATGCGGCGTTTACTATAATTGGGTCCGGAAGACCCTTATTTAACTTAGTTAGGTCCCAATGTTTTTCAGGTACAAAACTAATTGGGTCCGAGATATTTTAGGATACTACACTAGTTGGGTCCGTGCAAAAAAACATTTCCCTACTCATTTTTAAAAACTTAGGACTGTCAGTGATCTATAAATTAGAACTCAGGTATGATTAAAAATATTTTTTTGCGATTATATATATATATATTTTAAAGTTTAGTAAAAAATGTTAAAATGTTATTATTAGTAGATATATGTGTAAAATTAAAAAAAATATCATTAGGCATATAAAGTAAAAAATGTTAAAATGTGCATATAAATCAATTGGTTTGTTTATTATAATATTGGTCACCCGCTCATTGTACGATAGTTTATTGTATACTCTGGGTTTTCTTAGCTTGCCCTCCTATGTTAACCGCCTTACGTAGGAGCTTGATGGTACAGTTTTTATAATGGGACCCAATTAGTGTGTTACCGTTTTTATAGTCGGACCCAATTAGTTGTTTATCTTTTTCATAAATGTTATCTCGGACCCAACTCGGATACGTCCGTAAAATGTATTGAGCTCAATTGGTTTGTCGACCCTAACATTTTTAAAGCGCAATTGGTATATCGACCCTAAAATGTTTCGAGCGCAATTGGTATATAAAAAGGTAATTTTAAGCGCAATTGGTAAACTCCCATCCGCATTTCTCGGTGGACTGTGCCTACAAAAAAGACCTAATACCTGCTCTAAAAAAAAGTGAATCAATCAGGACTGATTTTTATTATTTTTGTTGAAATGTTATAAATTCTGTTTAACTACATAACGTATCTATGTAAAATGGTTATTTCTTTATGTCTAAAAAAAACCTGAATTAAAAATTTGATATGCCTCTCAGCCACCCTTAGAGTAATGGATAATGTACATTGGATAATAATTAATTTTTCACATTATGGTCACACTGAAATTACCCCGTTTCCGCTTCACAATTAATATGATATGGCCATCCCTTGCAGCCATCCCAGCGCGAACACGCCTATGTATAGTGCAGCGGTTCCCAAAATGTGCTCTGCAATGGCTTATCGAGAGCTCCGTTCGTAATATCATAATAAATGTACACAGAACACAGACAGATAAAAATTGTTAAATATTGCTTGGGGGCTCTACGAAAAACTTCTACTTAAAATAAGGTGCTGAGGCTAAGAAAGGTTGGGAACCGCTGGTATAGAACAATGATTTGCAGTGCGCTTTTACTGCAAACCAGATCGAAATTGTATCAGTGTTATTCGGTGTCCTTGACGATTTGTACCTTAGTTATATCTATAAAGGTAGATTTCATCTCTAAAATATAATGCCACAACCACTATTGTTCCCCAAACACATATATAGGCGCATACACGCACGCATAGACGTTCACACGCATGCGCGGTACCTATATACGAGTTGTATTCTTCGAACACAATATCGATGTCAGATGCAGTGGGGGTGGTGAGGGATCATACAATATAGCTATACAATATCGAGATAAAAGGCATGTTTGACCTGTGGGCGACATTTAAACCGCATTCCAATCGAGATTTTGGAGCCCAACGGCCGACCACCTGTGAATTTTTTCCGCACTCTACCAGAAACGACGCACATAGTACGAGATCAAGTCCTTGCGCATTCACGTTGGTCGTATTATCTATTCGTACATTTCATTAAATTTATTCGTTTTCATAGTTTTGTATCGAAAATTGCATTTACAGCATCCGAAAATGGCTCAAAGAAAATATGATGACAAAAATGACGATCTTGTTAATCATAAAAAGGAATTGAAACAAGTATGTACTACGTAGGTCCTATAATAATTTAAAAATAGGTAAATATGGCCCATGGACGTGTCACGAGTGACTTGGTCTAGTCTTGCCGTCGGCTGATAAAATGATAAATATTGTTAAAAAAACACAATAATTTATTACTAAAATGTTGTTTGAAATGTGATTATAATTTTTTACTACCTATTTAATTTTATTTAATTGTTCTTTTTCTGTCTTCGTTTTGTCCATAGTCAAAGAATACATTGAAAAAGACAAGCAGCAGTATGCAGATGTTAATGATCCCTGACAGTTCAGGTAGTAGTTACTTCGAACTTCCAGTGTTCACGAGGGTGACAAGTATAATAACAAATGAAGTTACTGAAACCATTCAAGACGTGGCGAACGAGATTTCTACAGAGAATGATATCTCGGAAAAAATAACTAATATTAATATCAATTCGCCAGAGATAGCTGTAAAGGAAGGGAGCCGTGATGTTAACATTGATTCGTCAACGATGACGGTTGACGAAGTCAATGATACATTGCAGTAGGTTGTGAACCCGCAGATTTATAATTTATAAATCTGTGTGTAAACCGAAGTACTATTTAAGATTATAAGATATTATATTATTAATGTAATTATTTTAAGCGTTTATTCTATAATCAATTACTTTAGGTAACATTTATGTTTCACCTGCATAGTAGGTACTTGTGTAGTTTCGGTCTGAAAAATGTATAGCATAGTAAATTTACGATCGCCAGTTTTCATTTTGTAATTTCATTTATTTTAACATAAGAGTAACTTAACCTATTGTCAAAGTTAAAGGTAATAACATATTATTTTGTAGTTTGTTGGGAATGGTTTTTTTATATGTTTAAGCAAGTTATGAGCATTTTAAAATTGTAAAATTTTACACTCTTTTAATTTGTTTTAAAACTAAGATATTTAAATAAAATTTCCAGCAAACTACAGAGAATAATATTGTTACGTTTAAGTTTAATAATATATAAATTATAAATTGTAATATTAAAACTAGCGCAAGTTAAACGAGATCACTTATATAATGTGGATTAATTGTCCGTTTAAATTTTTGCCATCTCTTAATATGTGGTCTGTAATACAATTAAGTGGTCTACCGCGATAATAATTATAATATAATAAGTGATATATTTACATTATAATATGTTATAAAATATACTAAGCAAACTTTTTATGAAAAAACAGTCTGAAAAAGTTGATTTTCAGAAAGAAAAAATTTGGAATTTGTTTTATTTTAATTTATTAATGATAATAAGAATATGAAAATTTAAAGAAAATAAAAAAAATACATGCAAATATTTTATATAAAAAAAAAAAGCGAGTGTGGGTTATTTACAAAACATAATTTCATACTTTTAAAAACGAATAAAAAATATTACTAATTTTATTTAATCATTGACATCAATACTCAGCTAAATAGGTACCTCACTAATAAGTCTTCTTTTGCCATTCTTCACATTTTCTTAAAAGTTTTCAATCTAAGTAATCTCCAAATATTTAATTCTTTGTATATTACTAACCACCATTTTCTGAGTACATATAATTCTTTGAATGATTTACTGTTTCAATTAGGTACATGCACATAATCGTTTTCAAATATGTTGATATATCCAAGCCAGGAATCAAAATGCATTGTTGTATCCAGTAATTCCTTAAAAAAAAAAAACAAATCATATCATAAATACCAATGACTCTACCTATAATGACATATTATATTATCTAGTAGTAGACCACAATAAATTTTATATTTACTCATATTTATAGTTAGGTAATAAACAAAACGGCATATTGCCATATTAAGAGATGGTCTGAGTTTTAATATGATGTAATTTTCTTATCAGCACATTATAAACTAGTACAAAAAGTTTTTTTTTTATATAAATTTAATAATAAATATATGTGTAATAATCTTATAATGTACCTAATATAATAATATTAAAATGATTGAATGTTTAGATGAAAAGTTATATATTTTTTTTTTGTATAAATTGCTTACATAAAAATTACCTTATTAATATTATATTATTATAATTTTTTATAGAAAACTTTTTAATAAAAATAATATATTTCTCAACTATGATTTTTTATAATATTTTTGATTAAATGGTTTTATATATATATACATAAACTATTATATAAAACAATTTATTTGAATGAAACAATCAGTATGGTATGGATACTGATAACTTTTAAAAGATTTCAAATAACAAAAATTGTGTACCTACATTGATACTCAATGTTTTACATTGTATTAAATCATTTATTAAAGAACTTTTTCAGCTAAATACTTTGTTGGAACTGAGTAAACAATGTTCTGTTTGTATCTTATATATACCATATATTTTATGAATCTAGAAAAGTAACTAAATGTTTATGTGTATTAAGTTTAATTATAGCAGACAAATTAAAAATAAACTTAAAATAATTTACCTTTAGTTCATTTTAAATCAAAGTGGTAGTAGTTTGCATAGATACTACATAAATTTAATAAATATTTAATGATGCAATTTATAGTAATTATTAATCTGTTCTAGATAAAGAATTATTGAAATGCTTCTCTATACTGAAATACCATAAGAATAAATTAATTATACCAAAGATAGATAAATAATATTGTTTTATATGAGTTATTAAATAATAAATGTAATTTTTTTAACTATGAAGAATAATTTTCATATAATAATATTGTCAATATAATGAATATGACTATCTGTCTCGAATCAAACCAAGATATTTTACTCTTTCATATTTTTAAATTAAACACTCACATTAAGGTAACATTGACGAGTATGAGTCTAAGATTAATACATTTCAGATATTTAATAATAATAAATAAATTTTTTATTAACATATTTTGTTTTTGAATAATAATGGATCTAAATGATCTAATTGATTTCTTGATTGCATTTGAATGTTTTTAAATGCATACCTATTTGTGTCTGTAAATAATCTTCAATTTATACAAAGTTATTGTGTGTGTATGAATCTTTTGATGAATTATTATAAGATTAACGATTGATTTCCACAAAAATTCTAATTCTAATTCTTATCTTCAATTCAATATACACAGTTGATGATTCAAGAAGTTTTTGGAAGTGTATCTGCAAATAGGTAGGTACCTACCTACATATATTTTTAATTATCACATTCAAAAAAAATATTATTACAATATTATTCACAACCACAAGTAATTGAACATTTTTAATAATTTAATCTTTATTTTTTTTTTATTGATAATTTCATTTAAATTTAAATAATGATTTATTTTTTTAAGGTAGGTAATAAAGATTTTAAGTATAAACACATAAAGTAATCCTTAGCTTTTAAGTAATTAAGTATAATTATACTTACTTAAATATATTTAAATTTAACTGTCAAAAAAGTAATTCAGACTAATTTTTAAAAAAATAGTAAAAGCTAAATTTAAAATTGGATATTCTGTTTTTCATGCTTTGGATCTCTTATAATAATTTATCTGTGTTTTCTGTAACAATTGATGATAGTGTAAGGCTGCTTAATCGTGTAATCTTTATAATAGATCTTAACACGGTGTATGATGGAAAATCTGCGTTAGGTTAGATTAAATGATAAAACATCTTATTTTTGTATAAAAATTACATTTTTAAAATAAGTAGCATGAGAAATTTTGGTATGGGCAGTTTCCATTTGCTAAAAACCACCACTGGTCGAATTTTTCGTTATCTTGAAATATCCCCTTGAAACTATCATTAGGTACAATTAAAAGCGTTTTGCTCTTAATAGGTAAATAATTGATATAAAATTAATAGTTTTTTGTTATCCCGAGTATACAAATAATATTTTTATTATTAGATATGGTATAATAATTGAATTTATGAATATATGGGGCTATATTATATGCTTTTAGTTACAAGCACTATTAGTTTATAGTTAAATAGTTAAAATATAAATATTAAACTAACTTAAATTGTAACTTACTAAAATATTATATTATGTTATATTAATTATATTCTACATTTTAAACGGGCGAACTCAATTGTCTCAATTACAATTATTATAGGTACGTATTATAGGATTTACATAATATTTTGTTATTAGCATTGATTATACATAGTACATAGTACTATGTATAATCAATGTTATTAGTCATCTAGAGCTAGGATTTCTATGCAGTGAAAAATTGTAAGATATGCAAAAATATGCAAAAACAATTTTTTTTTAATATTAGTTAATACTATTACATTCTATTATTAAATTATGTTTTTAAATTTTAAAATGTGAACGACCGGCGATTATATTGAAAATTTATATTGACTGAAACTGCTTTCCACATTACACACCGCGATGTTGTTATTGGAGCATATTTAAATAACGTGATTTGTCCCGGATTTGTAATACCTAATACCTATTAACATCTTTTTCTTCCGTTTTATAATCACCGATTATAATGTTACACATTTTTAGAAATGTTTTGAATCCCTTATTCTTCTTTAGTATTAAGATCATTTTAATTTAAATAGGTATAGTATATTTCCAATAATTCGACAAATAAACCATTAATTTTAGACATTTATTAAATAATACCAGTTAAAATTAACAAGATACTCAACAATTTATATATATGCGATTATATGCATTATGTTTAAAATATGCAAAAAAAATAATTGTACTATTTAATCAAGAATAAGCCAAATCATGATGGACATATCTGACAACCAATCCATTTGGACTTAAAGAAAAAAAACATGCAAATGCATAGAAATCCTAGCCCTAGTTATTACATTACGTCAATACTGTTAATCTTAAATATAATACAATAGACAACAGTACGGATAATACTAAATATAATTGGTAGATGGAGTATGCATAGGTTTAACTATAATATCTAATATATCAAGTATGTGATGTTGTGACGAGTATGATTAAAATAATTCACTGAAAGAAAATGATTAAGAATACAAAATAAAAATATATAATATTGAATACTTAATTTAATGAGATATTGACATGAAATGTAACATTTTTAAAGCTAAAAGATTATTTGGGTAATAATTAAAATTATTTAATGTCTCATGAGACACAGGAGAACGGATCAGCATTTAAATAATTAACAAGTTTTATAAGATAATTTTAACCATATCTTGAACATTGGAGTATAGCACTTAAAAAGTATACATACCTACTGCAGCCTAATTCTACGATTTGGAATATTAAAGTTCAATAAAGAAAGCAATTCCGGGCAGTTAAATATCCCCCCACCGGCCCCACCACCATTTGTTAATTTAAAAATAAAGCATATTAATTAATAGATCTAGTCTTTTCCTTCTATTTACATGGGTTTTTAACTTTAAGTATGATAATAGTGGTTGATACAATGAGTGAGGAGCACGTTCGATACTAGATTTGAATTGAATAATCCGTAGATAACACTTTTGAATTGAATTCATGCCTTTTATAGCACCGATTGACTGTGGGGACTGCACTGTAGGTCCATAATCGAGCAATGATCTAACAAAGGAATAGTATAGAGTGATTTTAACGCTTAAGGATTGATGAAGTCTTCATAGCTACGTAGCTTTCATAGACCTATGTAGTCTAACATTGAAGATGCTTTATTTTTAATTACTTATGTGAGATTTGATTACAAATTGTATAAAAGATCTTAATTTTAGGTACATTTCTTTATGTTTAAGAATAAATTATTTTAACTACACCAAGTGCTAAGTCGATTTCGGTCTTTTTGAAGTAGCAAATTATCAATCAGAAATGTAAAAATATACATAGTAAATATTCATATTATTTACATAAAGTATCATATTAGAGTTTAAAAATTCTATATAATTAATAAATTAATTAAATAGTTATGATGGACATATAGGCGCCGGCAGGAATTTTTTAGGTGATGGGTGCATCGTGCATAGACGCATAGTATACGCTGATTTCTAAATAATGCTTAAATTATTTAAGTTAAATACATAGGAATATTTTTAGACGAGAAGAGGATACCGAATTTATTTAAATTGCAATTGAGGAATTTGAAAAAACCTAGACGTCTACAGTTATTATTTAAAAAATAGGTATTTATTTTAGGTTAATGTAAAATAAAATATTTTCAATACCACTGAATTTTTTTTTTTTAACCAGGAGGTCCAAGTGAACTCCCCTCGCGATATTTATGGTTTTTGGGCTAAATATGATCCATGAGGAGCACCAATTTTAAATAATGACCAATTAAAACTTATAATTTACGTATCTACTGCTGCCTTCCAGTTATAAAATAAACTAACCAATAGTGGAAAGGATTACGTATACCTAGATTAAATGACTTAGAGCTAAGTGAAATATGATCTATTTTATCAAACGCCTTAAAGAAATCTGTAAATATAACGTGCACTTGAAATCCAGATCTGAAAGCTTGTATAAGGACGTAATTTTGGAGTACTATTAGGTTTGTACCGTTTGTAGTGGTTGACTTACCCGACATGAAGCCATAAAAAAATATTGAACTATATTATTGTATAGTAAGTTGTACCAACCATATATTTTTAATTTTAGTAAATATAACTAGAAAGTTAATCAAATTTTAACTAAATAATTCAGATGATTTTTTATTACAATAATAATAAAATATATAATATAATAGTTCTTCTAACTAAACAGTTTTAGTTTTTTAAGTTCTAACTATTTTTTGTATAATTGATATACCTATAATAATAATAATACACGTATACTAACAAATTTATGTTGCAGATTGGACATGGCCGTATGAACGTGTTAGGACAATTGAATGTAAAAAAATGAAAATAAAAAAATAGAAATATTACTAATAAAAGATTAAAACACAATTTCAAAAAAGTACTACCTATATATGTATATAATAAATTGGGATAGGTAATAGATTTAGATTAGATAAGTTTGCATACAAATATAAATAATATAATCAATAAAGTAAAACAATTTTGTTTTTATCTTAACAATACAATATACGTATAAGTACACGGTACACGTAATACATATAATATGTAAAAAATATTTTAAAAAGTATTTACTTAGGTCTAAAACATACGTCATTAAGATAGACAACAATGCACATAGTTGCAGGTACTAGGTTGTACTCAAAAGAAATTCTTAACCGAGCAACATAATAATTTATTAGTAAGATATGTATATATATACTGTAGTATAGGTGCATAATATTATGCTTGTAAATATTCATTTGAAAAATACATAATATAAAAAAAGAATATTTTGTTATTAGTTTTTAAATAGGTATCTGCTTATATTATAAACACAAATACAATTAACTAATCTTGAAAGATGACCGATATTTGGACCATCATCACTTAAAACTGACAATTGAAAAAAAAAAACCAATTGATAAATAAAATTGAACGTCAACTGCAGTCAAAAATATTAAAAAGCGGACGTACAAATTCAACGTTTCTGTACCTAAGCCACGTAGTTTTTGAAATTGATATCCTAATTTTAAATGTATTGTATTATATTTTTACGACAAAACTACATATCAATAGTCATGATGCTTTAATGTGAATAATTTCGGGAGATAATAGTTTTCGCTCAGCCATACTCCGCCTTTTTTTTGCGGGCCACATAACATATTTTAAATTATTACACTGATCGCGAGCCAAAATGAACGGTAAGGAGGAGATTAGAAAAAAAATTAAATATTTGTTTTTAATTAATGTAATATTGAGACATTTATTTTATTAATTTATATTTTTGCATCAATCCAATGAATTCTTTTTGGACTAAATAAAAACAATTGGTAGCCACAGGTCGAGTGTGGCTGGCGTAGGTGTATCGCATTTAATTGTTTGTGTTTTGACTCGAAACAATTGAAATACATGGACCAAATTAATAATTAAGGCTCATGCTGTTCTATTATTAAAGGTTATTAAGCATTTGATGACATTTTGTTTTTATGTCATTGTTAAATAATCTAATATATAATGCATAATTTTTAGTTATTAAAAGTTTACAAAGTTAAATTTTATCTGCAAGTAATAAAAATTATTATACATGAAATAAATAATTAAAACATGTCATTGATATAGGTAATAATATATAAATTACGTTGGTATAAAGTAACCGGTTAATGGTTAGGTTAGGCGAGGAGACATTAAATTAATTATAAATATTATACTATATTATAAGGATTTGGTGATCAATGCTTAAGATATTTAATTAGGACATTATATTTTCATTTGTCAACGAGAATATGAAGCAAACTTAAAATAAGAGCACGAAAAGCTAAGTATAATTATTATTAAGGAACGGACTTAAATTCCATAAAAAATAAAAAAAATGTCCTAAATAAATACGACTTAATGTCTTAAAAATATGCCCTAAAAAACTTTAAAAATGTATTTAAATCAATAAAAACACAATTTTGAAATTTTAGATAAATAGCTTATCTAGCTTATTTTCTTATCTTTACCTGATTGCGTGTAATAATATGTTGTAAGTTGTGTGTATACAATATACATATACTATATACGGTAGTGTGTCTACACGTGTCAACAATCATTTTGTCTGGGTTTATCTGATCGGTAAAAACATAATAAATATATTTATTTTTATTTTTTTTAGAATGAATGTTCATACATTTTTATCGAATTTCATCCATTACTGTATACAAGTTACTTGATAACATCTAAAATACACTAAAACATTCAAAATAAAAATTACATTTTTTTAATTCCTTGATGTATGAAATGAACTTTGTGCTTGGAAATCAATGTTTTCGGATATTCAGAAAAAATGCTATTTGCATTTAAATCGTCCATTCCCTAATTATTACTATATATGCATCAGCATCACGCCTGTGAATATGATATGAATAAAGTGGTCATTATTAAATAGGATCTAAGTGTGTCAATAATATTGTAATATAATAATGTCTTTTTTACATACACTATTTCAAAGTTCAAATATGTTTAAATAAATCTAAATAATCATATTTTGTTACATACTTTATTCTTAACATTAAGTATTTAAGTTTGCTTTCATACATACTACTCGCATATTAATACTCGTATAAGTATTGGTATGAAAATTAAGTTATGTTTTACTTCACTAGAAAAATATAAAATACCAATAGTGAGTGAACTTATTTGACCTAGCGTAACGATATATTTAATTTAATAAAATATACGAAGTTGTTAAATTAGAATTATAAGTAGAATAAAATAAAATCGATAAAAAAATAATTAAACTTTTTTTTTTTGTAATTACATTAGGTAGAAGCATGGTTTTTAATGACACACTTTAGCTGCAGTCTAATTGAAAATCGGTGAAAACTGAATGTATAAATCAATCCTATAGCCCCACCCCTTTATACTGTGTATGACTATGCCCCATAATGACAAAACGTCGCGCTGGGCTTCATATAAAATATACAATGAGAAAAATATTAAATATTAAACAATATATTTCACAACAGCGAGTGTGAACTATGAATACTGTAAAATATAGTTCCGTAGAAATAGCTGGTTTGTGTATAAAATTTAATAATATTTAAGTAATGTGTAATAAAAATAACGTGTTTATTTGTAATATTCGTACTTAACAAAGTTTTTTTGAAAGAAAATGTATATATTACCTATAATAGATTAATAGACATATAGATATACTAATGATTACCTATTATTATAGCTATAATAATTAATACCTACGTATCTATTATATATAGCAGTATCATTATTTATTTTTCAATAATATAATAATAGGTACCTATACATTTTTTTTAAATTTAATTAATATGTATTATTCATCACATATCACTTTTTTATTATTTCGTATTGTTCTCTGTATAATATCTGCTATTAATATATATTGCAACATTGCCGCGCAATAAACAATCGCATTTGGTATGTTGATTCTGCAATATTCATTTTGCTACTTATATTCTACTTATTAGTCGCGTATATTTGACACAAAAGATCTCTCATTAGTACATGATTATTATTATTTATTAATTATTATACATATAAATAATACTTTGAATGGTTAAAAAAAAATTAAAAAATATTATAATAATATGATTTTTACAAGTACCTACTTACCTATTGAAATTAAAAATCTACGACTAATAATTAATAAATAGTACCATTATTACTATTTTTATGTGGTATTATATTTTTATGATTTTATGATTATAATTTATCTATTATTTTTGTAAACTATTTGCAATTGATACATAACAAACAATAACGTAGGTATCCGGTTGATTACAACGGCAACAGCAGCTGTGTTAAAAGTGCGCAATACTGTTGTAAAGTAGTCATAAGTCGTAACACTATCAGGTTAGGTTAGGTGTACTATGTGTATTTGCAGTGTATTTAGTGTACTATAATAGTCTACAACTTATCCTGTAAACGGGTTCAGCCAAAAATCGTAAATATACTAAAGGTACATATAATCAGAAGAAAATGTATTTGATGGTTTAATCGGGTGAGTTTTTTTTTTGTTCTACCTTATTATTTTGCTGAACATGTATTACAAATTGAACAATATAATTTAATAATTTTATTACGAATATTACACGAACGGCGAATAGAAAATTACCATATACAAAATTTTAAAATATACATTTCTAACAACTAGTATGAGTATATAGGTACCTAATATAAAATATAGTGATAATTCCTTAATCAAAGTTGAACAAGTTGAGGAATTATCTATTATCACATCAAAAAAGGCATGATTAAATTGAGAGTTATGCTTCTTACCATTGACACGTGCCATATACCTACGTCTCTGCTACAAACCTATTTACTTCTTTCTACTGTACATACCTTAGTATTGATAACTTACAAGTTAATAACAATAATATTTATTATATTCGTAATACGACTTATTACTTAACGAATATACGATTTATTTAGCAAAAATTAATTTTACTATTTTTTATAAATACTAGTATTTATAATCAATTATTTTAATTACCGTATTACTATACTTAACTTAAAAGTTATTTTTAGTGATAGGGGGTGAAAAAGTTATACGTCTTTGCGGCCTACGCAGAATCGTTTTTTTATTTTTTGTATTAAATGATTCATTACTTATCGTTTATCGAGTTCAAATTGTAAGAGGGCGTCACACCCGCATGTGTTGTCTCTGTCTTACAAGTATGTAACATAGCAAATTTACGCTCAGCAGATCACGTTTAACTCCATCAGTTTAAAAATTAAAGTGAATCGACCTATTATGAAACTTGATGGTAAGAAAATTATCTGTGTTTGTATGTTGGTTTTTTACGATAGTTTAATTTTTTAGCAAGTTATGCGTATGTAACATAGTGTAAATTAAAAATGCTCATATATGAGTTATAACTCATTTAAAAATTTAATAATCGTAAAAAACCAACATACAAACACAGATAATTATCTTACCATCAAGTTTCATAATAGGTCGATTCACTCTAATTTTTAAACTGACGGAGCTAAACGTGATCTGCTGAGCGTAAATTTTCTATGTTACGTATTTGTAAGACAGAGACAACACATGCGGGTGTGACGCC
This sequence comes from Schizaphis graminum, assembly GCA_020882235.1. Classification (NCBI taxonomy): domain Eukaryota; kingdom Metazoa; phylum Arthropoda; class Insecta; order Hemiptera; family Aphididae; genus Schizaphis; species Schizaphis graminum. The sequence goes on along the minus strand of JAJFBB010000007.1, from coordinate 313,474 downwards.
CTCACACATCTATCAGTGACCTAGTGGCTATACTGACCTGCAACTATTGGAACACATTAAATCTACATCTACTTTATAGCAGAGTGCTTAACCAGTTTTTTTAATTTATATGATATATAATATTATAAGTCAGTTGTAATCAAATAAAATTAACATAAAATTTCTAAAATTTTAAAATTATTCAATTTATTGAAATTCCAAGTTAATTAAAACATGAAGATATTAATAATATATAGGTACATTTAATATTTAAACTTTTTACATTTTAAAATAGACACATCATCACTTTAAAATAAAGGTTATACGGTATACATTTATGATTTACAGTTTTGTTTATTGCTTAAGCAAATAATGAATTCCTAACTAAGTATAAAATTATTAATATATAATAAACCTCTATATATATAAAGCATTATTTTATAGGTATACTTCACTTGTTAGTTTTATTCTTCGTTACATTTAACGTATCTATTTCATTATATTATATTATAAGTACCATAAAAATAACTATAAATTAGTATAATAAATAAAAATTGCAGTACAAACTACAATGTATAATCTACATTCCTCAATTATTAGGTATTATTTATAATAAAATGAAAATACCTTTATGTGTCATAACTCATAATAAGTCATAAGGTTTTTATGCAGAGTATATTATTTGAAATTTAAGTTTTATAGTCAATGTAGGCACAAGTGTCTAAAATATTTCATAAAACTGTTGTCTTCCGTACCCGTTGTATAAACATAAAATATTATATAGTAAATTTAGTTTTAACAAAACCAATTTATTATACTTATTAGCTTCAATATTAGAGCAAATTGACCTATAATCAAAATTAAAGGTATAAGAACATTACATATATCAATTACGCAATATTTCAATTGTTAAACAACTTATGAGTATTTAAAATATGCAATTTAATAATGCTCATAACTCGCTTAAAAATTAAAAAGTTGTAAATAATCAACCTACAACTATATACAAACACAAATAATGTTTTTTTTATAATGTTCGATAATACATCAATTTACTTAAAGCTTTTTATTAAAGCTAACAAAATAATAACACAAACTTGGTTCTGCTAAACACAAATTTACTTTGTCAACATTTGTAAAACAGGGTCACGGAGACAAGTAGTCAACAGCGATATCCTAATTTCAATATTAAATAAAACGAAAAAAATAATTTAGAATTTAATATATTATGGTATTTAAGGTTTAATTATAAAACTATGATGGGATTTAAGATTTTAGTATTAAGCGGAAATAAATAAAAAAATAACATTATTTTAAATTATTTTTTACGGAAGTTTTCTAAGTTCATATTATACGTTGTAAGTGAATATGTATATAACCGTTAAAATTGAATGATACTTATTGAATTTGATAATTTTCTAAGTGAATCATAAGAATTAAAGAATATATAGATGCTGTTTTTAAAGCTAATATTAATTTTTGGATGTTTAAAGATTGGATAAAGAATGACTGTTTTTGAACTATTTCAGTCATTCATTTTTCAATAATATTCTAAAATTTTAATTGCCATAACTGATATACTTGTATCTATTACTAGTATTACATACAATAGGTTTTATTTTGATGTTGTGAGAATTATTTTTAAAAAATATTCAATAAAATGAGATTTGTTAAGTTTAGTTACATAAAATAGGTAAGTATTATGATACTATAATCTGATTATTGGATGATATTATTTCGTTTTACATTTCATTCCATATTTTATAACTAATTTAGGTAAATGGGTAAAAGTGATCAATTTATTATACGTTGGCATATCGTAATATATATATATATGTATATATGTATCCAATTTATTTTCTTCAAACATTCGTCGATTGAGAATTTTTTTTTTTAGCTCATGGTTTTTTATTCTATAAATGCGACTATTATAGACACTAGGAGGTCGTCTCGTTTCTTTTTGATGGCCATGTAGACTTCAGTGGCGAACACAAGATTTTTAATACTCCCCCTCCCTTCTTTTTGACGAAACATAATATAAATTAAAATTAGGTACTGTAACAATTTTTTCATTATAAATTATTATAGTAATTAAATAATATATTATATAATTGTATGCTTAATAGTTACAACACTTACAACATAATATTATATATAAAATATAAAATAAAGGTAGCAACTATTTTATATTAGATATACTTATAGGTATGTGCATTGATAAAATATACTAGTGTATTTTAATCTATGGTATGTGATACGATAAATTATAATAATATCATTGATTTCAATTAAAAAAATAAAAATTAAAAATAGTTAGGTACAATAACAGTATTTTATTATTTGATCTAGTAATTTTAATAACTTATAATTGTTCTAGGTACCCTTTTGGAAAATAATTAAATTATAAACGCGATGATTTTTTTTAAATACAATACTCATAACTGCTAAAAATATTAAAATAAAATTTTTTTTTTTTATTATTATTTTTAATAAGATTCATTTTTAATTTCATATTTTAAAGTTTAATATTTTTAAAGTACACATTTCAATGTTTTTATAAAACATACAAATTATATTTTGAATGAGTATAGGTAGTTAATTATTTCTAAGTATTTAAACCTTAGGCAAGCGGAATATAATACCAGTAATATCATTTGTGTGCTAACACTGCTAACATCTTGCGGTGTTTTATGTTGATAATCATGGCATTTCAAATATAACGATACCTAATTAATATTTAAAAAAAATATATGCGATAATGATAATAATTAATTTTATATTCTAAAAAGATTAGATAACATCAAAAACACTTCACATATTATGTGATTATGTGATTTAGTATGTTTAATATTGAATATTGCAATAGTTACATTAAGTTTATTATTATGTTTCATGTTTTTAAATGGAAAGAGTTAAAAAAAATTGTATTATTAAATTATTTAACGTAGTTAATGTAGGAGTTGATGTCCCTTTGCCAACCATTATGTCATTATGATTTATCATTTATGAATGGATACGCCTCTGATATACTGTGTATAAATGTTTTCTAGTGAATTTCTTCGTTAAAATATGTTTTACAAAATTGTCCACTATACCCAGACATATTATTATATGATCTCGTGAATATCATCGTTACTACACACGGTCCACATAAATACTAAATTAGGTAGGTACGTAAAGTATAAAGGACTTTGTGCTTTTTGTGAAATTGGCCGAGTTTGACGGTAATAATACATTATTCGCCCTCGTGCCGGTACGCCGACGTCGATTTTGATTAATTTTTGTCCCAACTCACGTGCATCGCGTGTATAATAATAGTGTACTGCACACACCTATTATAATACACATATCTACACAATACATACAAGTATACAACACACACACACACACACACACACACACACACACACACACTCACACCTATGCGCGCGCGCGCAAGTTCCCTAATTAAATCGATTCACAGCACACGTCCGCTAACGTCGACGCGGCCTGTAAGTTTTTTTTATTGCATTAAACAACACACGCAATAATACAGTATAGTACACATATTGGCACGTAGACACACATACGTTGAGTGCATTTTTTTAGGTACGCGAATCGCGCGTTTTATTTATTGGCGACGTACCTGCGCGACACCGAGTCCTCGAGCGGTATTGGAACTAAACAACGATAAAAAATACCTATCAACGAATTATTATTACGAATACATTACAATGATGATCCTGCACGCGACGTTATCATTCGTTCACCTCCTCTATAATATAGTCGCCTGACTTGATAGCAACTATATAAATAATAACAATATAATATATTATTGTTATTATTGTTACGATGAACACCGTCGGAGGCTTGGTATGCGATAGCGGCAAACCAGAACGGTATTTACGAGGATGTCAGTGACCGGCGTACCTGTAATCTGTTTAGCGCCAACGCCGCCGTGTTCCACTCGCCACTATCACGCGCGCGGACGTGTAAACGTGTAATTTATAACAACAACAACAATAATAATAGTAATAATAATAATAATAATAATAATAATAATAATAATAATGATGATAATTTATGGGTAATGCTTATCAGACTTCGGGCGCGTATTATGCAACAATGTCGTTCGATTATTGCTCACGCAGTCCGTACTCTGTTGTAGTGTTCATGCAATACATTGTACGCGTGCATATGATATCGGTATTTTGCATAGTACACGAGGCGTCATGTTACACTATTCGTTTCTCAATGACACCGCACACGCTTCGCCCTTTCGATAGTACGTACTAGCTGATAATAAAGATGTTACGCAATCACCGCTGCCGTACGAAAAGCGTTTTCGGCTGGTTCAGCCTGTTTTCGTCACGCCGTGAGGCGATCTCAACTATCATTCGTCGACAACTAGCAGCGACTGTCTGACGGACGGACCGCCGTCTAACCGCCAAATCGTGTTGAATTCCTACCGTGTTTTTCGTGTCGCGGCCACCGAATACCGACGACGACGACGACGACAATAATACGCCTAATTCTCACCGACAAACCTACAGACACCTTCGCCGCGTCTTGAGTTGTTATGTAAACGTGAAGTCTCGTGTCTAGGTGTTCCAGTGCCAGAGACGACATAACTCGTAGATGGATACAATAGTAAGGAGAAGCGGTAGAAAAAACAATGCAACTGATACCACCGCCAATGTTTGCCGATTATGACATACTATTGGCTTGCGGGCTGCTCATATTCTGGTGCGGTTATTGGTTGGTGCACATAAGTGCAATATGCTATGGGTAATTATTAAAAATTATACGTTATGTTTAAATTGATAGTTGTATTTTAATGATTACATTATTTCATTATACGTACAGTTAAAAATACCACCTATTATCTTTATTATATTTCTATTAACAGGAAGTTTAAACTCTACAGAAAGCCCAAACCAGAATCATCTGTTCAGTTGATACCATCTTTAGTATCTTTAGAACATGGGTTGCCAAGAAATAACAAAAAACAATATCCGGGTGTTAGTATATTGAAACCATTATTAGGTGTTGACCCTAATCTATTTGTCAACTTAAGCTCATACTTTCAAATGGAATACCCAATGGTAGTATTATCTTTTATTGCAAGTTTATATAAATTGTTTTGGATTGTAGTATATGGTAATAATCATTTACAGTATGAAGTATTAATATGTGTGGTCGATCAAAATGATCCTGCAGCAATGGTAGCTAATCGGCTATTAGAAATGTATCCATCAGTAGATGCTCGACTTTTTTTAGGTATTTATTTATATTTATAATAAATATTTTCTTAGTTTATAGAATAATCTTCTTTTAATATTTTTCTGTACATATCATCTGAAAATTAAAAATTAAAATTAATATTTTATTTTAATTATGTTTTATAGGTGGTTCTCAAGTAGGAGTTAATCCAAAAATTAATAATGTACACGCAGCATACCAAGCAGCCAAGTATTCCTTGATACTCATATCAGATAGTTCAATAAAAAGTATAAAAATAATAAATATATTTTTTTATTTATGCAATATAATAATAAAATTATTATCAGCTATATTATTTGTTTCCTAAATCATCTATTACGATAGTTGATTATTTATTAGCTATTTAACCTACATAATATACTAGTAGTGTTTTTCTTAAGTAATGTTTATGTATACATGTACTAACAACTGATTAATCCTATGAAGCTAATAGAGTTGAAATAGAATTTAAAAAATTTGAATTAATATGTTTCATTTATTTTATCAACTTCTTTATTTACAGTGAAAAAAGATACACTTAGTGATATGGTTGATAATATGGCTGATGATGTTGCAATTGTACATCAAGTACCATTCACATGTGATCGAATTGATAATAGAACTGAGCCTATGACTCCACCTTTGTCAGATAATACGGCAGATCCTTCATCATTTTTAAAATTAAATGGGAAAGTAGAATACCAATGCCAAACTCGCAAACAACGACGTTTTGTTGCTACTTTAGAAAAAGTAAGTATTTTTAAATACATTTATCATTTGTAGAATTTTTAATAAATAGCTAATTTTACAATTTTGAATTATAATAACCATGTGTAGTTTTAAACATTTTACAATGAAATTATTATCTATGTTTGAGTAAGATATATTATGTACTGAAAATTTTTATATAAATTAATTTAATTTAATATTCTAGATAATTTATCAAATTTACAAATCATATAATTAATATAATATTCTTATATTTATTTATTTTTGAATTTATAATAAAGAATTCATTATATAGACAGTTAATTTGAAAATATACATTATATATCTATACATATACATTTAATAATTTGATTTTTAATAGAGTTTTAGTTCATTTATATGAATTAAAATGTAATTAGTTTTAATTTATTTTACTAGTTAAAGTTATAAAATGTGTTTAAACATCTTATCAACAATCTTTACATAATTAAGTAGTTTTTGATAATAATTTCAATTTGGTGATAAGTAATTTAAGTATTTGGTGATCTTAACGTTACTAACCTAATTTAATAAACCAAGTAATAATGCCATTGTTAAAATAATGGATTCAGATTTTGTTAAAAAAAAAAAAGTCAACACTAAATGAAGTGGAGTTTTCATGTATGAATCATTATCATATTATATAAATCAATAAATCTATGAAGGTTAAGCAAATATGCTAGAAAAACTGAGTCTTAAGGAATTTATCATTATAACTGTTGTTGAAAACAATTTATTAGTATTAACTAATGCAAGCATACAAAATCTTCAGATTTATTATACCAGTATTAGAATAGAATAGGTATAAAATAGTAAACAAAGCAAATACTTAAATTAATATAATACAATATTCCAAAATATATACACAATATAATATGGTATAATTAAAAATATTATTTTAAAATTATTTAAATTTTAACTGTGGTGTGATGGATGAAATTATAGGGTATTTAAATAACAATAGAGAAATCAAAATCTTATATTGATTATTGTAAATTTGACTGCTTTAGTAATGAGAGTTTGTAACAATTAGGATATGAATAAAATATTAATGGAAGTAATACGGTAAGAAGATGTTACGCTTCAATGCATTACTTTGTACTTAAAGATATTTACAATTTTCTGTGACATTAAGTATATCACCATGATGTAACCAGAGTTTTAGCGTTGTTTGTCAATGGCGCTGATTTTGGGACTCTACCTGTATACATACATCTATTGCGTCGGTACAAAAAAGGTATATTGAAAAGGTATACATTAATTGCACTAAAAATATAAAAACTGTCTTAGTTGGTTTAATTTTTTATAATTTAAGAGTTAATACGTTATAAAATTATTGAGTTGTACGGCCGATGCAATTTATATTGAAGTGTCAATTTTTAATTTTCTAAAAAAATGAAATGATAATAATAAAAATGTAGCTACGTATTGTATAGATTTTCATTTTATTATCTTATTAAACTTTTTTGTAGTGATAGCTTATCTTTTTCACAAATTCAAACATATCTAGATTTCCATTTACATATTTGAATATATTTTCATCAACTTTGGTTTTTGTTGTTTGTACTTGTGGTTTTTAATCTAATTTTTTTTTCAACGTGTAAAACGGATTAGTAGTTATCAAAATCGATTGGCACAATATATGTATACCTTTTTTCTACAACCTATTTATTTTTCTTTACCTGTGATTTTTTGTGCAATTGATATATGCCCGATATTAGTATTGTGAAATATGTTTATTGTTTACTATTTAGTCTAGCTTACGAGAGGCAATTTTTGTATAGCACAGTAAGCGGCTATATTATCTAAGAATACTTAACATATTTTAAACAATTACATTCATGAATAGTATTGTGCAAACTTTCAGGATTTTTATGGAAAATTCCCTGGAATATTCATGAGTTTAGGAACTAATGCAAAATTGAAATTTTTTCTACATATTGTTCATATGTTTGAATATTTAATTTAGCTTATAATGTTCCTCACAGAATATTTTTAGGGGCACAGTAACATTTTACAAAAATTAGACCATAGTGCTTTTAAAACATAATGTTTATATATTTAATTATTTATTATTGTCTGTTATTACATTTGGAGTAGTTAAAACCATTTAATCTTCAATGACCATATTTTATTTTGATAAGAAAAAGGGGTATAATTAATTCTAATAATATTATATTATTAGCTTTTGAAGTTTATGTTTTTATGAGATTAGAATATTTATTTGTAAAATAATATAATAATATATCATTAAATGGCATGAGTTTTTTTTTTTTTTGATAATTCATAAAATAATTATTGATGAAACTTGAAATATTTAATTGTTTTTTAAATTATCTGTTTTCAAAATATTTAGACTAGTTTTAAGCTGTTTATATGCATTATTTTTTGATAAAATATTTTAGGCTTGTTCAAAATATTTTGAAATTTATTAAAAGATCTCACATATGTTCTTTTAGTATATTATAAATATCAAAAATACAGTCACAAGTATTATAAATTCTAATTTTTAAAAAAATATATCAATTAGGTAAATTTTTAAAACTTTTATTTGTTTATTTTTTTCTGGCTGACATTATGTCAAATTATTGATTTAAGAAAAAAAAATTTTTATAGTTTTTTATTTTTATTCAAATTTGTAAATGTTACTGTTGCTACTCATAACTATTATTACAAACTTATATATTCTTTTGTCTCAATATTTGCATATTTATTTAATTTGTTCATTGAATGACTATTTTTATCTTTACATCTAATTTTTTGTTTTTAATATAATTTATTTTAAAAGAAATAATATTATATTATTTTAATATAACAATAAAAAAAAATATTTTGATATTACGCAAATCAAAAAATGGGATTATAATATTTACTTGAAATAATTATTCTAATAATTTATCAAATATATATCTCAAGTTGTTAATTGTATTGTAGAGCATAATAATCTCAATTATATGGTAGTTTATGGTGTGTATGTGAAATTATTAAAAATGAAAAAAAAATTATCTTCTTGAAATATATTAATTTTTTTTTAAATTTAAGTTATTACAAAATATATTTTTTTATTGTCATTAATTAATTTTTTTGTATACATATTTTAAATAACACCATACATTTTTAATTTTATATTTTAAAGCAAAATATTTTTCTTAGATTTTAATAAATAAATGTGACTCGTGTAACTTGTAGCTATTACTTATAAGTTATAAATATTTAAAGTTTAAACGACTAAACTAACGGAGTGGTACTTAAAAATTACCATAAGCAATAGCAATGTTGGTTTACTATCTACACGTTTAAAATTTAAATACTTATAACTAATTAAATAATCATCATATTAAACAGAAATTCTTTGAAAAATATTCTGCTTTGGAAAATGAAATCAAAAATATGTGTTTTTCAAAAAATTTAAAACGATAAAAATGATTGCTTTATAAAGACTTCCAAAATATATTTATTTCAAGACAATGAATATTAGACCGCCACACCAACATTTGTTTTCGCTATCTATCTCGTATAATTTAGGAATAAAGATATTCTTTATTTCCACAATTACAACTCTCTGGTTTAGTTTAGGACAAAGGAACTTATCATATATTTTATAATAAACAATATTTCCTATGCATTGATCGGATATATTTGTAATATTTATATTTTTGAATAAGTTGAAAATAATCAGAATAATTTTTTAATTTAAAGTATGCTTATATTCATAAAAAATATGAATATTAAAAATGTACCCAACAAAAGCACATGAAATATTCTTCTTTATAAAATATATAAGTGCCTTTGCTCTAAACTGAACCAGAGAGTCGTAATCGTGGAAATATGAAATATATTTTTTTCTATATTAATATATTATGGTGGAAGATAGATAGAGATTAGCAGCCTCTTAATATTGTAAAAATAATACCCAGTGTAGTGTACATATTGCATACATTTGTTATTTTGTTAAAGTGTGTCTATATATTCATATATTGTTATACCCAAGACCAAGCTATTATATATAAATAATATTAACATGCATATTCTACATTATTTTATATAAAATAATAATAGAAATATTAAAATAATAAGATTACTATTTTAAGTACCCATGTACCCAAGTTCATAAAAATAGCTTTTATTATAATTAGCCATTTAAAGGATGCCACATTGCCACACCCTTGGCGTACACTTATTTATTATTTAACTTGTTTACTTGCTCATGCAATGCAAAAAACATAAAAAATATATATTTTTTTAATGAAATTCACTATTTTTATTGCTTAATTTAATTTTTGGACTGATGGTAAATTTTCAAATAATTTAGATGCATTAAATTGTATTTTGAATTTAAAATTGAGTTAATGAAAACTAATTAAACACATAGTTGTCATATTGTACAAAATTAATTTACTGTTAAAAAAATATTATAAATAATATTTTATGATCAGTTGATTAAATTGTGTGTTATATTAATATTGGAGTGAATTGACCATTGATTAAACTATGAATAATAATATTTGTGTTTTCTTGTTGGTTGTTTAAGATATTTTAATTTTAGCATGTTATGAATATTCTTAAATTTATATAATTTATTAGATCTTAATTTGCTTATGCCGGGTTGCATGAAACCGTTCCTTAAATTTATTTAATGAATAGTTTTATTGAATCATTAAATAATTTTATTTAGCGTTTTGGGTTGCATAAACAGTTGAATAATTTTGTATTGGTTTCAAACATGATACCAAGGTTTAAGCAAAGAAAAGATTAAATTTAATCTATTCTATGGTTTAAGTTTGATGCTTATCACAGAAAATTGATAATAACTTATTGACAAGACGTATAGGTTATTACCGACCATTGTTTAATGAACGAATAAATTTTTATTCAACCGAAATCGGATCATTAGCTTAATTGACTGGTAACCAATAGTTTAATGACTCAATAACGCTATTGAACGTTTATTTAACGTTTAGTGGATGAATAACTTTTTATTCATTCAATAGCGTACTATTGGTTCATTAAATATTTAATGAACGTTCATGCAACCTGGCATTAATAATTGAAATATCATAAAAAATAAACATCCAATGAAAGAACATAGATGCTCTTACCTTTAAATTTGATAATATGCCCATCTACTATAATATTTAATCTACTTGACAAAGTTGAAGCTGCTCTACATACATTTTGGTATATTATTTGTTAGTTATACGAAACAACACATGGAGGCACAATATCCACTTATAATACAACTAACATACTGATGAAATCTGATTATATCACGGTACTTAAAATATATATTATTTAAAAAAATATATTTTTCTTTGTCAAAAAAAAAAAAAAATTATTTAATTTATCATTTTGGGTAATATAATTATTATTATGACATATTCATGAGTGTATTTACATAATTTAGAAGTGTGAGATATTTTTAGTTTTTACTACCTGAAAAGCTTAAATGAGTCACTGCTTTCAACCAAGTTGGAAGAGAGGCACAGAGGTCCCCCTCTTCAATAATTCCCCTTTCCAGGTAAGATTAATATTTTATAAGAAAATAGTATTTGATAAAATATGTATAGAATATTTTCTATTGAAAACAATTTAATATTTTATTAGATGTTGGAAGATATTTGAATATCTATTGTTCTCTTATTTAATATGATTCAATGAGTTGATTAATAACTCAAAATTTAGATATCACTGATATACAAAAGTCTTTAAAATTATGTCTCATCTAGGCCTCAAAATTGAAGTTCTTTGTTTCCACGAGAACATATTATATATTATATTAATACCTTTTTGATTTGTTATATATTTGATATTGCATTTATATAAATAACTTTATTCATTAAACAATTCAAGGTTAATATGATTAAAGCACTTAGTAATAAAATTATGATTAAATTTATTTAATTTAATTGATATTAAATTAAATTAAATGCTTTCCAGTATTATGTATTTTAAGTTGTTTAAGCTTATTCCAAAACCTATATAAAGGTGTATTATTTTTATTTTTGATATCTGTTATTTATGAATGCATATTTTTCAAGGCTGGCTAGAAAATAACTAAAATAAAAATAAATTGCATTTTAAAGATTAAAAAAAAACTAATATTTAATATAAATTATGTACATTATACAATCATTAATACTATTTATATTATTATTATAATGTTATATGAGAAGTATTCCTCCATTGTATAAGTAATATTTTGTTATTTAAGGTTTTTTTTTTATTCATTTCAATAAAAAGATTTTATTTTTATGTTTTAATTTCAATAAAACTGTTTATATTATAATGAACTTTTTTTTTATGTTGAGTATAATATTTTAAAATGCTGAATTAATTTTTATTTACATCTATTAACTATTTATATTATAATCAATATAATTTCAATTAATACTCACCTTATTTATTCATATTTATAATTCAATACTTGTCATATTGTTAATACATTAATTTTGAGTTCTGACAAATATGTTTAAAATTGACAACAATATTTTCTTGTAGGCATAGGCCATTTTTTCCAGTCATTAAATTCTAAAATAAAAATATATTTTATTTATTTAAGTTAGAAATTTAACAAATCATAGTACATACTTTATGGTGAAATATTTCTAATGTTGAGAACCATTTTTTGTATTTATATTATTTAATGCTCAGAGATTTATTTATGTCTTATATTGCATTAAATTATACACTTTTTCTGAAATATATGATAATAGTTTTTACTTGTTAATATTATTATGAGATGTGCAGTGCTGACCGAGAGTTGTTTTTAGAAGATCTACGTAATGATTGTAATTACAGATGAAGGTACTTAAGTATTTATTAATTAATTACTTGTTATTAGTTTCTTTTTTACCTATTATACTTATAATTACACTCTCTAGTGATTACACTCTATCTTTATTTCTGTTAATTAGTCATGATTTATGACAAAATAAAAATAAATCATTTTACTATGACACCACCTACTGCCTATGAAGATAAGTTGATTCAAAAATTAAATAGTAGAAAGCATTTAAACATTGATATCACTGTTATACATTTTTATCAAAAATTGATTAGTAACATTGATCACATAATATTGTAATTATTAATAATATGATGATAGTATTTTAGTACTCAACTATAAACGGACGAATTTATTTCATAGACCTATAAAGATGTGTTAGAAATTCGTTTTGCCAAACCTGTGTGGAAAAATACGCACCGGTGTAGGTGAACTAATTTTTTGATTAAGTCAAATGTAAAAAAAGAAGTTGGAGACAACATTGATAGAAAAAAGGTCCAAAACTTGGTCTTATAATACTATGTACGAGTATTGGCCATGTTTTTCTCTTACAATGTTGGTCCTATTGCAGGGTGTGAGAGACTGCGCAGTCCGTAGACATCATAATACAGATAGACGGCATCATTATCAACAATCATACATTTTTATAGAAGGTAAATAATTGTGTAGAAATAATATATCTACGTCTTTCTTCCATGATAAGTAAAAGGGGTACCGAAGTAAAGTTGCTATGAGCGTTGTCGATAATACCTCGAATATAATTTGTAAAAATATTTTTTCCGTATATTTTACTTTCTTCGGTTTGTTATTACGACTGAAATTGTTGATGACTATTAGATAGGAACATACAATCCATTTATATTATCTATATGGTAGTGAGATGCCCTAAAGGCAGGGAAACACTCATTAAGGCAGGTATAGTTGGCCCTCCCCCATTTTGAATTTATTATAATGTGAGTGCAGTACATTTGTCATAAAGAATTGTTTATTTAATAAATTTAGAATTTAATTTTTTAAGGTTTATCCTCCATGAAAAAAATTTGATACCGGCACGGAGTATCAGTGATTAGGAGTTATTAAAAAAAAAAAAAAAAAAAATGTAAACAAAATAGTGATATAATACTTATTTAATCCTCCTTCAATAGCTGAGTCTTCTCATTTTCTTTAAAATGATTCATCAATGTGACAATGTTATCGAAAAATCTAAAATTTTAGTGTTCTGTATCTATATGTTTTAGTAATACTATTGTACCTATAGTTAATATATTAAAATAAAATATTTAGGTACCTGTTGATTGATTTTGAACTTAATTCAGGACAAATTATATTTTTTATTATTTATGTTAAAAATATCTTCCATGTTCCTGCAGTGTCACAATTATGTACGTATGATTTAAGAAAACAAGATCCCAGCATTACAGATACGTTTTTAACATTATTTACGTTGAATTTGAATTAAAACTATTGAGTTAATTAAAAACTTCAATGCAGGCCAGGGTTCGTCGTCCTTGTATTTGGCTCCGCCATTGGTCTATAGTAATTTCAGGGTATAGAGTATAGACAGTGCGTGTATTGGCCAAATCGGATGTATGGCCTTGAACACGATCTCTGGAGGGGCGTAGCATACATTATTACTTAAATAAATCATAACATTATAATAATATTATCACAGAACATCATATTTTTACAAATATTATAAATTGTTCACTTTAAAACCATAATGAGTAGTAATTGAGCACAGAACAACAATGAATCTACAAAATTCACTATTGCAATTTTCCCATTTCTAAGACAGGGCATTACAGTGTCTATAAGACATGGTCAATGTATTATTGTTTCTGTTTTTATAATATCGTAACAAATAGAGATACACGTTACCACTTACCAATATCTCATCAGATTATGGATATGGTTTTAACTTTGAGAGTCCAATATTTTATTCCGTAGAGATACAGTAGAGTGTCGCTTCTATATTGTTCTTTGGTAATTTCAAACATTACATTATAATGTCCTTGCTTATTATGTCATATCGTCTATCCAAACGCGGTTTATAAAAACGTAAGTTTGGTTGTTCAAACAGAAAAACTGAATTGTCGAATATTGAAACACTGATGCGACATGTTCCGATCGTTCAGATCATCTGAAAAGTCGATTCTCAGGACCGAGTGGCGTACTGGCGTGTATAATAGTGGATAGCGGACTAATCAGTAACTAGGACTGGTGTCTAGGCACCTACTCGATAAGTTATCAATACTTAAATAGTTAAATACATATCATATTTTAAAAATAATGTACATATATCTGATTTAGTTTATATGTTGGGAAAATGGGAATCAATGCACCACTTTTATTATTTAATAACTATATTGCGTATTGTATGCTTGTTTTGAAATATGACGATGAACCAATGTTATGCGTTCGTGTGATGTACTTTCCTGCTGTCTACATAATATACTCTGTATATGACTGTGTCTCTCGTTAATGTTACTTTATTCACAAGTTCTTTAAGAGTACGTCGCACATGCATGTGTTGTCTCTGTCTTACATACGTACGACACAGTATATTTTCGTTAACCAGTTTCAATAGTATGCATTTAGTTTTGACAATAGAGTGAATTGGCCTATTATCAAACTTTTAGGTAAAACATTATTTGTGTTCTCTCGTTGGTTTTTAACGATATTTTAATTTTTAAGTGAGTTATGAGTATAAAAAATATTATATATTGAAAATGCTTATAATTAATTTAAAAATTAAAATATCGTAAAAAACCAACAAGAAAACACAGATAAAGCTTTTATTTTAAAGTTTAATAATACATCATTTCATTCTAATATTTAAGTTGCACATAAAGTTGGTTCTATTGAAGGAAAATATATGATATTGTACGTTTGTTAGACGGGGACAACACATACGGATGTGGCGTCTTTTTAAGTAGTTCTTTTGAGGCATATAACTAATGTATTTTATTAAAAATTTTTTTTAGGTATTTTTTGGAACTGCTCATGCACGAGTGTATTTAATGGCTGATCTTGTAGGCGCTATATGCCATACAGGTATGTCGACACTATTGCGTAAGCAAGCAATGGATGAATGTGGTGGTTTGCAAGCATTTGCTAGTTATCTTGCTGAAGATTATTTTATGGCTAAATTAGTAGTTGCCCGAGGTTGGCGTACTACGATAAGTAGCCGACCTGCATTACAAAATAATGGAGGCAGTGAACTAAGTAAATTTCAAGATCGTCTTAGAAGGTAATATATAAATACTAGTTACTTTTATTTTATTTAATAAATGCTTAAATTATTACAATTACTTTTTAATAGTAGATTTCCTGTTAATAAAGTTATATAAAATTATTCTTTAATTTTTTTCAGATGGGTCAAACTTAGGATAGCTATGGTACCACACACAATTGTATTGGAACCATTATCTGAATGTCTAATTTTAGGTGCATGTGCTGCATGGGCAGCAAACACACTTTCTGGGGGTTCAATTGATCCTTATGCATTCTACATGATACATGTGCTTGTTTGGTTCTTATTGGATTGGATTCTCTTAAATGTGATGCAGGTATGCTAGACTTTTAACAAATAGATTAATTTTGAATGTATAAATGTATTAAGTATTTCTTAATGTTAGGTAAAATTGAAGGTTTTTAAATTAAAAAAAAAATAATTAATTTGATTGGAAATTTAAATCAGTATAAATAATTACTATTAACATTTTTTGCTTAATAAAATATTTTATTTTATGAGTTACTTCAAAAATTATAATACAAGCTATATTGACTATTTATTTAAAGAAAAACATTAAAATCACTAAAAGTGTATTTTTAATTGTTCACTAACTAATTTAAGTATTCCAATGGACTGAGATTAAATTAATTTTATTCAATATTACTATAATGAAAAAGTTCAGTATAAGGTAATCATAATTAAAAATTAGTTTTAATCTCTGGATAACTATGATAATCTTTCTTTTTTAAAAAACCAGGTTGTTTGTTTAAACATACTATTTGTGCTATCTTGGTAGTTTTTATTAGCTTTTTTTACCTAACCTAACCTAACCTAACCTAACCTAACCTAACCTGAACCTGATTTAAATTTGATTTTGCCATCTATAAACATTCTCTATGTAGGTTGAACATTTTCATATCTACAAGTTCTAGGCTTGTTTCTGTGAGTTTTAATCTTTAAATATTCCACGAGTAATGGAAAATAATATTCCATCAATAGTGATTTACAAAACTAGAAAGGATAAAAATTAATAAGTTACGCTAATGAAATGAAAAGAGTACATTTTTATTGTTACCTTATTACTTAAAATAGTTGTGTAAGAACATCTGTTGTACTTTATCAATAGAAGTTAATTTTTGAAATTATTAGTTGGTACTAAATACTTATGTTCAAACTAACTAGAATTGAAATCTTAGTGCTGATTTTAAAAATTTAATTTATCTTTCTTTCCATTTGAATATATATATTTAATTTGAAAAAAAATAAGGTATTATGTATAAAGTTTATACAACAGTTGAAACTCAACTTAATTTTATTTATAAATTAAACTATATCTAGTACATTTATTAGCTATAATCTATTATTTAACTTTGTTTGTATTTTAAATTTCAGAATGGGCCTTTGCCATTTACAAAATTCGAGTACTTAGTTGCTTGGCTGTATAGAGAGTTCATGGGACCATACCTGTTTTTAACAGCACTCTTATGGCGCCCATCAGTTGTTACATGGACCACAAGGCAATATCGTCTACGTTGGGGTGGTCTATCAGAAATTTATAACCAACAATCAACAAGCTCTAGCTCAGATTCCATAACTGCCACAGTGCCTATAGCAACTACTACCAGTGTCACTTATGACACAACTGTGCCTAATAATTATTGTAGTACTCACCAGCAGCAACCTCCAAATGGTATTGGGTTCACATCAAAAATTAAAGTTTAAATAATAGCAAATAGCTACTTACAAACTTTTTTACGAATTTATTTTTAAAACTAAGATAATAATTTACCTCCAATATAAGTATAACCAATATTTATTGAAAATACAATGATCTTGAAAATATTTTTGATGTCACGTGCCTTTTGAAAAATCTATGTATAAAACTGTAATATATAATGTTATAATTTTGTAATTAAATTAATAAAGAAGATATATGTAATAATATACTTACAGTCTGTCTAAAGTTAAAGGTGATACACAATATTTTTTAGGAATAGTCTGCAATATGAATTTTCATATTTTCATAAAGGTTATTGTAATACACATTTTGGAAATAATTGAAATTTTATTATTTGCGCATGTGCTCAAAATAATTTTTTTTTAAATGTTTTAATGATAAACGAGAACACAGCTTAATCTTTTAAGTTTTATTGATTTATCATGTTTCCTTAATTTTGAAATGAAGCAAATGAGACCAAGTTATCAGTTTTAAATATGGTTTATTTAATTTACATTTAAATTATAAAAAAAATTAATAATAATAATAGTAATTGTTGGTATTTAATATTTTTTCATTTAATAATATTTATTTATTTGATAATTTGATAATATAATGACTAATTAGTATTATTAATATACAACTTAAACTACATACTTAACAAAGAATAATTTTAAATATTAAGTTTTGTATATTAAGTCATGCGCCTAAAATTGACTTGGTCAATTATAATTACTAAATCAAACAAAACCGGATTATATGAGGTGAAACTATTGATTATTTTATAATGTTAGTGTGTTCAAATTTGTATTTAAAACTTAGCAAAAAAAAAAAAACAATACTTATGTGCACACATACTTACCATATCCAAGTATTTAATAATTTAATAATTTCTAAAATGTGGAATACAATATATCAAGTATTGAGAATTGTTAAATGTCATTCCATAAAAATATTTTTTATCAAATTTATCTTTTGATACATTGTAAATATATCACATATATACATTTGTAACAATGATGGTATTTATTACTTTTTTTGTTTAATTTATTTTTTAGCTTTAAATTCAAAATTAATCTAATTAGGTAAGAAATAATTTAGTAACTAAATAAATATAAGTTGCTATGCGAGACCGATATAATGGAAAAGTAAGGTAGATATTTATTATTTAGTTATATGTTTAAAAATATAAAACCTACGATATTGTTCAAAACTCAAAACTTGGCAATTTTGAAAACATTTAAGCGACAAAATAATCAGAGCAATGAATATTTCGAGAAAGGGAAAATGATAAGTGCAGTTATAATATAGGAATATTTTGTAGTGATAGAAAGAAAAAAATAAGATGGTCAGTTCTTTTATATTGTCTCCACAAAAGTTGTGTATGTGATCCAATTTTAGAGCTCCAAAAAGGAATTAAGGAAATAAAAAAGAAATTAACAAGTACATATTTTGTTTATATTTTTGTATCAACATCACATAATATGTAATAATGTCTATTCTTCTGTTAAACGTCCATCGTCAACGATACTCATCTGTCAGTTCTATATTGTGTATAGGTACCACATCTTCATAATTATTAAGAGTAATAATCAAACATATTTAGACAATGACAAATTTGAAATCATTTTTCTATAATTTAACTATAGAACATCTTTAAAAAACACAAATACCCATCTCATGACGAGAGTATTATGTATAACCGCGTTTGTACAACGTACCTTCCGATTTCGTAAATAAAAAGGTATCTAACCTGATTAGCCTACAGCATATTAAGACTGTTAAAGCATGCTATGTCATATATTGAATATTAAACACAAGTTTCGTAAAAAGTCGAATAACTACCTATCTGAAGTCTATATTTAAATATATGTTAACGACGAAAATTGGACGAATAAAAAATATTAAAATTTGAAGAAATCGTATAAATCTACCTTATATAGTAAATCTGAATATTTATTGAAATTCAAAATCAAAGATAAAAAATATAGTGGCGTCATTTGGGGGGGGGGGGTAACTTAGGCATTTGCCCTAGTCTAATATTTTCATCAACCTGTTGGCACATTTAAAAATTATAAGAAGTCTTATTTTTAACTGCTAAGGGCTAAGGCTATAGTCATAAATGTAGTATTTTTCAAAGAAGTACATTATATTATTAATCAAGATGTTTAGTATATTATCTGACTAAGTACTGCCAACTACTTGTAATCAGTATTAAAAGGTAACTATTACCTATTTATTATTTATTTATACATTATACATTACTCAATTATTCTATTTGACTTTCTAATTCTAATAAATAATTGACATAATTGTTTATATTTGATACTTCAAAATCCTGTGTGTGACATTCATATACCTGAAGATTTACTTCCACCAAACACACACACACACACACATACTATGGCACTATTCTATGTGAATCTGCGTGGAAAAATTGTTGAGTCGGAAAATCGGTGAGTAGTTCCCCTAGTCAAATAAAAACTAAAATGACGCCACTGAAAAGATACCTTTAATACAAAAATCTGTGTCATTTACCCTAAGCCATCAAATTATTTTTGCAATCTAAGTTGACACTTTGAGTAGGTATACTACATGATAAAAAAAAACAACAATCTATTGTTGATGGATTCAAAAGAAAAAGAAGGACCGGATGTTTAAATGTTTTTCTATAATTGACCTATAGATAACTTTTATATGTAAATACAATTTTCTCCTTCGAGGCTCCAAGCTTTTAAAAAAATGTTGAAAAATTAATTTATTATTACTGAGCTTTAACAACAGTCTTTTTTTCAGAATTGGGACTTCATTACGTAAGAAAAAAAGGGGGCGCATAAAAAGTTGGAATATACTTGATCGGAAACATATTTTGTCGTCACTGTATTCTGTTAGAACCGTATTTTGTTGGAAAAATATTTAATCAGAATTTTTTTTTCGGAAAAATATTTTATTGGAACAGTATTTTATAGTAAATTTTTTTTTTTTGGGAATCGAATTTTGTTGGAATTTATTTTTTTGGAAAATATTTTGTCGGAACCGTATTTTGTCAAAACCGTATTCTTTTGAAGAAATAATAAATTGGAAATCATTAGGTATATCGGAATCGTACTTTGTCGGAAAACAGTAATTTTCCGGTATGAAAGGTACCTATATTAAAACAGATAGATATTTTTACCATAAAAACAATTTTTTTTGGGGGGGGGGCTATACAAATATCTATCTGTTTTAAGACAAATATTTAGTTCATAATGTAGGTTGTAGACAAACTAAATGTGTTGAAACACTTAGAATTGTGATAGGTACCTAAGTTCATAAAAAATAGTAGTAACTATATTATTTTTGACAGTATATTTTCTTTTAAAGTTAAGGTCAATTGGTCAATACATAAGGGTTATTTTATTTAATTTTTTTTTATGTAGTTACCTATCAACGTAAAAATATTTAATATAATATATATGTGAGTGTAGGTACTGTATATCCTAGTGGCTAGAATAATATTATTTGATAATAGAATTGATAGATATTTAACTCGAAATAAAATTTTCTACATTGTTATTAAAATTAATGCAAACGTGCAGTATTATTAATAGTAAAATAGGTATAAATCTGGTTTACGGCCCAAGCTCGTTTTACAAATTTTTTTTTTTTTATGTATGTTTTAAGGTACTAAATTTTAATGTGTTTGAAAAAATTGTTGCTCATTTTTATTACGGAAGTTATACTAAAAAAAAACCGGAAAACAATTGATTTTTTAAATATCGTGGTACCTATCCTTGATAAAAATAGTAAAAAACTACATTTTTGAATGATTTTTTTTTGTTGAAAAAGTGTGTTTTGTACGCAGTAGTTTTTGAAGGAAAACAATTTATTTGTTTGCGGATAATTGCAATGAGGGAATGATCCCATACAGTTTCGATGTACATTCAAGATACATTTACCCAGTGACCTATTGTAGGTGGTTTTGCATAGTAAATCGAGGGATGTTTTCGTTTTGAACAGTCCGAGAGTAAATGCTGCGACCAGCACGACTACACGATTTCGAGGCGCACTATAAATGCATTTGATTTTACCTTGTGAGTCACAGACTGTGACCTATTTTAGGTCATTGACTATTATTGTATCGAAATATTACGTATCTATATGACTATGTATAACCATATTACATAAATACATAATAATAGTTTTAAAATATTAAGATGTATTTGATGTAATTGATGTACTTACCTATTCAATCGATAATTATGCTTGGCCATGTTCAAGTATTACAACGGATAATATATGTGAAATAATATATTGTGTGGTAAGAGCGGAAAGTGAGCTATTTCAGTCGCAGGTAAAGGCTGCATTTCGTCCAAGTCTGAAATGAGTGAATTTGCCTTTCTGCGCGAGCCACACATACTATTTTTTGTCACGCCCTTGCGTTCGTGGAAAAGGTCATGTAGGGATCTATCCAACAACAGACTAGGTATTCTACGAAAATAATATGATGGAAGAAATGTTAGTTTATGTTTTTTAAGGATTGTGCCGATTGTGGTATACATTTCAGTTTCTGGTTGTGCAGATAATATGCGCCCAGCACTTTTGGAGATTTCCACTTTTTCGCCCATTGGATAGAAAAAGGTCGGTATCCAACGCTTTAACCGCGGTCAAAAACCAAATTTTCGGCGCAAGCGTGAAAAAAAGTAATTAAAATCTCTAATAATTATCATAATCGCGATCCATTTATCTATAATCAAATGATCTATGATTTCGAGGGAAATTAAACTAGCTGAATTAAAAAGAAAACAGAAAATGAACTACTTTCTAGGGATGGCTTACCTTCGCACGTCACATAATAGGCAGTTGAAAGATTCTGAATAGTCAAGTAGAAATAGATGAATATTTTTTGAGTATTTTGATACCTAAAACTCAAAATTTGCATGAATAGTTTTTGAGATATTCTCGTAAGTGCTTAATACTTAGGTAAGTGGAGTGGAGTGAAGAGGTACGGGAAAACGAACAAAATGTTGGTAAAATAATGAATGTTGTAAGATAGAAATCTAAAAAAAAATACTGATCTTTTGAAATATGTGGTTGAAATTTAAGTTAGATACTGCATGAAGTGATATAAATATTTTACCATATGACAATCTTATTAAATTAAAACCACAGCCGATATTAACTAATTCTAAATATAACATTGAGGCTTATGGGGGGTTCAAAAATAATTCTATAGGCTCGTGTGTAATTAAATGTATATTTAAAAATGTATTAGAAATTGCTTATTGAAATTTGTAGTTGTCAAAACTGAAGAAAACAATAAAATTTTATGACCAATATTAGGTCTACCGACTTCGAAACTATAATAATTTAATTAAAATAATTAATGAGATAGAGGTTGATAATAAGTAATTTATTAGTTAGAATATAGATGTTTTCATAGGGTTGTGTCAATTTCTTGATTTTTATAAATTAGAATTGGTAGATAACTTTTACTCTTAAGTTGTATCTTATCGTAGAGGACCAAAGACATATATGAGTAAAAATTAAAGTCATTAATCGATTAAGGACTAAGGATTGGTGGATTATGTAAATAGACCAACGGACTGGACAAATCATGTAGTATCAAGTTATTGAAAAGAATTTGAGAATTTGAAAACAAGAATTTGTTTAGATGCATAAAACATAAATAAAAATATAAAGGATGAACATATCTACTATACCAACTTTATATGGTAATTAATTATTCCCAAGCTAAAAAATAAAAAGTTTATTATGGTTCTTGATTTAAAAGATGGATTTAGGAAAATTGGATTAGTTGAGTCAAGCAGATTATATTATGTTCTTAAGTTCTTTAGGAACTTTAAAATTTAAAAAATTTTCATTTGGATTAAAAATAGCACCATCAGTTTTTTCAAAGATAAAATACTAAATACTTTGGTGAAATTAAAGGTCTTTAATATATTTTGATGATTTTATAATCGCAGCAGATATTAAACAAGAACATAACAATATTGTAGAATAATAAACTCTAATCGAGAATCGAGCTACGAAATATAATGTCAGATTTAATAAAGAAAGAATTCAGTATACTGCAAAGATCAGGTAATATTTTTAGGTCATTTATTTAACCAAAAATAAATATCTTTAAATCCATATCGTATAGAGGCAATTAAAAATTAAAAATTTCCTAATAATAAAAAATAACTGCAAAGATTGTTAGTATTTATCAATTATGTAAGAAGCTTCATTCCAAATTTCTAAGAGTTAACAGCCCCATTTAGAAACTTATAAAAAAATGATACTGAGTTGTAGTGGACAAAGTTAAATGCTAGTTTTAAATCTTATTAAAGATAAATTAATGAATGTGCCAGTGTTATCTTCTTTTGATCCAAATAAAAGCATTATAATTCAAACTGATAGCTCTCAATCTGTGTTAGGATGTTGTTTATTACAAAAAAAAAAAACAGTCAGTAGCATATGCTTCTGGTAGTTAGTCAAACATGAAATTAAACATGAAATACAGTGGGCACAAATAGAAAAAGAGATGACAGCAATACTATTTACATGTTATAAGTTTCATGAATATATTTATGGTGGACATGTCCATAGTGATCATAAGCTATTGGTCTCTATTACGTTAAAAGGCTTTGATTAAATTAATCGTCTCAAAGGATTAAGACTAAATTGGCTTTGTATGATATACAAGTACAATATTTATTGTGCATAAAGATGTTTATAGCAGATTATTCGTTTAGAGACTAAATTGATAGTTGTAAAGTAGATTATAAATCTATAAATGATTATGTGCATGTAAAAAATTCTAAAAATGTAAAATTTAGTAATGAAAAACTTGAAGAGTTTAAAAAAGAAACAATATCTGACCCGGTACTAGGTAAAGTTATGGAATATTATACATATGATTGGCAAGTTTATAAAACTAAACTTCCAAATTCTAAACTAAGATCAACTTAATCAAAAAATTAAAACTAAACTACCTGTAAATGAAAAAAACTTTATTCCCAAAAATGTCTAATAATTTGTAAAACCAAATGAAAGAAAACCAACTTAAAAAACAAAAGTATTATAAAAAAGAAAGTCAACTGAAAGAAAATATATTTTTTATAGGAGATTCTGTAGGTTCTGTGGCTTAAGAATAATGTTTGAGAGGTTGGTGTGATCGCTGGAAAGGCAAATACTCCTAGATTGTATATTATACATTATGTGAAAGGAAAACGATTTAGAAGAACTTCTGTACATTTAAAAATAAATAAAACTAATGTGATGATTGATTCAAATAAACATAAAGAGAAGGTGGTAAAGGAAAAAAGTACAAGATGACATTAAGAAAACTAGATTTTTTCGTTTGATTAATCAACCAAAAGAGTGCCTAAAGTAATTGACATTTTTTATTGTATAATTAACTGTATACTTCTCATTATATTATTTTTAGTAGTATAAGAATCACTATTAATTGTACCTACTGCTAACTTTTATGTAAAAGCTAATTCGGTATATGCTCAATATTGCTTATTAATTATTTTAGTTCCGAAGAAGGGAGATGTTGTAAATTAATTTTATAATATTCATATTAATACATTTATTATAATTATTATTAGGTATTATTATCACTATGCTGTCAGAATTAGAGGTTACTAGGTTAGGTGTCAGGTATATAATAAGTATATTGTAACGTCGTTAATTCTAATATGCATCATCATGTGTGAAATGTCTCTGAAAATACATAATACCATTTTAATAAGCATGTTCATATTCATAAGTGTGTATTAATTAATTCAAACTGGTCTACCTCAATAATAAAATATGAAACATAAGTATACTTAAACAAGTTATCACCACAAGTTAATAAGTCACCCATCCATAAATCGATCTAATAATTATCCATCAATATTGTATATCATGCGAGTACGAAATCATACGGTCGGTTCTAGATAGTTAATAGACAATAACTAAACACCAAATTATATTCTTTATTTTTCAAGTTCAGCATAATACAGTTTTTAGATTTCTTCTATACAATAACAGTGTACGGTATAATAATAGTTGTGTATTCTATAGGTTTATAATAATATACCAACATAGAATCATATTGATACAGAAAAATATATACTTCATATTAGTATGCCTATTTAGTATATATATATATATATATATATATTTATAAATTATAAAGAATAAAAATAAAGTTATCACAATAACAATGATAAAAATTTAAGAAATAAAATGACAAACACTTGGGTCCACTAAAAACTATTTTTCAAACGATCATATTAAATAGGTAAGTATTTATGAAGTAATATAAGTATCTATTATTATTATAATAAAAAGTATTTTAATTTTATATAAATAAATAAAATAAAAAAGATATATCTAAGTAATAGACGATAGTAAAATGTTTTAATGTCACACAAAATAAATACACTAGATATTTATAAATTATGCGGAAAATGCCCGCACCACAAAAATAATAAAAATGAAATTTGGATAGTTAATATATTAGTAGATAGAAAATGTTGTATAATGTATTTTGAAAAATACAACTAAACCCAACTTTGATTATTTCGGTATCTATCAATATTTTAAAAACCATAAGACTGATTTATTTAACAAAATACATTTATATAATAATTATATTATAAAGAAGGTTAGTGGATTAATGTATGGTTTTATACATTCTTATTAATTTTATTTAAAAAGTGATATTTAATAATTATTTTACCGAGTATATGAAATATAAAGTACTTTGTTTTTTTATTACTATGCTACATTTTTTATATCGTCTTACTTAGGATATATATAGGTAATCATGTTATAATAATAATTTTAACTAATAATAGGTAACTAACACTTATGACTTATAATAAAATATTGTAATAGTAACAACAATTATAATAGATATTAGATATGATTTTGAATTTGAAATATACGTGGTGTTAAAAATATCAATGAAGATAGAAAAATCTAAAATCTTTTATTTTAATTTTTCCATAAAAGAATAAATTCAAGTCGTTTTGGCATGTAATTTATACTTGAATAAAATCATTCACAAAATTATCTATTTGTGTATACGATAGACGACGTTGTTGTGATCATAGTTATATGAATTGGTGATTGTAATTCATGGTAAAATAGTCAAGAAGTTCCAATACTACTACTAGGTACTTAGTGACATCTTCAAAATGTTCCTGGAGATAGGAAATCGATTTTATGATATACATTTTTAGAAGATATTTAAAATACAATGGTATTTATTTTAATGACTTATAACGATTAATTCTAATAAATTGGTGGTCCTTGATGTATAGTATTAAAACTAATTTTACTTAGTAAACCTAAAAATATAATATTTAAAAATATATCTAGTGACATAAAATCCACAAGCTGGTCTTTACTCATCGTCATGTTGCTGAATAATGATTTGACGAGAGCTTATGACACCTAGGAGACAGATTATTGATCGAGACTAAATAGGTGGTCTACACCCGTAATACAAGAATAGAGATCAGAAAATGTCATATACAATTACAACAATAAACATAAATCTAGGTATCATCTATTGAGTATAAAAGTACTAAATATTACACTGCTTGATAAATATCGAAATCGGTAATGTATTGTCTTAAAAATATGATAAATCTTTAACTATGAAAAATGTATAGTGAAACTTTATATGTTCTCAATCAAATTATACATATATGTTCACTTGTAAATAACGTTGAAGTATTTAAAAATAGTATTAGGAAAAGATTTATGGGAGAAAGAATTTGGGAGAAATAAAATTATGACTATAAAGCTCCTTTCTCTAAAAACGTAAAATCACTTATTAATTTAACCTAAGAGCTGCCACTTTAAGTTTCAAAACCTAGCTTAACCTAACGTGACTATTTCTTACAAATAATGAAGTATTAAAAAATAAGTGCACGTTTAAACACTTATAATAAAATATGTTGTGGTTTAAATTTCATGTGATGATAGAACAAGTTTTTAAGTATAGATTTTACGTAATAAAAAGCATAAATTATTAATACCATTGTTAACTAAACTCGTATTATTTTTTTTTAAAATTAATTTAATACCAAAAACAAAGTCTGTGTAAAATAAGTCTTTACATTTGTTCACTTTTGATTGATTGTTGTTGATTTACATAAACTTGATTTATTTCATTGAAATATAAATTCAAAATTGAAATACTTTTAACGAATCTAATTAAATTATTAAGACTAATACTACTTTTCGTTAGTTACTCACTCTTTGTGTTATTATACTTTCACTATTCAACCGACTATAAATTCACCAATCATTACATCACAGGCGATGTTACAACTTTCATGTTGCAGCAAAACTTATTAATCGTCGTCATTATCATCATGCTCACCATCTTCATCTTCTTCGTTATTCTCTTCTCCATCGTAGTATTCGTTATCGCTGTCCTCGCCTTCATCATCTTCTTCGTCGTCTTCTTCTGTTTCGTCGTCATCATTTCTTTCTCTTCTCTTATTAGCGTTATTATTCTTGTTATTAATCTTATTAGGAATGGTTAAATTTCCCAAGTAGCCGTTAAGCCAACTGATATTTTTTGTTAAATTACCACCATAGGCGTCACTAACCTGGATTTTTACTACTACCATGTCATTCTTGATACGGCTTTCTGAAATTTTTTGATTACTATCAATATCGTGTCGACGGTATCTACCACCAGAACTACGATCACCGTCACCACCGTTTTCATTGCTAATACCGGAATTACTTTTATCGTTGCGTTGGTGCTCTTGGTGTTCATCCTCCCATTGCTGCTGTTGTTGACCCTCTGATTTTTCTTGGTCTCGATTACTGGTCCTCCATCTTCTTCTTCTCCGTTTTCGTAAACGCCGACTACGCGTCCTAATTCCTCGGCCTCGGTTTCCATCACCTACACTGGTAAAACATTCTGTGGCTAGATATTGTGTGACATGGCCAAAAGTCGAGTGGAGTAGTTGATGGTGATGGTCGATTGGAGAACCGTTTTCTACATCTGTAGCCATTCTAGAATTACTCAAGTCTGCGTCTGGCATCACTAGTTGTGAAATCCTTATAGCTCCAACGCGTGTAGGGAATCCCCCAGTGGCTCGTCCTCCAGATGCTGCTGAGTTATTATTTCGGCGTCCAATATTACTGACAGGTACGAATTGTTGCTGTTGTTGTTGCATAATTCCTCGAACTAGCATCATCGAGTTTTGTGGGTGTATTGTAGTGTCTGCCGTACCATGCATCACTAATAAATTTATTCCTTTTCCGGATGAAGATGGTGATAATGACGATTCGTTAAATGAAGGCGTTAATGGTATTAAATCTGAACGGTCATATGACATCCAATTATCCCTGTCGTTTTCACCGTAATAGCCATAGTAACGTTCAGCAAATGCTGAAACTAAAACACACCAACAATATTTTTAATATAACACACCACCCAACAACTATAAATATACATATAATACTCACCATATAAGCGCCATGAACACACAGGTGCCATAGTTACAGCACATTTGAACGAAGAGCGAATAGCCACAGGCTCCTTTCTATTTCCTTTGTCACGAGATTCATCACTTTTTTTCTCAATGGGCGCACCACCATAAATAGTTTGCCACAAAGCCATCCGAGTAGCCGCATATCCACCATAAATTGATG
Organism: Schizaphis graminum; assembly: GCA_020882235.1. Classification (NCBI taxonomy): domain Eukaryota; kingdom Metazoa; phylum Arthropoda; class Insecta; order Hemiptera; family Aphididae; genus Schizaphis; species Schizaphis graminum. The sequence goes on along the minus strand of JAJFBB010000007.1, from coordinate 284,107 downwards.
GTGGAGTTAAAGGCGATGTTGGTCCACCGCCTAATAACGCTACTCTACTTGCATCTACGTATGGCAACCGTAGTGCCTCAGTGTTTGCTTTAGTATCACTGGTACTTCTTCGATCTCTACGACTTCTCTTACTACCATCATCCCTGTAAAAATGATCTCCTCGATTATCATCACCATAGTCACCATTATCTCCGTCATTGCTGTAGTAATAATAATAGTAATCTTCGTTGTCATTTTTGTTATTGTTGTTATCGTATTCTTCGTCTCCATCATAATAGTCATCGTCATCGCTATAATACCTTCTATTTGATTGTGAAGTCGGTGAGAACCATCTAGAACGGTCACGGCTGCCAACACCTCTTGGGCGATCTTCGCTGTAATATCCCTGACCACTGTCTTTAAAACTGTCACTGGTAGCGGTAGAGCTTGAAAGCAAGTACTCAACTGCTTCCAATTGATCACGAAGGTCAGCAGTACCAAGAAGTCCACCAGGTCCAACATCATCTTCGCCACTATCTTCTCCATATCCGTCATTGACATCCCCATAATTTAAGGCCAATAACGACTCATAACCTCGAGCCCACGTTCCTCGTCCTGTATCTATTACGGCCACCACGTACTCATTATTATTTGTATTATCGTCATTATTTTGATCGTAGTCATAAGAGTCATCATCGTAGTCGTCTGAATGTCCAGATGAATAATATCTATTTGCCGGAGAACGGCGACCCCGACGTCCTCTTTGTCGTTGACGTTCATTCCCGCTGAATCTTGAGCCTGCTGAACTTCTACCACCAGCACTAGATAGTGTTCTACCTAATGAACCTGAACATAGTAATCCTGTTGTATAACCTAATCGATCAGAAAATCGATCAGTAATTGCCTGTGACCCCGGGTCTGAGTTCACTACTACAAGCATAGGATACAACTTTTTGTAACGATGTTGACGTTGTTTTTTGCGTGGTCGTCGTTGTCGTTTTGATCCATCTCCATTATCATTACTGTTATCATGTGTGGAAGATGAAGATGATGATGAGCGTCGTCGTCGCTGATGACTGTGCTTGGACGAAGAGCTGTCACTGGTTTTAGTAGTTACTTTAGTATTAATATCAACTTTATCAAAGTTACCAGATTTTAGGATATGATTTGACATAAATTCTGGGCGAGGGTCAGCTTCGGGATCATAAACTCCTAATGGTAGATACAATCTGACCTGCGCCACGGTCAAGGGATCTGAATCCGGACGTTTATTTGTTGAAAAATGTTGCTGATGGTCGCCACCATTGCTATAATAATCAGCTGCAGCAAGTGGATCATTAAAATGTAAGCCCCCTGATGTGGTCAATTTACGACCGCCGGAAAGTCTTAACTGGAAAGTTCTGGTACCTGGTAGCAATACTCGATTTGTGTATTTGTCCTGTAAAATCCATGTAAAATGTTATAATATATTATATATTGCCTTAAAAATAATCTTAAAATATTACCTGTAAACGAGTGTTATTTTCAATAAGAGCAATTAACTCAAATGAGTAAGAGGAATCTTGAGGAATTTTCTGTGTAGTTATTGGAACATTATCTGTTTCATCGCCATTGCCACTACTATCGCTGTTATCTTCAGCATTGTCAAATTCATCTAATATAATTCTGTGTAATGTCACGTACGGAACTGAAGGACCCAGACATATCAAAGCATAATGGCTTCCATCCCGTGAGAACTGGGCATCGAAGTATGTACAGTGTCTCAGCATACCACGATTTTGAATTTCTCGTAGCTGTTGTCGACGATTTCGCTGCTGACGGCGTTCTGCTTCTGCACGGAAGTCATAAGTTATAAATAATATGTTACCTCCATAAATTGGAAGAATTTATTACCTTCCGCAGTGGCTGCCTCCTCTTCATTGTCTTCTTCTTCTTCCTTTAGATTTTCCCATCGTTCTCGCTGTTGTTGCCTCACCCGATCGTCTCGTGCCTCGTCCATTCGGTTCTGTTTTCCACCAAACTCACGACGCTCACGACGTCTTATGTTTCCAGTTAGACCTATATCACAGCTTAGACATATTGGCCTACTTCGATTACTGTGGCGGTAAGTTTTACGGAACTGTGGTTGGTGATAGTGTCCCATTCGATAACCTGCATCAGTGTTTATTGTAGATGAAGATGCCGCAGATGTAAATTTTACTGCGTACAAATGACGATGGTGAGGTGCGCCACGACCAGATGGTACCGCAAGAAAGTATCTACAAAATGTGACAAGGATAAAATATTTAGTTGCTAATAATATCTAATTAATTTTTCTCCAACTGTTAGTAATGTTTTTATTGGTAATTCTGAGTCTGACCGATGGTTAAATTTAAACGAGTTGTGCAATTTATTTTTTTATAGCAGATCTATTAATATATATAGTGTTAAAAAATATGTCATTATAAGACCTAATAAAACCTAGAATACCGAACAAGTATAATATATAAACGAATAGATATGACTATATTTCATAATTTTCAAGAAATATTATTTTCACTGCTCACTTAAAATGCACTTATTTTTAGAATTGATCGTTAAGGTTTAGATTCTAACCATAAATCTATACCATAAAGATTTATTAATTAGAATCTAATTTTTTAACTTTAGAAATATATTTATTAGTAGCTCACAAATAAATATAATAAATAACTTACATCATATCAGTCCGCTGGTCCCATGCCAAAATCCTGACTACCGTCCAACTTTTAGTGACGGCTTTGTTTTTTTTTTTGTCCCCTTTGTTGCTATCATTGTCGTCGTCAAATTCGCCAAACGTTAGTGGTGCTAATAGTTTTTTTGTTATGTTTACAGCCACCACTTGCGCATAGTACTTTCCAATTGATGACTGCAATCGGTTTTTAGAGTTTCGCTCACGTGATGACTGCGTGTGTTGTTTAACGGTCGGCCGTCGGAGACGCACTCCTCCTTCGTTGTCTTGTTCCTCGCTATCGTTGCGTTCATCATCGCGTACCGGTGCAACACTAACATACCCTTGACCATCCGTTGCGAACACTGGCGCTCGGGGTGTTAGTTCTTTATCACCTGTTTCCCATCCTCTACGAACCAAAGCGGCCATGGAATATACAGCTCCAGTCCCGGTACTACCAAAACCAGCAATCCCCGCATATCCATCATCGCCTACAAAGTTTTCTCCTCCGTCGTTAATGTTGGGTCCTCCTGACCACCAAGTGGTGGCTGACACCATGTGGTAGCTACCATCACTGACACCACCTCCGGTTGATGGAACCCCACCACCTACCCCGCCGACAGTGGCATCCACCCAACCACCATATCGTCCTCTCGGCAGTTCGTAGCTACCCGAGTTGACATATCCGTCTCGTCGCCGACGGCTATGATGTCCGTTATGCTGATGTTGACCGCCATGTTTATGTTGACTGTGCTGATGCGGTTGACGGCGACGTCTGTGGTCTTCATAGTACGCGGTTGATGCGTTGATACTATTGTTTTTTACTCCATGGACCGCTTCATGTGATGACTTCTGTAATCCGCTACCATTACGCCTGTATCGACGACGTGCGTGATCATTATTGAATGTTTCACTTGCTTGTCCTCCTCTTATTCCACTGCCACCGCCAATAGCTCCCACCGCATTAATTACTTGAGTCTATCACATAAAAAACATATCCCTTTATAATTAATACTCTCTAGGTAGTGTGTAAAACAATAAATATATCAGTATACAACTAGTATAGATTTATGTACCTCTTGACACATCCACAAAGGTGATTTGCAGAGCGTCGTCACGCTTGTGTTTTGTGCACGGTTCAGCCATACGACACATATTTCGGCTGCGGAAGCACCCGATTTATCATCGTCGATCTCGTGACTTCCACTTCCACCACCGACGCCTCCGTCGTTCACCCATTGAACTGCCGTGAAATAGTAATCGCTGTCGCGTATAAAATTAAATTTATTATAGATGCTTCATCAAATATTTATATTTGTATCAATACTCACTCTGTATATTGAAAAATTGGTGGTGGTGTCAAGGTGCGTATTTTTGGTTGTATTTGCGGATTTTCTAATTGATCGAGATTTACAATCACTGATAAAGTGATGACAGGATTTGGCGTGTTTGCCTAGTTACAATAAAATGTACGATTATTAATTTATTTATTTCTAATGTTTTTCTTAAAATATATGACTTACTTTTGGATATTTAAGAGTTCTTATATGCGGGTACAAATAATAATCAGATGTGCCGCCATCTTCCGCCATTCCTGGTGTTTCCACAGGTTTTGAATTACGCCTTAAACGCCTCCTGCGTCGTTTCAGTTTTCGCTGTTTAGAATGTTTTTCGATATCGCTGTTATCGATGTGATCGTGTTGTCGTCCGCTCTTCGTATAAACTGAATACTTATATTCTCCCACTCGACGATCATCAAACGTTGCGTACATTAAATACCGTCCGGATGATGCCCATATGGCTGGGGACCTCTTCAATATCTCCACTGTACCAATAATAATAAATGTATTTAATATTTGTATTTAAAAATGTTCCAAATATAATATCTTACTTTCATACAGATAATCAGCTATACCATTGCTCACAACCCCAGCAGCGGTAACCGATCCACCGGATCCAGACGTGGTGATTCTGCGCACTGGACCGTAAGGCCATGGCTTCCATACTATATTTTGAGGAGACGTGTTGTTGTCATCACCATTGTCGTATTTTTCGTTCAGTGATGGAGTGGAAAGTGGCGTAGACGAGGAATTAGTGACGTTTGGTGTCTGAGAATCCACTGTGACATTATTTTTTCCAATATTGGTACCATTGGTTGGTGTTGATATTTTCATTAACCATGGGACGTAGAACACATCGTACCGATACACGATAATCAATGCCATTGATTCTGCGCTTTTCTCGGTTGTTGTCGAAATTTTGTGCCACTGAGCGTGCATCAAATGCGGCTGTTGATCAGTAGAAGTGGTTTCGTTTCCATAATTTCTATAATTTTCCAATATTATAGGAGTCATTTGTCTGCAACAATAAATACAATATTTATCATATTTTTCTTCATGAGTTAAAATTGTATATACTTAAACTTCAAAATTACTAATTAAGGTGTCTTAATAAGAGCTTAAACTTGTAACAAGCATTTTTATAAAAAATTAAATAATTTTTCTAGTGTGCGTGTCAACTTATTAATTTTTCTTAAAAGATAATTAATATTGTAAAACAAATTAAATATAGAACTATTTAGTGAGAAATTTAATTTTAATATTAATATCAATAATTTAAAAATATCATGATTTAAATTATTATAGTTTTTTTGTACCTATATCTAGATAATCTATTTAAAATAAAATGTTATTAGATATAATCAACCACATTTTTGAACATTTTTCTGTCAAAAATAAAAAATGTTATAGTGCAGTATGGTTAAAATGTGCTGTTAAAATGCTAAAGATTACATCTATATTTTATTTGGTAATAATTTTGGAATTCAAATTTAAAAAACTTTGGGCTCTACCATAAATAATAATTTATGCAACAAGTATTTTTATATAAATACGTCTTAATGCAGGGCAGTGCTTAACAACTATACGAATCCGGAATAATACTAACCTGGTTGACACAGTGTATACCGTATAACGAGCCGTTTTAGAATATCTGAACAGCTATATGAAAATGGATAGGTAATTAGAAATGTTAATTGTTTATCATTATTTTGAACGTATAAGTATTACTTTTTTTGCCTGATGACCTATGAGCACGTGGTTACGATCGGGTGATAGTTCGAATGACACCAAAGGACCTTTTAATTTCTAAAAGAAAAATAATTCACGTTTTATAAAACATTATTCATGTTTATGTTACTATACTATAATATTATAATAGGTTAAGGTACCTGCAAAGTTTTTTTAGACATTATACGGTGAGTAGTTTGCGTAATACCGTCTGCCATAATTTCCATAATGGCTAAGTCGCCAGAGCCGGTCACGTAAAATATCTCAGTACCAGAAATCCACGTTCCGTTGAATACTTTTATGTTAGCAGAGTCTGACAGTATATCCGATAAACGTAATGTTCTCATACCTCGGTGACGCCACCAAAATTCATCGTTAGCCCGTTGGTTATAATAATAGTCCGAACCAGCTCTGTCACCGTTATCCAAATCTGAGTACGAGTCCAACAATTCTTCTGGTTGAGGTGGAGTCAATAAGACTACGGACGTTACTATCATAGCTAAAACCGCTACGATCACCATTAGCGCGATGAGTATCCCACGCCAGTTTCGTCGCTGTTGGGCCGAACTCATTACAAGATCCTAAAAAAATCAACGAAATAAATTGTTTTAACTTCATATTTTACATTTTGAATGAAACAATGAATGTATTTTTTAGATTCTGAACGAAGTGATGAATGTATTGCTTTTACAATGATGTGTGTTTTTTTTTTTTGTGTCTGACGACAACATTTGGAGCAGTAATAATGCTCCGATTTTTGACTTCAGCCCCTCTTTGAATAGGAAAATTCATCTAGTTGGTATTTGGGGGGGGGGGGGGGTAAAAAGTAAAATTTTCAAATAAAAGTTTTCAAAAAAATCGAGAAAAACAAAAAAAAAAATGACAGAAAAATGGCAATTTTACGAAAAACCACTTTTCGACAAAATCGATTTTTTGATTTTGCTGTAACTCAAAAACGAATTATTGTAAATACTTGAAATTTTCACCAAATGTTTATATTATGGTTATCTCTTTACAGTTAAATTTTCAAAATATTTTGACCATTTTTAAGCTACTTATAGACAATTGAAATTTTCGACTTTTCTAAGTTTTTTTTCTTGAAATGCCGATAAAAATTTTTGGGTGGCCAGAAAATCTTGAAAATTTAATACAAGGTTTCTTATAAGTTTTTCTTAAAGTGATAAAAAAAAAATCCGAAATCGTTAGTCACAATTTTTTTTTATAAGTGCTGAAAGTTCGAATTTATACGAAATATGTCAAAATTGAGAAAATTGGCAAATAATTTTGTGGTTGAAAAATCGTAAAATTGTTTTCTTTTATAACTAAGTTTTGAAAATTTGGTACAAAGTTTTTCATTAGTTTTTCTTCAACTATCTGAAAAAAACCTCTACCGAATTCAGACAAAAAATTTTTATGAGTGTTTGAAATTTAAATTTTTACAAAACCACGTTAAATAACGGTTTAGCCTCAAACGATTTTTGCTATTTGTTGTAGTTCAAATAGTATAAGTCGTAGATACTTGAAAATTTCACCAGTTATTTAGATTGGCATTTTCTTTACGTGATTTCTATGGTAATTTAATAATAATTTATCAGGGATATCAGCAAACCTACAGTTATCGGTTATTTTATTTATTTATACATATTTTAAAGATTTTTCTGTGATCATTTCGTAGAAAAAAATAATGAATACTTATTGAAATCTGAAGAACTGAATTGAAGTGTAGTTTCAAAAATTTCCCAATAAATGTTATATTGCTGTTATTCGTGAAAAATGTATCACTCAAAATGTTTTATATCTTATAAATATAAATAATAAATATTCCACAAAATGATAAATAACTCTTAGTACCTATATAGGTATTGATATTATACATAATATATATTTTATACTTTCTTAAATCAATAGAATTAACTATAAGATTATTCGTTTTGTTCCTACTGTTAAACAACACATTTTATTATCAGTTTTAGCATTGTTTATTTGCGTATGATGGTATGAGTGTATGACAATCACACAATTCAGTCATTATATTATAATGTAATCCGTCCTTTTAGAATTTTACTATTATAATTATTATTTTGAAGAAAAATTTAGTACGTTTGGTGTATATATATGTTTGTTTTATACTTTTATATAACTATTATTTATATTTTAAAGGCGAGAAAAAATCTTCCCCGGGATTACATATGCTTTATCCTAATATGATAATAATATTCAGTATTTTTAATTTCAAGATCTTCGTAAAAAAATGAAATCTTATTTTTTGATGTGCTATCAGCCATTTTCAAATAGCAATATAAGAAAGTAATATTGATAATTGATTAATCATAATATATTTTAGATATTGTATTACTATTTTTGAGGAATTCAAAAGTGATTCTACTATTCATCATAATATGTAATGACGTTTTTTATTCCTTAATTGCTTTACTGTGTTGATTCAAAATTATGGTTTCGTATTTCATCAGTCATGAATCAATATTTTTTAATCAAAAAATAAATTAATAAATATATATAAGGATGACCATATACATATGTATATAATATGTTTTTTTCAAGGTTTTATTTTGTATATTGTATCCACTTATATTATGTTAAAATATCAAAACGATGTATCAAGTTTACAAGTGCCAAACAGAAACCAATTAAATAATTAACTACCTATATAATATTATATGAAAATAATTTTTTGACAAATACGTAGGTACATATAATTTTCACCCGACTAGAAATTCACCTTTTGACTGCCTATACATAAAATATATATATACCAATATACCTATATATCGGTAATGCCTTTAGCTAATTTAATGTATTGATATCACTGTCCTGTGAAGAGATATGCGCCTGTATAATAGGGTTTACGTGAAAATAGTATATTTTCAATCATCGATTTTAAACCCATAGTCTACTGACTTTTACATAGCCACATAAGTAAACCTATTACCCACCTACATAATATTACCAATTATATGTTAATGTATCATGGTTACATGTCACGTTAGTATTTCAATACCGTTAAAATGTATTGCCCGCTTCATGTTATACTTTATATACTATTGTCGACTAAGAGTATTATATACCTATTATATAAATATACTAATCTATCTGGATATCTATTATTTCTCAAAGATCAAAAAAGAAAAGTTTATACAATCAAAATCGTCTAAACATATAAATATATATTTTATTTTTCTATGTTTTTTCCACCCCGTTAAACGTTGTTACCATAATATCATGTTATTGTTTTCCAGCCTATCGTTATCGACTTATGTATAGAATTTTATTATTGTTATTATTATCAGTGACAGTTTTACGAGTGGTGGGTGGTCGCCTCCTGGCATGTGCAACTGTATAAATACGCATTAACTCAAATAGTCATCACTCATCATAGCCATCGTAATACAAAACAGTTATATAAAAAATAAAAATAATTTGATATATTGCTATAAAGTGTACATATAGCACTTAAAATTATTTTTTATGTAGGTATACCTATAATCTATAATATATAAACAGAAAAAAACTGAGATGTGTTGTATGTGTACGTGCAATATTTACACCTCCCTTATATTGGGACATGTACCTAGAGAATCATCCCTGATGGTTATGTAGACTGACATTGTGTATGCATAATGCATAAATATATTTTAAGTATCTAGTAAAGTTGTGTACTTGTTTACTGCGCATCATGGCGGTGCATGATGAGAATTTTGTGTGTTACATTTGCAAAGCGAACCGATTTCGTAAATAAAGATTTATTTTTGCATCTCAAAGCATATTGAGACGGTAAAAAATGTTGTGTAATGTATTGAATATTTAATACAAGTTTCGTAAAAATTCGAATTAACTATATTTGTAGTCTATATTATCACACACTTTAATGATTTAGAACTTAAATGTGAAACGAATAAAACTATTATAATTCAAAAAAAACCAATAGCGAAGATAAAAAACACCTATAGTTTAAAAAAACCGTGTCATCAAATTGTTTTTGCTATTCAAGTTGAGAGGATATCTTGTGATCAAAAAGAAAAAAAACCTATCGCTGATGGATTCAAAATATGAAGAAAGACCGGACGCTTAACATTTTTTTTTCACGATATCGGCGCATTTACGTGTTTTACGTATAATATTTTTTGTGAAATATAATATTATATAATGGCCCTTCCTGCAGCCGGCATCGCGTATTCAACACATACTCCGTTTCTCAGCTACTGCAGTGCATATATTACGCATTAAATAACATCGTCAACAATTATAACGTGACGACTCCGAGTGCGGACTCGTGGCTTAAGTGTATTATTGATATTATTATCTATTGTCGTTTTTGTGCTATCGTGCGTTATTTTACCTCGTCGTCGAAATGGTCGCCCATGCCGGGACGTTGTCGGTATTCGGTCGCCATGGCCGCTGATCGGACCGGTGCGCAGTGGTGGCGGTGGTCGTTCGCGCTCAACGGACAATATTAATCGAACGCGACGACGCCGCGTACCGTTTACCCGGCGCGGTCAGCATCGTTGTGGTTACGGTCGTCGATCGTACGTCGGTATGTTTGGGACTCGCGGCTGACGGTGACGCACGACCACGGCGACGGCACTGTTTGTCGTAATAATGTCCGACAGCGCCACCAGCACTTCGATTCGGCACGTAAGGCACTGTGCGAGAGAGAGAGAGACAGCGAAAGAGAGAGAGATAACAGGATGCTGCTTGTTTACGCCTCGGGGACGCGGAGCGAACGCCGGAGAGGGATGACGAGCGTAAAGCGCATCGGGCGGCGTATAGTACGAGGCGAGCGCAGAGCGCCGACGTGACGACGACGCGCCACCGCCGGCGACGGCGAGCGCCCTAAATATAGATTTTACGTATTTCACTGCGCTCCGTACGCGATCCTCGCAACGACAGCGACGTGTGTCCTGCGTCGGCACGATAATGTCATTACGATTTACTACCTGTGTACCGCAAATAAAATATTATAATACCACTTACCTGTTATGCGCTGTCGTCTTGAGATAATATACATACGCATTAGGTATAAGTAGTACCGCTATAGTACCTAGACATCATTTATTTGTGCGGAGTAGTATTACGACGATGACTTATTGCGGACGCCAAAAGTGCAATACACCATAAACACGCGACTTAACAGGAAAGCTGTACTAAATTTTTAAATTTTTTTGTCATACCGTCATTATTATATGACGACGTATTTAAATATGCCACTAATTATTTTTCCGTTAGGAGATAGCCAACTCGATTTTTCATCTTTATAATACATATATGTATATATATATTTATTTCATTAGTAGTGAATTTGTTATGATTCAAATTCAATGTTTGAAAAAATCTGAATATTTATTGGATAAGAATTATTAATAATATCCAAAAATCGTAATTGTTAAGATAGGATATTTAATTTCACATTTTAAGTACTTATGTAATAAATGTATTGAAGGTATTAAAAAAGGCAATACAAATAATTAATATAAGAGAAATTGCAGTTGTTTAATTAATAAATTTGATTATTTTTTTTTCCAAAAATCTTAATACGAATACCTACATAAATATTATTATATGGGTATAATAGTTGATACCTATTTCGATATAAATAAACAAATAAATATAATACCATGGGATTAAGAAAATAAGAATTAACTATTCCTTCAATGTGAGTATCTATTTAGAAATTTTGGTTTAGTTGGTTTATATCGTGTTATAATTTCTAAAAAAAATTAAGGTAATTCATTATAAATTAATTTTAAGTTCATCGTGTATAAATTATTCTACCATAAAAAAAATTAATTAATAATTAAATATATTTTTTTATTTTAGGGCAATATCGATTTTTATAGGGCCAATAAATATCGCTAAATCACTAACAAAACACTCTATTTTATATTTGAAAATAAAAATATGTTAAATTATTAAACGATAGGTTTAATTCTTAAATTTTGTTAAGACTCCTCTCGTATCGGGAAATGTATACAATTTTGCGTGAGCAACGACACACGTTGTTCTAATGCAATTAATGTGTTTGGTCTTCGCCAATTTGCCATGTGTTTAGAGAGAGCACAAGCAATATTAACATAGACATTTAAATAACAGTGTACAATCCAACATTAAAAATTACATTAAGTATTTTACCAGATAGTAATAATATCCATACTTATATGTAACATTTTATTTTTTGACATGAAACGAATAAAACATTTTATTAGATTACCTACCTATATAATTTTTATTTTTTTCCGACACGTCTTGCAAAAAATTTTTAATTTCTAAATTCGAATATGAAATGAAAGTTCTAAAGGTTGCAGACTACTGACTTAGAATACGATTCAGATAATGGCATCATAATGGAGCTTAGAATGTGGAACAGTATTCCAAGGATATATTCATGATTCATGAAGTCAAAACATTTTATAACTAATTTTTAAAAACGCTGCGATAAAAGAAACATCTGTTTCAATCTGAATTGCATTAATTATTAATACCAACTTACAAAATTATATGATTAATTGTATTTAAAACACGTTTTTGAACTATTTTTTATATTTTTAATATCCAAATTTACATAAACTATATGATATTAAAAGGATACCGCCATACCCGCATGTGTTGTCTCTGTCTTAATAACGTATATCATAACAAATTTTCATTCAGCAGAATACATTTTGTGACGTTAACTTTAATATTAGAGTAAATTTACCTATCATTAAATTTAAAGGTAAGAATATTATCTAGACAATGACATATGACTTTATTGATATTATCATTTTAAAGTGAGTTATGAACATTTTAAATAATAAAATTGTTATAATTTACATAGCTGTAACTCACTTTAAAATAATAATATCATTAAAAGCATATGTCATTATCTAGATAATATTCTTACCTTTAAATTTGATAATAAGTAAATTTACTCTAATATTAAAGTTAACGTCACAAAATGTATTCTGTTGAACGACAATTTGTTATGATGTACGTTAGTAAGATAGAGACAACACAATATGCGGGTATGGCGTCCTCTTATAAATTCATATTTTATGACATCTGCGTGATACTTCTAGAGTATATAGAGTATAGACTATATTATGTATTTATGTTATAATTTTTAGTAGGTTATGGATAGTTATTAGAGTAATTTATTTTTATTTTTTGGTTGCTTCAAGATTCTTTCCCTCCAAATTTCCAATATAGGCCAATACATATACAATATACAATATACATATATTATATATATTTCAAAAGTATCTATATTGGTAAATAATTAATATTTTTATATAAAGACTATACACTACACAGTCAATAATTTAAATTTGGCTTAATATTGTATGATAGACTGTTTATAATTTATTTGTCTACACCAATTAAAATAACATAGATCTTAATAAAATATTAATTTCATTTTAGATTCTGAGCCAAATGATGCAGGAGATAAAGCTTGTTGGTTTTTACAACGGTGTATATTAGCATGTTTTTTATTCATTTATTTTATTATTATTTTTTTTTTTAGTTTTTAAGTGTTAATTTTTTCAATATTAACTGTCCGTTATAAGTTATAACTTATAACTGCATTGAAAAATGAATAACCTAACTTTCGACTGGAAATCGTAAGTATACTTTCTTATAAGAAGTGTTTATATTCGATTTTGATCAATAGTTTTTACAAGTGTAAAAAATCGTAAATAACTTTCTACACGTTTATCAACAATACATTATTAATTATTTATAGGTACATGATATAAATTAATTTTATTCAATTTATTCATTTATTATTATTATGTTCAAATTGTGTTCTAATTAAAAAATTTGAACTTCGAAAGAATGAACAATATTGTATAAAAGAAAGAAAATAGAAAATTTGTATCTGTATTAAATATTAATAGTATATAACATAGATAATTATTAGACATTATAAAATGAATGGTGAATACATATTAGCTTTCATCAGTATGAAATGTTTTAAGATAAATAAACTGTATTTTTAGATTTGTTATTGTCATTTATCATTATAATCTAAGAGATGAATAGTAAGTGATTTTATAATATGTATTTTTACATTGTTTATCGGATAGCATTTTTAGCAGTAAAAGTGGTCTACTGGTACAAGCGTAAATTTTCTTGTCAATTTGAAATTAAACACATGTTGTATATTATAATATTAGATATCATAAACACATATAACGGGAAATTGGCTCTCATTAAACTATAATTGCAATCATTTTTAAATGCAATAAAAAATGTCACGTTTGAATTTAAAATAAAAATAAATTTTATCACAGCCTTATAGTTTTTAGGTAGGTACATTTAATAAAACTATTTGTAACTAGAACCATACCATATTATAGCATGTCAATTATAATTATAAAATAAAACATTGAGTGTGTATTTTGTTATGACCAAATAATAAATTAACAAAAACTAACGAATCTACGTATATGATTGAAAAAAAAAAATAGAAAAAAATGATGGTCATTAAATGTATCTATGTTAATTTTAGCAGAACATTTTGCAAAAACAACTATAGTTAAGAAAACGGATTCTTTACTTCAGGCAGCATTTTTTGAAAAAAAAAATAAAAATTTCTTATCAACTTTTAGACTGACATGAAAGATGAATATCCTAAACTTTCCTATAAACATTCAATGTTTTATTATGAGCTCTGTATCAGCGGAGAATGTCTTTTTGTCATATACACATTCATTAAAAATAACTAACGTAATGGACTCTCTGTGAATTCAGACTTGCGAATTTATTAATCATCCGTGGAGCCAGATTTCAATAATTTAAGTGCTAGCAAAAAAGCCAAATGATTATATTAAAATTAAATTTTTAAAATATTATTTTTTATATGTAAAATGTATGGTACATCATACATGTCGATCAAAATAAATAAATATTTTCAAATTTTTCTTCATTAAACTTATTTTATAAATTTGTATTTATATTTTATATTATGTGAAAATAGATGCTATTGATATTTGTCGAGGGGTACATGAATAAAGAAAGGTTGAGAAACATTGGTCTACTACTCTACTATAATTACTCCTTTAGCACAAACAGATTATTTTTTTATTAAAGCTGCAAAGTTTGACAGTAGCGTGCATGCGTGACAGTCGTACGCCGAGAGGTAAACCGAATTTACACGGGTCTCGGTAGATTATTCTGTTTGTTTTGATGTAAAAAAAACGTCGCTGACCATTTATTATATTAAACGTTCCCAAAGTTATTATTTGATGTTCTACCTAATCGTTTCTAACTTTACAATAACTAGATATAATATCATGATAATTATTAGCTATTACTTCTATAAGAAACAGGCGTGAAGCGGTAAACGAATGCCACTGTAGTACTGTACTGTCTATACTTCATCAAAAGTTAACAGCTCTGGCCAAACTGAATTTATAGTTTTAATTATTATTAGATCAGAATGAACGACGGTAAGACGTTATAAATTGAGGTTATTGGTTTAAGGGTATATGGCATGCACCGGATGCACCATATAATTTGGATGATACGATACAACTCAGCTGTTTATTTTTATTTAGGTCTGTAGAAATTTTTTGTTAAGCTTCATTGTAATGTATTAGATGTCTGTGACTTTGTCTGCTAAACGGACCTATTCAAAATTATACCGATAAACATTTATACATATTTTAAACTCGTGTTACCAGTATACCGAACATTGTTGATGATCTGTACACTGATAGGGTTACTGTTCCCAAATATCTATAATATCAATTTGATAACAATATTATCTATCGCTGTTGCTCACTTACATAATTATGTATTATAATACAAATTACTGGTTGATGATAAGTGGAGTTAAAATAAAATATTAAACAATACATTATCTTTACCGTCTATATGAATGCATTTATGGTAAATGAAATACTGCAGGAATATAAATTGATCATTTTTTTTCTACGAAAACTAAAATACACAGACTTATTTATCCAGGTGTATTTTAATTACGTTTAAATATATAATAAAACCTTTGATAAAACAACAGCACAATCAGCAAAAATATCATTCAAGATTATTCTTATTATTTATTCAAAATTTTAAAATTAAACTTAAAAAAAGTCAATAAATCAATGAATATTTTCAAATAATAAGATGTCTATTGAACATAAAAAAAAATACCAGTAGAGATAATACATAAGTAATAATAAATTAATACATATTGTAGTTATAATATAAATACCTACTTATTTATACTAATGGAAAATATGGAAATATCAATAAAATAAAATAATAAAGGTAAATACCTAATTGATATTTTGGTTTCAAATTTTACATTTGTTAATCATTAAGACAACTTTGAACTTTGTTTGTATAAATATGCATTTTTAGTTAATTATGAATTTATGAACGTATTTATTAAGATAATCAGATTAACTTAGAGAATAAATTATTTAAAAAAATAGCGATCTATAAAATTTTATTTAGGTATATTTATGTTCAATGTGAAGATTTACAGTTATTTCATAATTAAGTGTATTAAACAATTACAATTTAGTATTTATAGTATTAAATCATCTGAAGATAATTATATCTATACAGTTTTATATGTAATGAACAAAATATTGTTTTCTTTAATTTAAAATTTACAAAATGTCGAATCAAATATATTTTATTTAGATACAAGTTATCTAAAAAATATACCACAGTTTGAGGAACATTTTATACATATAAATATATTCTGCTATTATCAAGTTTTACATATGGTTTATAAAAATGTTGTGTTTATACTCATATATAAAAATAAATGAGTTTGAATGTAATCAAAAAAGAAAATTCCAGATTGTTTTAATATGAAGTATTCTTAGAATATAAATTATTATATTCAAATTAGTGGCAATCTTAATATAAAATATCAAATAAAATGGATATGACATTTTTTAAATAAATAAAAGAATGACAGAGTATTAGTCTATTAAATTGCCAAATATATTAAATTGAAAAAAATGTTTAAATATCTACTAAAAATGATATTATATTAATAAATTACAAAAATTTGTTTTTAAATATCAATAAAAATATTAATAAAATATTCTAATAAGTCCAATGTGTACAAAGGTACGTTAAACACAAGAAATCAAATCGTTGAAACACTAGTGTTTTAGAAGCTTCTAATTTTACTTTTGGATATAATCCAAAATATATTGTTACAACTTTAAATCAAAGGAGATAAAATGAATAATAAAAATAAATAATGGTTTGGGTTTTAAAAAAGATTTATTGAACGATTCTTGAATTAGACAACATTATTATTGTATTAAAAAATGCATAGAATACGTACAAACAGATATAACACTAAGGGAATGAAATTTCTATTGCACTCGAGTACTTATTTGATTAAAAATATGAAAAAAAAATAAATACACTTAACAAACTTATATATGAATAAATTAATTTCATCAAAACGGTGTACCTATAGTATTATAATATTATTTGGTGATTTATGAAAATATTAAACAATTATGATTCTATACCTATTACTTACTGGATACCTAAGAGAATCTTTAAACTGCTTATACATAGATAATTTCTATAACATATTAACTAATTTATTCCCAATTTTAGTTCGTAATTTTACAAATTTAACTTATAAGTTATATAATAACAAATAACAGTAATTAAAGTTTTGAATAAATCAAATTCATTATATTTTCCAATACTTTTATTTTGATAATGATATAATAATATTAATAATAATAATAATAATAATAATAATAATAATAATAATAATAATATATAATAGTAGTCGTTATACTATAATATAATATGTTACGTTTATTTTTTACTCCAATAACAATATAATTTGATTAGCACATATCAAAAATCCTATTGTGTGTCGTAGGTACACTCTATGTCATCCTCCTCTTCATTAATATTTTAATTATTGAAAAGGAAATAACAAATCGTACACTACGTACAGCAATGGAATTTCGACTGTACTTTGCACTCACACAAACACACACAAACACAAAAAAAAAATAATAATAAAAATCACAAATTAGTTTAAAAAAAAAATGTTTGTACTTTACACAAAAAAGGGATATTAAAAAAAAAAAAAATCAACACGTTTTTTGACTATTCTACAATTTTTTGTAATCGGAATTACCCTCGTAATAACAAAAGGTGTTCTAATTCATCAGCAGAACGCAATAGAAAAGCCGCTGATTCCCTGTAGCCAGCAATGAGTTGCCTTACAGTTACCACGTCAGCTTTGTTTAAAAGTTTACTGCTCGGTTGCACTGGTGGTGTAGTTTGATTAAGCATCGATGGTTGTATTGGAAGCGTGGGTGTATTTCCACTGGAGATACTGGGTGTCGTGTTCATGGTTGGAAACAGTTGCAGCATACCAGTAGCTGAGGACGAGTTGTTACTGCTAACTCGACGGTGATTGACTGTCGTAGTTGATGTCGATGTGGAGAGACCTTTAAAACCAGCACCGCTCATGTATCCGCCTCCTGTTGGTGGTGGAGGAATAGGAGTCATAGTACTAGTACCCATACTGTGAGTGGTAGCAGAAGAAGATTTATTAACACTCAAGTCGGTCGGTCCAGTTGTTTCTATAAAATTATATAACGAACTCATTATTAAATAAGTTTAATAAACTTAATACAATTTTAATTTTTTTAGATATGTATAATTTTTTTTACCTTGAACGACTTATTACATTTTAGAATTTTAATTTGACATTTATTTACTACATAATATAATAATATAATCATAGTGTGTTATATTTATTGTCTTACCATTATTATTAGGAGATGAAGATGTAACACTAGCTCCACCAGTCATATTTGACAAGTTCAATTCGTCATTAACAGTGTTAATGTTTGCCGAATCGCCACCGGAACCTCCTTCAACAGATTCGTTAACTTCTCGACGGTCGCAACCATCGCGGTTTTCTGCTTCGTCATTTCCATTGCGATGCTCAGTGTCAGTTTCTATGGCGTTAGAGGACGTTTTTTCAAAACTGCTGTCACCTACACCGGCGTCTTCGTCCGATGACGTTGATGACATTTGCAATGTGGCACCACCACTTCCATTTTGATTTAATAGTAGAGTACCAGAAGGTTGTTGAAATACATTAGATGTCGATGTTGAAGCAACCGAATAAGGATAAGGCTGTGCAACGGGTTCAAGACCAAGACGCATTCGTCGGGCATTATCCGACTCTCGTTGACAAGCCACTGCTAGTATAGTTTCAGCTTGGGCACTTGTTAAATGTGCTGGAGTGGGTCTCTGCTAATAAAACAAAAAATCATAAGAATATTTAATAAAAAAAATAAATGGTATTTATTGTCAATGCATACCGGTTGCACTGTTGGATCAGAAGAGGAACCATTTGCTGGCCATGGATTAGTGGGTGGAGGAGGTGACGACGAAACAACACCTCCAGATTGTGGCGTGTTTCGCTTATTACGACGACATGATTTCAAATAGGTTCTGATACGTTTACGCGACCTATCTGAAAGTTCAGGAAACTGTCGTCCACACGAGTCAATAATTGCTTGTACCTTATCTTTAGGTTGCCTGCTAATAGGCACTTGTCTATCTAAATTTTCATCCACAAATAACCGGACGAACATCTATATTTTGAAAATATTTTAATAAGAGATCAACAAAATTGATGAATTATTTTTTAATACAATAAAATACTCACGTTGAATGCTTTTAAACGTTCCGGATCTATATGATGTTGAGAAGATGATCCAACAGAATGTTGATGTTGCTGCTGTGATAGAGAGCTGGCAGAAGTTGTGGTAGTTGAAGGCTGTTGCCAGTGTTGGCGGTAGTTAGTAGTAATGCCAGAATCAGTGCCATCATTCGCATTGTTATTTCCATTGGCAGCACGCTGTAGTTGTCGTAAACGCCTGACTTGTTGCCTGCGCAATCGCCGAGTTTGTGCACCATTTCCATCACCACCATCTGCATTCCTTTCTCCTTCTTCTTCATCAGCATCTTCTTCACCTTCTTCGATATCGTCATCATCAAGGTCCTCTTCTTCTTCTTCTTCGTCTTCTTCGTCTTCTTCATCTTCCTCATCATCAATTGCCGTATCATCTTCGTCTGCGTTCATTGCATTCTCAGTACCAGTTCCAATTCCAACATCGTTGCCAGTAACATTACCGTTAGTAGTAGTCACTGCCATACCATTTGTTTCTTTCGATGGAAGTCGATATGAAGATGAAGACGATGAAATTGGTGGTGGTGGCAATGATGGTAGGACTTGTGATCCAGCTGTAACTGTGGCCAGAGAGTTAACCGACGAACCAAATAGTTGCTGAAATTTTGGAGGTGATGACATACTGTGATGATGCTGCTGATGCGCTGCAGTGAGAAGACCCAAAGGTGGCCAGAGTACAGTTGTCGTAGTTGTTGGGAGTCCAGATGTCGAAAAACTGCTGTTTTCATGCAAGCCAGTACTACTTGTAGTTGTATCAGCGTCATTTTCTAAATTAAAAAGTAAAATGTATTTGTTTATTATATATTGATAAATGTATTGAAATTAAATTAATGTTATTATTGAGCGTCTTATTTAAGAGTTAACAACTTACTGGAATTCAATAGTCTCGGTGAAGGCGATGACGTAGTGGAGGATGTAGGAGTACCACTTCTGCGATAAAGTTGTTGTTGTACCGTCAATCCAGTACCACTGGTACTTCGACGTTTATTTGTACCACTGATGTTATTGTTTTGGTTGTAGTGATGCGCCATTGGAGGCAATGATAGTGGCAAATTTGGAGGCGGTGATGTCGAATCACCAGCCGAAGATGCTGCAGCTGCGGCCGCGGCTGCTGCTGTGGCTGCGGCAACAGCGGCCGCTGCATACTGCTGTAGTTGTTGTTGGATGTGTTGGTGATGATGGTGATGCGCAGGTGTCAACCCGATACCCGCAGCCGAATGAGGCGGCAGTGCGAGTGGTGCTAGTGGTGACAAAGCGTGGTGATGTGCAAGATGCGAGTTGGGATGTAAGGATGACAATGGTCCACCGGGTGATATACCACTGCCAACTGACGATGGAGGGCTAAATAGCAAAGCAGCAGCAGCTGCTGCTGCGGCGGCTGCCATCGAGTTGTCATCCGCCGATCCGTCCACATCCATCATATTACTGTTATTGACAGAATCGTTTGCCATGTCTAACCAATGCCGGTGGAAATTATGGTGACTGTTACTGCTGGTAGTAATTGTGTCTAACGACTTCTAGAAATAAAATAACAAACAATTATATAATATATTTTAAATCAAAGTTCAATTTTATGATTAGTTTTGAAATAATTTTAATTATTAAAGCATATTGAATTTCATTCTAAGTCTTCAAATATAATTTTACGAATCAATGCTTTTTCTTAAGTATAAATACCATCATAATGTAATGAGGAAAATATTTTAAAATACGAGTATAATTAGTAAATTATTAAAATAGAATAGAATCATTATATTTTGTTAGTACCGATAGTGAAGATGGTGATGAAGAAGTTGCAAGACCATTCATAATACTCCTGGATGTGTGATGCATATTATAAGGGTGATGGCCAGTGCCATTAATCCGTTTGTTTATAGGTGAATGCAATGCTGCACTCTTTTCCTATAAAAAAAATAACAATTTCATTAATAATTAATATATTGATAATTTTATTTGAATATTGAAAATTACTAAAAGACAATTGTGATTTGATTATGGCCAATTTGAACGAATTTAAATCTGATAACTAACACTTTACCTTTAATTCAGAATAAATGTATAGGTATATTTAGTTTAATTTTTACTTTAAACAATAGAATAAATCTTTTATTATAATTTATGTTTATTCAAATGCTTAACATTTTATACATTTTTATCATAACAATTAATTTTATTTATTCGGCCTATTATTTTCCTATTATTTGCCTTACTTAGTCTATTATTTACTATTATATTTATATTATATTAACTGTTCTGAAAATATGTGTTTTTAATTTTTATGTACCTACCATACTAATAAAAAAAACATATAACATTATAACTATAATCGTGTTTTTTGTCATCAAATTTATATACCTAATTTTGTTATTTTTACATAATATATATTATATTGTATATTAAATGTGCCTAACACTAATGTGTTTCGTATTTATTCCATTTTACAAAATTTTTTGAAACATAAAACATTTATAAATAAAAATAATTGATAAATAAAATTCAATGGATATCCGACCATTATTTTTAGTAAATCCTATTGGTTAGGTTAGATTAGATTAGATAACTGGTTAGTAGTCTGATATTGGAAGTATATAATATGGATTTGATATGTGTGTAGTAGGTACTCAAAATTGTTAAATATCTAGGTATAAATATAAAAATGAGGTATAAACTAATTTATTTGTTTACTATAAAAGTTACAACAACAATAAATTATGGTATGAAAATGACTTATTGGAAGTACATCCAATCAAGGGGGACACAAAGATTCAAGACTTTGATAAATTAGTTTTCAAATAAAATAGAAAGGATATTTTAATTTGGTATGATTAATTTTTTCAGCTATCAAAGCAGGTTATTTTATAATAATTTTAATTTTAACTAAGTAGTAAATATGCTTGGTAATATGCTGTATCGATATAGTAGTTACAGGATTCGTAACTAATTATTTACCGATTTTAACACGTCATACTATTTTATGATATGATAATATTGGAGCTTATATTAAGTAATAAGTATGATTATTGTTTTTCGTTCACGAGTGTAGCAATAATTGTTAGTAGTAGTATCGAAGTATAATTATAAAAATTAGAGATTAAAACGTAAACAAATTGAAAACATTTACAATAAACTATAGGTATAATTAATAAATACAATTTTTTCATTAAAATAATACTTATTATAATATAAACTCGAAATGAATTTGTTATGTATTTATTTTTACAAATACTTGTAATTTATTTGTATGAATAATAAGTCTGTAATTTCACTTACTATAGTAGTCGACAATGTATATAAGCATAGGCATAGGTTAGGTTAGGTTACCTAAGGTACTTATCTACTTAAGGTGCTAAAACATCTACATTTTTTATAATACGCTTATTGGAACTATATAGTATACATAAAATGTTCTTGCGTTTTATATGAACCATAAATTGGGCAGGGGTGTTAGTGTAGATAGTAGATATCATAGTTGTTATGGTTATACACGTAATAGTATTATTTTCCCGATACTTGATTTATTTAAAAAAAAAAAAAAAAAAAAATGCTGGCGGTTTGAGTATTTAACATTTCTATATAAACTGACACAAAGTATTCAGGTTGTCCTTGATCTTAGTCTAACAATGCATATACTCGCCCAGTAAAACCAATAAGCTATTTAAATTGACGATATAAAATCTTTCTTGTTCAACTTGTTCAATATCAATAATATCATTCAGTATCTTTGGTATAAATATTTTTTTGTTGTCATTAAAATATAAACATGAATTTATTTCGCATAATATCATTATACACGCAAATTTCATTCGTTCTCAAAATAAGTACCTATACAATCAAAGATAATAACTAATCATTTATAATAGTATTAAATACTGTAATAACGCGTATTGAGTTTAAAGGCTGTTATTTTGTACATACGATAAGTTTGTTTGGCGTTATAATACTTTTCAAATCGAGTAATTGTATTCTCACATTTTAATGATGTGGAAATACGATTTGAATAATTCATTAGAAATCATAAATTACATAAATTCGGATATTATACAAAAGACAGCTGCTTGACAATTTTCTCGCTTCGCTCACCTCGTGTTAACAATATTGTTATGTTATTCAATTTCAAAGCAATATACACAACAGGTGTACCCATATCATCACATATCACATTCGATTAACGATTCTAAGTGGAGCTCATATAAAATCTCGTTGCTGACGTTTCGTCAAAGTCACGCTTGCTAGTTGCTGACAATATAATATGTACAGCAATCTTCAACGATTTTTGAAAGGATTTCTTCACGCTTGGGAAAACTGTTGAAAAATTGAAATTAGATTTTCGATCTATAAAAAGATTCTACAAGAAACTTTTGGTCATTACTTCTATATATAAAATCGATACAAAAAACGTCATTACAAAATCCAATGTTTTTCTCGCTTTCACTCAGAATCTAAAATTTTAATTTTTCGCCAAGGCGCGTAAATACGTTGTACGTAGCGAAACCAAAAGCATACAAGTGCGTATCGTATTGATTAATATATTATTGACTAATTCCAATGTATTATTAGTTGTGTATTTATATTCAATACTTGTTTAGCGTATAAACGATATAATATCAACAATTCTATTAGGTTTATCTAAGTACATAAAATGATTATTGATTTAAAGTGTTGTATATTTTCATTTAAAGATAACATGACATGTATGATTAAAATTTGTCGTATTTACACTAAAAATGAAAAATAAATAAACACATAAAATGCTTTCAAAGGAGGTCCATATATACGGAAGTATCGCTTATTGTTGTTTTTGTGTTCCACTGTCTCGATGAGTGAAAACACGTAAATCATCTCCTATTAGTATTAAATTGTATTATGTATTATATTAATTCTTCTTTATTAAAACTTTGATGAAGTAAGTAATCATTTTAACTTTTTACTTAAAAACTGTTATTTTATAAATCAAGCAATTTGTTTTATCAAATTTAAATTAAAAATCACAGATTATAAGAAAATAATAGGTAACAGTATTTTTTTACTTATGTAAAAATTATTTTAATAACTTCAGTAAAATCGTTTACCAAAAAATGCCCTGGTATTCATTTGTACGCTTCTATTCATTAGCTTCTATGTTGTATATAGATAATAGTTACAAAGAAATTCTTGTAAAAAATTACTATTTTAATGTAATGAATGTAAATCTTTAGTTATTTAAAATTAAAAATGTAGCTATCCTACTTTTAAAATAATACAAAATAATATTTAATATACTGTGTAGGATATATGTATTGTTTAATTGTGTGTGATAAAACTGTAATATAGTATTTATTAATCTAATATTGAATTAGATAAACAATAACTTAATATAATAACTGCAGAAAAATATAACTAAACAATTTCATTTTCCAAACTATGACTACGCGTAACAATAAATACGAAATATAGAGATTAATGTTAAATGGATAGTATAATAATGAATTAATATCCCTAAGGATATAAGTGTATTATACGTATAATGTAATTTAGTAGGTATACTTTTATTCGTTATAGTAGTGAAAAATTAATATAATAGATCTAAATATATAAAATTGTGCTATAATCATAAATCATAATTGTGTAATTTAAACGTATATACAAAATGTATGACGATTAAATATTAATTAATATAATAATTTTTTTTTAAACTTTTATTTGTCTCTAAAATGTGCCTAATTATTTATGTTTAACAATATTTATAAAGTATTACATTTTGAAACAAAAGTTATTTGTTTTAATTAATTTCATCCTAATTCACAAATTATTATTATTTTTTTTCTTTTGTAAATACCTACAGTAATAGATAATAATACAATATTGCTATTCAACGAAAGAAGTATTAATAAGTATAGCATTTAATTAAAACAATATTGTATTACTTTAGAATTCATTGTTTTCAAATTATTATGTCCGCTATAGAAACAAATCACAATAATTTGTATAATACATCCAAATGCATTATACTTTTTTAGTAAATACCTATACGTAAAAACATAAAAACAAATACAATAATGTAATAATAAATATTAATTATGGTAATTTTTTTTTAATATTATTACTTTAAATAAAAACTAGAAATTGTTTCTACGACAGGCGCTAACATTATAATATATTATGTAGCAATAAATCGGAAAATTATAGAAACTGGTAAGTCTGAAAGTTTCCTGAGTTTCAGGCAATCGAGACAATATTACCGATCGTGTAGGGTGTACTGCGGGTGTATTGATTCTGTCTATTTGTGGACCGGATGTGCGAAGTAACTATACAGTAACTATTAAATAAGAATGACTGTGCTAGCTGTTGGGAGAACGTCCGATATAGCAGGCGATCAGATGGGAGGTGTAGTGGGTCCGAGATGAGTTTGGACAGCAGGACTGATTCTATTACTATTGCTGCTACTACTAGGGTTTCTTTGAAACACAAGAGGGTAAAGTAGAATTTTGATGAAAGGGGGAAGCGATGTGGGACGGTGACGGCGACAGCGATATAGTGCAGCAGAGGACAACGACGAAACTGTGATGGGCGATGGGGGGGGATTAGTAACACCACCAACACCCTGTACCAGCGGTAGTGCTGCCACTTCCGGTTGAGCTTTGTCGACATTGGTGGACGGAGGAGGAGGTGAAGGTATTGGTGTTTGGGATAACAGAGAGTGCGATGTGCAGAGAGGTACGTTGGGAATAGGGTACCCAACAGCATCGGCTATATAGGACGTATACAATATATACGTATACACACACACACACAAACACATACACAGATATATATATATATATAAAACGGATGCGTGAAGGGCCTTCGGGGCCGTGCCGGATAGGTGGTGCGGTCGCAAAACCCCCCACACACGCACATATATATACGCACACGCAAGCATATGTGTGTGTATGTATGGGTATACGCGTACACAGAGAACTGATGAGTTTTCTCCTGGGGGATAATGGGGATATGCAGCAGTGGAGGAGAAGAGGAGTTGTGACGAGAGAACGGCGGTGCCGCCGGAATTTGTTGTCGGCGATGGTGTATGGGAGGTAGGAGTGGTGGGGTGTGACAATCCCTGTGTGAACCCTTGGGCCATCGCCGCTGCCTCCACTACCACCCGTCCTGTTAACGTCCTGCTGTAGCGCCCACACCCCTACGACCCCCACAGCCACACGTCCGCAACGTCACCACAAACGCACACCCCGACCTCCGCCACCACACCGAACTATATACCGACTGCGAACGTTCTAGTTTATTAGTTATGTTACTACTAGGTATATAAGACGAAGAAATTCAATTTCGGTATACACTTATGTATAATGTACATACCTAGTAAATGATATTATATTCCGGCTAACGTTGTTAAAAGTACGAAAATTATTTATGTTATGAACCGAGTATAGTGTGAGTGGCTATAGATTTACCGAATGCGAATGAGATCTGTAGTAGCAATAAGCATTTATCTGATTATTAAAAACACAAATAACATTCAATATCTATAATATTAGGTATTAATAACAGTTTTCATTTACTCGTGTATTATATCAACAATTCGCATAATTAGTAAATATATTACTAAATATTTTAAGTTCAGCCATGTCGCATGTAATAATGTTAGTAATTCTATTAATCCTTTCCTAAGTCGTTAAAATATCTTTTGACCATCATGTATAGAATCTACGCGTCGAAATTAATGTGCGACGTATGTATTGTTATTGGTGTTATTGCAGTTTTTATAGAAAACAAAAAATAAAAATTTCCTGGCGGTAAGCGGAAGACCATAGTGAAATTGTTTCGAGTTTACTTGGAACTGGAGAGACGAGCACGAGCTAGTACAAGTTTCAGAAAAAGCACTACTATTTTCCTAGTGAAATTTGTTATCTTAGGTAGAGAAGGGCGTGGTGGTGGAAGTAAAAAGGTTTTATGCTGTGCACAATATACTTATACATACGCGCTTTCACATACACACATACACAGAGGTGTAAGTAGTGCTATATATATAATAGTAATAGTTCGTGACGATCGTGTGGAACAGTGGTGGTGGTGGTATTGGCGGAGGCAGCAGTAGGGTCTACTAACTTTTGTGAAGAAAGAGAGAGTAGAGTGGTGTGAAGCAGAGCGGTGGTCGTGGGTAGAGTTTGAGGGTAAAAGAGGGCTTTTCGTCGTTCCCGTCCTGGTCCCATCGCCTCCGGTTCTGTGGTAGTGGTCCCGTGTGTCCTATGCGCGTACATATATATATATATATATATATATGTGTGCGAGTGTGAGTATGTGTGTGTTTGTGTGTGTGTGGGAGTGTGTGTATTCGTCCTCCGGCAAAGGATATTACATAGTAGTGTAGTATATGTATAGAGAAGGAACAACAGCGTGAGATGGGGTGAGTGGTCGTGCGATGGGCCGGCGGTGGCGACGATGATGTGGGTAGGATGATGGGGGGAGGGGGGAGTGTAGTGGCGTTGGTATTTGTGTGCGCGCGTGCGCTTGTATGTGTTTGTATGTCGAGGTAGAAGTGTGGTGGTGTTGGCAAAAGCGGTGGTGGGTAGCGGGACAGCAGGACGAGTACCTCCGCCGCCACCACTACCGTCTCCACGCTACCGCCACCCATACCGCCCGCTGTGGTATAGTTGTGTAGTGTGTATTTTGGACGACGACGACGACGACGACGACGATAAAGGCGAGGGTGGTGATTTCGGTGTAGGCGGTGGTGTGGGAGAGGGTCACTGGGGGGTGAGGATTTGACAGCGTCGGGAACGGCCCGGCGGCGGTTTCGGCGGAAGCGGGAGCATTAGGAGGTAGATAGGGTGTGTGGGAGTGGTATCTGGGTGGACGGGACAGTGACGGTGGCGTAGGGGTCAGGGTAGGGAAGGTCCGTTATAATAGTGACAACTGCGATGGTCAAGTATACACACATCACGAATGCTAAGTGAGGTACAGAACCAAAACGTGCATTGTCGAAAAATTAAATAGAATTAAAAGTTTGCATAAATGCGTGCAAACAATTTGCCGCCAAAAAAATATGTTATCACGGCGTTGTCGTGACGGCAGAGCGGGTGTGGCGGGCGGCGACGGTTACCGACGACGGCGGGCGCCGCTGTTTTGATAACATCGAGATAAAATTTAAATAATGTATACACATATTCACTCTACCAGTTTACCGCCGCCGCCGTCGACGTTATAGTAATAACAATAACAACAAGCGACCCGTTATCACGATCGGTACCTATTTAAAACAATAATATTTACGGTCTTACTCCTGCATATACCACAACCTCTTTTAAACAATACGTTTTTTCTTTTATCGAATTCGCTTATATACCTACTACACAATATTAATTAGATTACATTTTTATAATATTTCGTTCAAATGCAAGTCATTTGTACGAAATGTTAGTACAATATTAAAATATTTATGTATATAAAAAAAAAACACTCATCATTTTTATTTTTGAATTTACAGAGAGAGTACTACCTACGTATATAATTTATGTATATCATTTTCGTACATAAAAAATATTTTTTTTTTTTATAGTAAGCATAGTTTTATTATTACCTTCAATCCTTGCTTCCGTTTGGCTGACATAGTTGCTTTTGGATTAGTAAAATTTAAATAATAATCGGCGCGTCTGAGTAATAGGTATGACCGTAGTTTAGTTCATTTTCGAATATTTTTTGTTCAATTAAAAAAATTTTATTTTATGCAACAACAATATTTTACTAACAGAATTAATTTTCTAATAAGCTATAAATAAATATAATGACATATCAAAACAATTAATAATGCAATTATATTTACTAGACGCTATTTACTAAAAATTCAAATTTAACTTTAAAAAGTAATAACTAAGTATATTAGTAATTACAAAAGAAAATCTAACTTTTTAGAAAAACATTATTTTATTACATTTCAAAAACAGCATCAAATTTATCTTGTAATATTGTCCAATAAAATTTTTTCGAACAAAACAATACTCGATCAAATATATTTTAAATACGCGAAAATTTAAAATAAAATGAGAGAGAGAAAGAGAGAGAGAGTGTTAGAGAACTCGGTACGTGTCGTTGGCTGGCTGGCTGGCTGCCGACTGACGACTGATGAGGACTGACCGCCTATGTCGCCTTCGCCGTCGCCACCGCCAAAAGCGTTACGTTCACTACGACAATGACGTGGTTTTTGTCAAAAGTATATCTACTGTCTATACACTATATACTGTCATTATTTATCACTACAATTATATCTTTAATAAATATATATATATTGTTTTTATGTTTTATTTATTAAACGATAAACTTATGTTATGTATATATGCCATATTGTATAACATAACTAGTAAATACATAGCTATATTTAATACCAGACAAATATTTTAGTGGTGGGTGCGGTGGTAACATAATACGATATTCTCCCCGGTGACAATTAAACACCCTTCAAATAAAAATAAAACTTCTCTATAAACAGTCTAAACACACATACTTATATGCCTATACATACAGATATGCCATATAAATATATATATATATATATATATATATATATATATATATATATATATATATATAAATTATGAAACACTAGACTACACTATACTAATATAACAACACGAGCCGATCAATTGGCGTTTAATCTATTACTGCGCAGAAATATTTCCTATGATGACAAATTATAGAGTTACTAACCGACTGATATGTTTTAGAAACACAAATATATACGGTG
The DNA here is from genome assembly GCA_020882235.1 of Schizaphis graminum. Taxonomy (NCBI): domain Eukaryota; kingdom Metazoa; phylum Arthropoda; class Insecta; order Hemiptera; family Aphididae; genus Schizaphis; species Schizaphis graminum. The sequence continues at coordinate 253,946 of JAJFBB010000007.1, read as the reverse complement.
AAACAAACACACCGTAATATGGTACGTCAGAAAACAACAACAAACGATTTCAAATAAGATTTTCGTTTAAACTTTTTTTTAAATCGAAATTCCTAACAACAGTAATCGGAAAACTGAAATTGTCACTAGATCATAGATTCCATTCCGGGAAGCGGATAAGTGAGGTGGATACGTCGTTCGATTCTGGACTGATGGTGGCAATGTGGGCGAAAAGGGGACTTTGTTCGGATTCCGCATGGGAGGGTGAAAATACCGATACACTGACACCGAATATACACATATATAGATATAGATATACTGAAAAAGTAAATGTGTGTGCGTGTGTGTATTTGTATGTGATGACGTTATTCGAGAAAACGCTTGGCAACATATACATTTTTTTCTCGCGCATAGTCGTTGTGAATTTGTGATAGCAAAAAATATTCATACATCCAATACAACGTTTACCCTGGTTTTCTATATACCTATACAGCTAAACCCGGAAGAGTATGTTGGTTGTGTACCGTATATAAATGTTAGAATATAAAAAGAAACATTGCGAACGGATGAGACGGCGATAAAAGAGAAAAAGGAAACGACAGTGAAAAATGAAATGTATACAATAATAAGAGATACCAATGATTGCGGTGCGCTGGTGTCCATGATGTTCGAGGTATGGCGTGTATTACGAAAAAAAAATTTTCATGCATAGCAGTGACATGTCGATACGGCGGAGGGATACAGTTTTTGTTCGCTGTACAATTTAATATACATTCTATGATATAACTGACTATACTCGAGCTTTTATTAGCAGTTATCGTATCAATTTAGGTTTATGCGTGCTCGGGCGAAAGAAAGTAGCGTAAGTATAAAGAATACCGAGGGCGGAACATGTTGGGAGAAATTATGTTAGATTTAAATGCTGGATGATAGTTTAGCTGTTTAAAATCTCAAAAGACTAGTGCATTTGCACATAATATTTATTATATGATATATAAATATTGTATGTTTCGAATCATATTATTCATACGTATATCATGCGTGTCATAGGTATATATTATGTGCGATAAAAAGAAGGTACCTAGCTGCGGCCGGTTTTGTCCGAGAATTTATTAGCTATTCTCGTACAGTATAACGTAGTGCAGATAGTTACTCAGAAGACGACGATAAAGTGGTAGCCGTAGGGGTGAAATAATTTTTAAGAGTGACGGACGAAGTATAGTGTCGTGTGAAAGATTACAGTGTATACGGTAGCAAACGGCTTTCTAAGGCGGTGGTTGTAAGAGCCTGTAGAGAAAAAATAAAACTGCTCTGTTGGTGGCGGAAATGGTAGTAGATTGGTAACGAAGATGGTGGGGGTGGTGGAAGAGCACAGTAGAAGCAGTAGCGTTGATGACGTCGGCTGCTGCCGCCGCAGGGTATAGCTTTAGCTGTTGTATAGTAATATTGGGCAGGACGGTAATGGAAGTACGTATAGAGCATGCGGAATGGGGTAGGTATATAGTGTAGTAGTGGAAGTGTAGAGGAACGTGGCTAGAGGAGAGGGGCGGTTTTGTGTGTCCCAGGGGCGGTGGTAAGGAGAGGAAACGACTATACGAAGAAGGACTGACAGCTGGTGCTGTTACGGCTGCGACGGTGGTAGCGATGGAAGAGGTAAGGGGAACTTTGTCGGCAACAAGGGTCTACTACTACTACCACTGCTGCTGCTGTTATACTGCTGTGAATCGGGGTGACGGGAGTGTAGAAAGAGTGAAAGAGAAGGGGAAGTGTTCCCAGTTTTGGTGAACGGCGGTATAGTAGGTATCTACCTTCCGCCACCGTCACCCCAACCGCCACCCCTACACCCTTGCATCGTACCACTGACTGACCGGCTGCCCGACTGGACGACAACGACGACAACGACAACGACAACTACGACGACGACGACGACGACGACGTATTACCTTTTGAGTTGCCTCCGCACACCTTATCAATGGCAAAGATCCTTTTCCGGCTCAGAATACATTTCTCTACAACGTAGGTCCAAACCTACCTGGTTATTATTATAATTATATTCCACAAAGCGTAATGACGTTTTGGAAAGCGAGCGCGGCTCAGCGCCGATACTTGGTTGTCGGGTGCTGTTGTAGCAGCTGTATAGACATAACCGGACAGACTCTCGAGCATGTATTATATATACATAGTATAGCGTACTGTGATAGTGTCATGAGTGTGCACAACCCGTCAACAAATATTATAGTTAAATCGTGCTGTATATATCTATATATGTATACATAGTATTACAAGAGTAACGAAATAGAAGGGTAGGTACGATTCGCGCAGTAGTAAAGGGAACGAGAGTGAGTGGCATATAACCGAGGGGGTGGTTGGCGGAGGGTAGTAAAAAGAAGAAGGAATGCGTGAGTGTATGTGTGTGCACGTGTGTTTATGTGTGTGTGCGCGCGTAAGGATAACGAGTACGAGGCAGGCAGACAAGTTGAGACGCGGGTGTGTAGGGATCGGGGGTGGTCGTCCGTTTTTAGAGCGGCATGCGGTATATACGGTGCGAGTGTGTTTAGCGGTGGAGGGTGTGACAAGGGTATCGACGGTGGCGAGAGGGTTAGTGCGCGGAGTGGTGTAGTAAGTAAGGGTCCCGTTACCCGCACTCCCGCACACGCACACGTCACCCTTGCTATACGTACCAAAGACTCGACGACGAGTGTGTGTGTGTGTGTGTGTGTGTGTATGTGTGTACGGTGGGTCCCATATATGTGCACCTCTATGTATGTATATATATATATATATATATATATATATATATATCTGTTGTAGAGTATGGCAGCAGTACCCCGCGCGCGTAAACGACCCCGACCACCGCCACTGTAGCTTTACTATATCCTCTATAAACCCTCCGTCTACCAAACCCCCCGTCACCGACACCACCGCTCCGGGGCACTATATCGGACCCGTTGTACTGTAAGGTCGAAGCAAACGAAAAAAAATACGTGTCCGGAAACGTATATATATAAAAAAAAAACGTGCGCATATACGAGTCGAGAATGAGAAACGTATAGCAAAAGATAGATGAGAGAGAGAAATGCGCTTTAAACTTGGCGCTTACACATTTATAATAAAAATAGGCCGGTTTACTAACGGGAGTGTAACGTGCGTATGTGTGTGTGTGTGTGTGTGTGTGTGTGTGTAGGACTGTACAGTAGTGTGATCGTGTGTAATAGTGAAAAATGCCTCTCCCGATACGTGCATATATGGGCATATTGAAGCGCACGTGTTCGCCATCATCCCTATAATCGTCTACCCCTTGCCGCCTTGGCGGTCGCACCGTCTACCATTGTTAAGTGAATGTAGAACCGAAAATGTGTGAATTTGAAATTATCGTTGCTGTTACGAATACGGCCGCGTATCTTTCGGTTACCGATGCGTTCACCTATCATAGATACCTACACATAATAACGTAGCCACTTCGTGAAATTTATCTTCTCGTGAAAATTGGTCGACTTAATGAAATGGAAACGTCTTTTTCACACTTCGTAAAATACGAAAATATTTCACGAAACGGTCACTTTTTCGTGAAATGGACACTCCGATTTTACATCATGTAATTTTTTCACGATGCGGTCATTCACTTTGTAAAATAAAAAGTTTAAATTAATCGTATTATTTATATGTCGTATTATTCAATACCATATAAAACGTTTTACACGATATATAATATATTTAAGTTGTTTTTGTATAAAAGTATGTTAAGTTAAATAAAGTAATATTAATAAATATTTAGACATATTAAAGGTATATATAAATATAAATGTTTATTTGAAAAAAGAAGTACGTAGTTAAAAAATATTTATTAAATTATGTGGATAAGGTGTAACTATAATTAATAGTTATGGATAATAAATTACGTAACGCCGTGTGTTGAACGAAGATACAAAATAACACTCGCCGCAATTCATAAAATGTTCAAGTTTTTGTTTCTTCATACAACATAAAATATCATTATATCATTAAGCTTCTAATCGTACAATATTAATCAATATGTAATATGTATATTGTATACTTTATAATAATTGACAATTGTTAAGTAAAGATAATTCATTTTGGAAAACATTTTTCTTAAAATCTTATCCAAACACGATATTGACCGATAATATTATTACATTTATAAAAATAATGACATTTTTAAAATGATTTAAGTACTTGTACGTTGAACAAAATATAATAAAAAGTTTATAAATATGTACTTTTCCCAAAATATGACGAAATACCTATACGAAAATATTCAAAGTTAAACTTTGTATTGTATTCAACATAAAAAAGTCAAGAGACCGAATACTACTTATTACTAAACAATAATAATGATAAAAAAAAAATAATATTAATAATAATTGAGTGCTGTAAATATTTTGTTTCATAAATTGAATGATCATATCGTGAAAAAAAATTATGCAATGTCAAATTGGAGTGATCGTTTTTTAGCGACTATTTCGTATAATATTTTCGTATCTCACAAAGTGTGAAAAACCTATTTCCACTTCATGAAATAGATAGCTTTTCATGAAAAAATCGATTTCACGAAGTGGCTACGAGATATATACCTTTTGTTACTCAAGCGAATGACACTCAGGTATAGATAGTGGGTGAGGACTAGGACGACAGGTGCAATGTAGGGAAGTATATGTATATGAAAGTGTGTACATCACACCATACCTTAGTAACAGTGGGTGAAAAAAAAACCAATAATAAATAAACACGGACATTTTCCAAAGGGATGGGGGGGCACGAGCCACGATCATACTCGTGAACAATATATACCTACAAAATACGACGATAACGCGTGCGAGCGAGCGAGGGGACGACGTACACGTACACACATGATCGTTAGTATTCCAGTTTATGTCAATGAGGGCGCCGGTGGTAAGTGAGTGTGAAAAATAGAGGGTCTTATAAAGGTTTCGGCAATTATTTCATTAAATATACTTTTATACGTCTAAAAAAAACTTCAATAAATATTCAAATGCATGCAAATACACTTGACGCGTTTGTGTAAACGTGATTAAAATAATACACGAGGCCGCAATATTTTTTTTTTTACTAAATAGGCGCATTATTAAAACTCGTATACTTGTGTAAATACATGTTTATATAATTCACTATTCAGCATAAAAACGTACTATTCAAAATTTCAGATTAAACGTTTATCGGTTACTTGATTTTAATTCGATGTCTAAATAATATGTAGAAAAACTGTAACATGCAGACAAATATTTTGATCCAGGTTCATCACATGGTTTTTCCACATAGCAAACTTTATTTTTAAATTAAACTAACCAAAAGATATACGTATACATACGTATTTACGTATTATTTTTTTTGTCATCGTAATCGATAACATGTACCATACAATTAAATTTGTTATTTATTCAATGAATTAAAACAATTATAAACAATTATTTTATATATTATTATTTATTTTTATTATTATACTAATGTATACTATTATCATTATTTATGTACGTAATATATGATTATATTCAATCTATTTAAAAATAAATAAATACGAAAATCATGATTTTTGTCTTGACGAAATCGCAATTTAATCAGGAGCTTATAGATTCTGGAATGGGATATTGGATTTTCGATTGTTTAGATTTCGTTTAAACTTAAAAACAGTTGCTACAATTTGGACAATACGAGTAAATACAACAAAATAAGCCAGTCAGCTACAGCTGCTGTCAGTATACACAAAGCATATTGATGCTTTAGCGGCGGTGATCGTGAGTTAGGTGTACACATCCGGAAAAGACGGTTGAAATAAGAAAAACGCACTATGGTAGTAACCGAGTGACCGTTGCGTGAGGGGGAAGTTGTTTACGGAGGCGGTATCCGGTGGTAGTGGTGGAGCTGGATTAGTTTTCGAAGCTCGTCGACCAAGGTTAGGACTAGGCTGGCAGAACGTGGAGGTGAAAGGCCACGTTGCAGTGAAGGTGGTGGTGTGTGGGCAAGGGAGGTTTGTGCCCATGTCAAAGTAAACAGTGGAGGAGGTAGTGGTGGCCAATGAGTGGCGGAAGAGTGGTTGAAGGAAGAGAGAGAGGATTGATGGGACCAAACGTGTGTGCCTCTGACTATTACTACACATAGTATTCGGGGGTCGGGGTAGATAGTAGAAAGACATACACACACACACGCACATCCATACTTTCCCCAGGATGCGTGAGTGTACGTATATGTGTGATGGTGAGAGGAAAGTGGTAGAGAGTAAGCCTTGAGTGAACGAGGTAGAGAGGTTTTGCCTCAGGGGTTTGTGTAGATGGCTGCCACCGAATAGTGATGGGTATGCGGTCCGTAGAGAGGTAGTGGTAGTGGTGGCAGAGGTGTGATGGCTACGCGAAGAGACTACACACGCACAAAATATATATATATATTGTGTATGTGTATATATATATATATATATAAACCCATATATATATATAGGTCGGCGGATAAGGCCTGTGTGGCTGGCAGGCGGTAAGGTGGGTGGGTGGGTAGTAGCGCGCAAAAGAGGAGCACACACAAAACCAGGCTGGGCGGTGTTACAGTCGACGGGGCTTTTGTCGGCGGCTAGCGGAGAGGAAGGGCACAAACGAAATAAGAGGAACACGGTGGCGTCGATGGAAAGGACTGTGGAATGGTGGTGAAGTGAGGAGACTAAAACCCCAAAGCGACGCGAGGAGGACTTTGTCGGGTCCGCTGCCGATTTCGTATATGTAGTGAATAGGGAAAGCGGAGCGGGATAGCGTGATAGTGGTGTGGGTGGTGATGAGCGGTGAGGGTAGAGTATCCTGATCGTGACCGACTGCGGAGAAGGCGGTGAAGAGAAACGCTCTCGCGCGTGTATATATATATATATATAATACGTGGGTCGACAAGGGGAGGTTTTTGGTGAAACGACTGCGGTGCGTATGGCAGAGGGTAGTAGTGGTGGCGGTAGTAGTACCGAATACCCACCACCCGCTTGTTAGCCGAGGGTGGTGTACCCCGTAGCACTCGGCCTGTGCACCGCGTCACGCCGCCGTCAAAGTCCCACCACTACTCACCTCTATACACTCTCACTATACTACTACGCACACTACTACCCGCCTTCCATGTCGGTGCTTGCCACCACCCTTGTCGTCTCATACTCGCCACTATCCCTGCCTCTGGTGCTTTTTTCCCTTTTTTTCTTCTTCCTTCCGGCCCAAATCCCCAAATCCCTACTACCCTCTAACGCTACCGCCGTCACTATACACACCCTTCCACCACCAGTACCGCCGACACACTAATGTGCTCTGGTGCTGCTGCTACCGTTCTCACCCTCTCCCCCGATCATCATCAGTCGTAATATCCTCAAAGCTCCATCGGCTCTCGGCAGTGTAGGCGACACGCACACACACGATCGCAACCGGCTTTGCTGCTGCTACGATCGCCCATCGTAATATCAGCGTAGTAGTAGTAGTAGTAGTAGTAGTAGTCGCATTTCCTTTAACCTTACTCGGTCGACCTATCGTCCGTCATCCATCTTCCTCAGTCTTTTCCTTTCCTTTTCTCGGCCTTTCTCTTCCCCCTCCCATTTGCGGCTCGTCCTATTACGTACAAACGAGCACCACTCTCTCTACCACGAATATAGTACTGATTTTACCAAGGCCCAATTCGGCGTTGGTGTCAAACTAAGCGTGCTATAAAATCGCCACGCATTTATAATATTCGCCTAATGAAAATATGGTACCACTAATATGATTATAATAATATGTATGTTGTATTATAAAAGCCTTACCTGGTTTTCGTCTGATTCGTCCACTTCAGTTCTGTCGATTTCAGTCAATTCTTCTTGTACTTTCGGTGATCCTTCCATCACAATGTTCTTCAATAAAGCGTCCTCGGCAATTTTTTGACCATTGTTACCATCACAACAGTTTATAGCTGCCACCGTTGTTTTTACGGCCACTGTCACCACAGATGCCGCTTTATCATAGAAATCGTCATCGTTATTGTTATTTTTACGATCACCCATTCCTTCACTCAGTCTTTTTTGTATTTTAGCCGGTTTAGGACCTTCATATTCCTCATCTATCCCTCCCCCTCCAACTTTTTCTACTATCATCGCGTTATGTTGTTCGTCTGTAATACTTTCATTAGCCTCTTCGTTAACACAACTACTAATATCATCATTACCACTGTCTCTATAACTATTTCTAACCACCTCATAATCACCATCACGATCACTCATCGACGTGTCACCCTCACCATAATTACCTCCACGACGTCCTAATGACGACCGGTTCAAACGTTTTGGCCGAATACGTCGACGCCGTACGCGTTTACGTTTGTAAAAAAAATCGTCTGCGACAACGGACGGAGATGACGACGATTGAATAGTCGTTTGCCTAGGGGAAACTGTTAATAGTGGTGACGAAGATAAGTCTAATGGTTGCATGTTACTGTTGACACTACTAAAATCACTACCACCACCTACACTCACGCTTAATCTGCTGCCGTTACTGCACACTCCCCATTTCGACCACCAACCACCACTCGATCTACTGACTCCACTACCCGTTTCCGTACGGGACGACAACGACGATGACGATGACGACAATATTAGCGTGCAGCTGCTATTGCTACTATTTTTCAAAGTACTACTGCCCGAGCTTGAGTTACCAGGTGTAGAAGTAGCGGCGGTGCGGACTTCTATGACTTGGCAAGGTTGTCGAACGTTACGCTTCAACGGAACCGTGCGTTTACGTTTATTACCACGCTTCGTTGTTGCAACTACAGCGATTTGACATTCGTTATCCGTAACGTTCTCCTTGTCAGCCCCCATGCCTATTTCAGTGGCGACAATTGAGTGCGTACCGCCGGCAGAATTAGGTTTTGCGGTGCTGCTGTTTTCCTCGTTCCGTTTCACTGGAGTGGAACATGCGAACTTTGATGACGACCATTGCTCTACGTTAGTACAGTGGAAAAATTCAACGTTAGTAACGGCAAGTGGCGTCTGGTGTACACTTTCAACCGATGCGTCTATGGTAGACGCCGATGTAGGGTTACTAGTGCTGCACTGAGGACATCCCATCAAGAACGCGGTCACTGCCTCCCTTGGTAGAAAGGCGTACGTTTCCATAATCTGTGAAAGAGAGATTTCTGGTAATAATACTAATCTGTAGTAACGTGTAGTCTACTGTGATACTGGTGTATATACAAGAAGACGGTGTATGTCATGTTATTTTTTTAAATACATTTTTGATATAATGAAAAAGCTTAAAAATTATAACATTGTTCAATTGTTATTTGTATTCATAAAAATATTGTGCTATTAATTATTATATATTTGTATAAATAAAACTTTTATTAGTGATATCATTTGTATTAGACTTAAATAATTTATATTTATATAGATATTCATTATTCATTTATATCACCTCCTCTCAAAAACTGAAATCACGCCACTACAAAGATGTCACTTTAAGATGAAGTGTAAAACAAATAAATGCACCTGTCAAGTAGTTGGGAAATTATGAAATTTGAAATGTCATAGTTCATTATCATGTGAAAATAAATAATAATATAACAGTTAAATACAAATAACATAATTAACTGATATTGTTTGGAATTAACGTAAATCCTTAGTAATTAACGTTAAAAGCATTGTATAATATTCTATATTATCTATTAACGTTAATTGCTAGTTAATAACGTTAATATAAATTTAACATCCTTTATTGTAACATATACACGTACCTATATAAACATTTAAATAATTTAACATACAGATATATGATATACGTATATTTGTACATTTATTAGAGTTGAAACTGTTTTAAGTTAAAAAAACTGAACCAAACTTTAGGTGTTTAGTTTAAGTTTGGAAGTTAAAATAAGTTTTAAAAATCTAAACTAAATCAAAATTGAACAAAAAGTTAGAAATCTTACAGTTATCTAAACTACAAAATAGTTCGAATTCCAAAGAAATGTGAAAACTAAAAAAAAATCGAACATGTCAAACATTACTATAACAACTAACAAGAAAATATGCTTCTGATGTTTATTTTTAAAATGTATATTGTCTATTACTTATTTTAGACGTAAAACATACCAGTAAATATTATTTTTTAAATGGTGAGTCGAATGTACATTTCAGTTGTAAATAGTTGTAATAGTCATTTTCTATACAATGGTATAGTTTTAAAAATATTTTGACTGTTTTTGAGTTTTTAGACTTTTATAGATTTTTGATGTGATTTATTTATTTTTTTAATGTCAAAAATTACAGAAATAAAAAAAAAATTGAGCATAAAAATAAAAAATGTATACCATCAATTCAAAAAAAGCGGGTAAGTGAGTATCGCTCTGCTGTACATTAGTGGATGGGGTGGACCTCGGACTATGGTAGGTTAAATTTGAATGCAATGATAGGTATCATTGTATACGAAAAACGATTCTGAACGGAGATGATTTGTCAGTCTGGGATATATTATATTTAAATATTGTCATATATTATATTTTGAAAAAAATTCACAAATTCAAACACTAAAGTAAAAGCTTCAAGATCTTACGTTTGATAATTTTTTAAAAATAACAAAAATCGAAAATTATTTATTAGTAAAACGTAATTTTACACGCGTATTTTTGATTTCAAATTAAAATTAAAACTTTAAACACTCGTAAAATTTTTTAAATTGAATAATCCTCAAACTTTTTTATAATTATTCTAAGCTTAACTTATGGACAGCATAGTATTACATTTTCAATTCTTAGCTTTTGATAGTAAAATATTTATAAATTTTTTACTACCAAATAGTGAAAAATATTCATGATTTTGACGAATTTGTGTCAATATTTGAACTTCAAATGCTAATAAAAAAAAATTGTGCCTATGTATTTTTATAATTTTTGAATGAGAGTTAGAACAAGCTATGTGGACCCTTCAATTAAATTTTCAAGTAATTTGTCCCAGCTAAATTTTTTTTATCAACATTTATAAAAAAAAAATAAAAAAAAATTGAAAATTTCAATTGTCTATAAATAGCTCAAAAAAAGTCAAAATATTTTGAAAATCAAATCACGTAAAGAAAATGGCAATCTCAATAACTGGTAAAATTTTCAAGTATTTACGACTTATACTGATTGAATAACAACAAATATCAAAAATCGATTGAGGCTAAACCATTATTTAACGCGGTTTTGTAAAAATTTAAATTTCAAACACTCATAAAAATTTTTTGTCTAAATCCGGTATAGTTTTTTTTACAGATATTTAAAGAAAAATGTATGGAGAACCTTGTATCAAATTTTCAAAACTTAGTTATAAAAGAAAAAAATTTTACGATTTTTCAACCACAAAATTACTTGCAAATTTTCGCAATTTTGACATATTTCGTATAAATTCGAACTTTAAGCACTTATAAAAAAAAATTGTGACTAACGATTTCGGATTTTTTTTTATCACTTTAAAAACAACTCATAAGAAACCTTGTATTAAATTTTCAAGATTTTCTTGCCGGCTAAAAAATTTTTATCGTTATTTTAAAAAAAAATACTAAAAAAAATTAAAAACTTCAATTGTCTATAAATAGCTCAAAAAAAGTCTAAATTCTTTGAAAATTTAACTGTGTATGGAGAATATAAACATTTGGTGAAAATTTCAAGTATTTACATCTATTAGTTTTTGAGTTATAGCAAAATAAATAATTCGATTTGGTCGAAAACTGGTTGTGCGTAAAAAATCCCGTTTTTCCGTCATTTTTTTAAGGTTTTTCCCGACTCATTTAAAAAATATTGAAAAATTTTAACTTTTGACCCCCCAAAGTACCAACTAGATCCGATTTCCTTTTCAAAGAGGGGCAGAAGTTGAAAATCGAAGCATTTTTACTGCCCCAAATGTTGTCGACAGACACAAAAAAAAAAAACAAAAAAAAAAAAAAAAAAAAAAAAAACACACATCATTGTAAAATCAATACATTCTTCACTCCGTTCAGAATCTAAAAAATTATAATTATTTTTGTCCGAACCGTTAAAAACGCAAAAATTAGCAAATTATTTTGTAGTTAATATTGATAAAAAATATTTATTAGCTAAAAATTCTTGAAAATTTAAAACAAGACTTAAGTTGTTTTTATGTCCGTAAAAGAATATTAAAAATATTTACACTCAATTTTCTTTCTAAGGATTGATGTTCAAATGTTGACAAAACTCACGACAACTTAGAAACTACAAATATTTTATAGTAAACCATTACAAAATGTTTAATTTGTATTGGTTAAGTTTTAAAAATTGAATACAATATTCCTCATACCGTATGGTTATAGTTTTAGTACTGAAAATCTGATTTGCTTAGACATACGATTAAAAAGTGCAATTAAAAATCATAATATTATAAGTTTGATCCACACCTCTAACGTTTATCTATATACATACATAATACTAATTATATTCATAGTAATCATACTATAGGCTAAACATTAATTAATTCTTATAATTTAAATTAATTTTAAAAAAAAATGATTTTATTTAAATTAAGCAGAATTACCCAATATAGATTTTCCTGATTATATAAAATAAAAGATATATATATGTACAGTTATAATATTTTATGAAACTAAACTATACTTATGTTCCATGGTCTAATTAATGGTTTACAAAAAAACCAATTAAGTATTGTATTTAGTTTGAATGGTACGGGGAAATAAGAGTAGGTAATTGTCCATTTTTTGCCAATTTTGAAATAATGGTACTATTCTGTATTATATTGAGAATTCGGGACATTTATCGAATGTAAAATCCATTCAGTGAGAAAAGGTTTCAGTTTGCTGATATTATTAAAGGTAAAAGATTCAATATATACAAGACAGAAAAGATTGTAATCCATGCGGCTGTCGGGAAGAAAGATTAAAGTCACTCTTAGAGAAGACTACAATCTTTTTGCCCTATACGTATAATCTTATATAGCCTAAATAATATTAAATTTTAATACCGTCTGTCTACAAAGAGCCCCACCAACATGTATATACGTTGAACTTGATCAAGTAATGATGATACATTTTTCTTCTTTACTTAACGCCAGAAAAAAATAACGAATTATTTAACTTAGTTAATAATAAATATAAACGTTATAATTAAATTTAAATTTTTTACTCGTTAATGTTTATGATATAGTTTATTTTATAAATAGCTAGGATAGATAGGTACTATATATTATGTATACAAGAGATCTAAAAAATTAAATGACAATTGAAGTTAAGTATAGTTAAGTAAGTTATAAAATGTACATCTCATTAAAATTCATAGGTTAAATATGTTACTACATTATATTATAATGTACATAAATATAACTTCATAAACATAGTAGGTAACTAGACTTTTGAATTTGGAGGACTTGCGAGGTCCACCTGAAATTATTTTTATACACACTATATTAATTAATATAATATAAGGTCTTTAATAGCCTTTTTCAATTTTATTGTTAATTTGTTTGGGACAAATATCATTATATTAATTATGTTATGTACAGCATAACTATATTTATACCTTTCCGGCTTTCCCCACCGTGTACTGATTGACAGCAGGAGCGTGTTAACGGAGCGGAGAGTATCATATCAACCCTTTGGCTTAATTTTGTCCATTAATTTTTTATAAATTGTAATTACAATAAAAAATATGTTTTCTATGTGATTTTTAATTTTTCCAATAAGTCAAGTTGTGATTGGTAACAATAAAATACATGGTATTATATCGATAATATTTATTTATATCTGTCTTCGCAGGTAAGTATTGCACATAATTAATGATGTATTTTTATAAACTATATAGCAAGTCTGCAGGTATAAATGCTAAATTTTTTTTTTGTCATAACAACAATTCGTACGAACCATCCCTCCCCGTTTAAAAATCTAAGCTCGCCACTGATATATACATTCGGATCTAAGATAATTATAATGTTATTATATTATATTGATAGGTACTTACCATGCGGTGCGTACGCTTTTGTCCCGAGTGTCGCGCCGAAACACCTCCTCCGCTGCAGTGTACTCTGTATATTATGTCGAAGAACTCGTCGACCACGGCCACCTTCTTGTAGCTGAAGTGCTGCTGCTGTTGCTGCTGCTGCTGCTGCTGCTGCCTGGACCCACTGCCCGTCTGCATCGTGGCCGCCGTACCGCCGTTCCTGGTGTCCACCACGTACAAAACGTCTGAGTCGTCCGCTTGTGCCGCTGCGCCCGACGACGTCGGTCTTCCCATCCGGAACCCCTTGGCCCGCACCCAAAACCGGAACTTAGAGTTGTCCGCCGCGCGCCGCAACTCGCCCCTGACCGCGCGCACAATTTGCTCATACTTGGCCCGGCCGACTATCTTGGCTCGGCAGCCCGGCCCGTCGTACTGCTTGTGGACCCACTCGGCGTACCACCGTCTGTGCTGCTCCTCGTACTGTTCCTGCTGTTGGTCCGCCATCGCCGAGACCGCTGATTATACAGCAGCTGAATCAGAAACAAAACGTTTTCGTTGAAAAAACATAAGACCTACGAGTAACGGCGTGTGAACCGTGTTGCAGGCGAATGTCAATCGCTATTAAATAAATACGAAACTAAACAATAATATTAATAATAATATGTATAAAATGAAAAACAACTACGAATACGATAAATAATAGCTTAAAGTATAATAATAATAGTAATAATAAATAGTTTAGCGAATAAAATAATAATTGTATATCAAATCTGCTCTGCGAGTGATTTCCACAAATATTGTACGACAGCGTGTAGAATTGGTGCACTATATAATATTATGTTATGTATATTAACGTGTGTGTGATTTATTATACGACGAAAAGCCAACGGCAGCTACACAATACAGCTTGGTTATTTGAAAAAACAAGTCGTGCAGTTTTCCGTTCTATACACCTGAAACACAAAAATCGGTCAGAAATGATATAAATAAATTCAACAGATCAATTAAAACACGATAATTATTATTGTCGTATAAAATGCTATAATATAATTAATATATTATAATATATAATATGAATATTGTAGTAAAACTCTGGAGAATTCTGATCCGCTGAAAATCAAGACGATAATAATATTATATTAATGACGGACTGCTGTAATCGGCACGCGTAAATCGAATTAATAAATAATAAAAAAAAAAAAGTCTTAAAAAGCGATTTAAACGAGAAAAATAAAAAAATAAAAACTAGTGTCGAAAACCGCGATTTCGCTGCACGATCGGTGTCGGATTCACGTGACCCGCTAAACGAGCGCGGATTCGCAATTATTTTATATTAAATTATTATTAACGGTCGGCGGCGGCCGTGCCAAAAAATTTCAAACGGCCTCCAAAACGAACACTCGAAAAACAACAAAATAAATTCCAAAGTCATGTGTTAGATATAATATATAGTTAATGAGCGAGTCGCACGACGAATAATTTATTATATCGCCGTTGTATAGTATATATTATATTATAGCTATGCGTCGGGTCCAGCGACTGTACAGACTGAACGGAAGACGCGCCGCCGAGAGAGCTGATTTAATCGGTCGTCCCGGTACGGGCGGACGCCCCCAACCGTCACCCCCTCCCAACGCGGCGGGTACAAAAAAAATTACAATAATAAAAAGACGGCCGGCCCGACCAACCAACGAGCGAGTAGCCCCCCCCGCAAACTCAACATGGCTACAAGAACCGGACCGCTGTTGGGCCGCCGCCGCCGCTGCCGAGAGGCACCACCTCCGCGACTTACCTGCAGCGAGGCGGGTACATAATATTATAATGATATTATTACTATAGTCGTTACGCGTGCGGACGACCGGGCACCGCGGTAACCGGTTGCGTCCCGTTCGCGGGTCCCACGTCGTCCCGGTAACGGTATATATATATCATAATATTATCACGGCCGGACGGCTTTTCGCAACGACTGTTTTCCATCGCGACAGTGCGCGCTGTTATAATAATAATACGGTACGTTGCGCAACGTATGTTATTCGTTATATTATTATTATTATTATTATTATTATTATATTGATAAATAATATAATAATATGCCACCTCTGTGCCGCCGCACCTCAATAATACACAACGTACGCAACGCGTGAGGGTGACTGTATATTTTATAATAATATATTCTGTGTACCTACCTATAGGGTTATGCGCGCGCTATATACTATAATACTTTGCTGATCGAGAGTGCGTTTATAGCGAATATTCCAATTGAAAACAAACGTTTTAACGACGTTATACGCATTAATTAAATTCAGTAATCGCCGTTTGATAATAATATCAACACATTTTATTAACAACACGCTATATAGGTATATATACCTACGTGCACGCACATAATAATATCGTAATATACGAACAGATGAGAGTGTATATAATATACGCGGGAAAACAATACTCTGCTGATGGGGACTATATCTATAATATCTATATTATGTATCGCGATGATGCGCGCGCATTTGTATTGTTGTTGTTATTATAATATAATATACGGTTAACGCGCGGTACATATACTAGTATAGACGATATAAATTATCTCCTATACCGCGGTTAACGTTTAGATTTTTCTCCGTGTCGTCGACTTCTACACTATTTACACATACAGCAGAGTTAAATTTTATTCTGCGAAACGACTTTGAACTTTCAAAGTGTGTTGTGCGTGTATGGTGAAACTATACGCCGTATATATATACGCACATAGACGTTCGACACGAGGCTTTTCTCAAACGCTAAGCGCGCCGCCGCCGCAAGAATTATTGCAGTTCGATAAGCCCGACCCGCGATAATACGCGCTGTGCGGCGGCCGCGTTAGTAAATGTGTATAATTATTATTTGAAACTCCCGTCGGCACTAAAACCAATATTATTTTTCGATTACACACTCGAAACAATTTAACAATATATACATTGTCTACGCGTATATAACGTTTTCAATCTAACAAATTTCGCTATAACGGAAGTTGATCGAATCGCCCGTCCATATACGTATTATACACACGGTATACCTACGCGCTCGTTATGTACGTATGGTATATTATTAATTTGTATATATTATTTTAATACATGTATTTTAATGTCGCAATAACCGCAAACTATATATACGAGTGACCCGAATTCGCGTGTGCTGTACTGCGTCCGCAGTTATTAATTACCACCAGCGATGTGGTCTACCCATATAATATTGTATATTGTATTGTGTATTATAAATTATAATTATTATTATTATTATTATTATTATTATTATTAACTGCGAATACGATTTCGGCCGAAATATAATCTTTTCGTTATTTGAAAATGGTGAAACGAACAACATCATTTCAATGTACCTACTATATATATCTAATTTTAAAAATTCAGCTTCAGTACATACATCATATATATATATTATATACCTTTGGCCGCCACTACGTAATATATATTGTATAAGAAACACGCAAATATAGTCATCCGCGTGTATTTACTTAGTCCGCTGCGTAAAGAGTTAAAATCTTAATAATAAATTAGTTTCCGTTTGAGCTTAAATTTGTAATTAGGAGCTGTACCCGTGTATTTTCTTATTTTCTCGCAATCTCAAATATATATATATATATATATATATATATATGTATACGAACTACAATTTTAATCCCTAAAGGTACTGTACTTCCATTGCAATAAATTTGTTGTTATTATATATATTTTATTTTATTTTTTTTTTTTTTTTACATTCTCATGCCAAACACGTAAAAACGTGACGTGAATTTCAAAAATTGTAGATCTTTTATTGAGCTCAAAATATATTGGATCCTGCAAAACTGGCGTTATGTTTCGCAACTATATAGGCCCCGGGCGAAAGGTATACATCGCGTGAGGCTACTATTATACAGTGGGCGAATTTTAATCTCAAACCTATACATAAAGTTATTAATATAATGTTTCACCCCGAGCATTGTATATATCAGTGGCGGCTATCCTATGGTCTATGTGTTGCTTGAGCAACACATGCAAAATTATCAAAAATTGGAAAAATATATGACCCACTGATTAAATATTGGTGATTTGTATTTTATAACTAATATTTGTAGGTTGTGGTGGGTGGTAGGTCATCAGAAATATTTTCAGCAACACATATTTTTTTGAGGATAGCCGCCACTGGTATATATATTGTCCCCCCACGTGTTGCCTCTTATATGGCGCACACACACACAATACGTACGAATACGTTTTTAGAAATATAAATTGTCCATGAATGTATTCGGAATTATAATTTTAAAAACATTAAAAGTACAAAAAATAATATATCTTATATAGCGTGTACCAGTGGCGTACATTCAAATTTGCTCTGGGAGGGGTTTAAAAAAAATAACCAACACTAAAACCTTCTCTTTAAAACTATCTATTTTTCCAACAATCAAACACAATATTACACGTATAAAATATTAATAGGAAAAATAACAAAACAAATACAAAAGTTTACATACCTAACTCATGGCAGTTAAATACTATTTAATACAGTATATACCAGTACAGAATATTAAACATATTATATTATTAATTACTTATAGTAAAAATTCTAGTCTCTTTTTTTTAATATTTTAAACTTTAATGTTTTGTTAATAAACAATTTTAATGTTATAAACTCTAACTAATCTTATCGTAATACTTACCTATGGTTTATGGAGTTTAAATAGTTCAATGAATAGTTATTAGTTTTTGACATAAACTTCTTCAACTGCAGAATAGAACAGAATGAACGAAACATTCATAATATTATTTAACGAAAATGTTTAACATGATCATTTACAATAGTGCTATAAAAATAAAATCCATTTCACCGTGTTATTGTTCACGCGAAATTCAACGATTATAACGTAATAAGTTTTTTCTCCGTTGTTCGATCGAGACGGTCGAGACAACGACAATATTAATATGTATTTTTGTCCGCACACAACTGACTGTCTACGATCAAAGTTTTATGACATTTAATGTCTATTTTGATTGATATAATATGGCATCCATAATTTCGTTATGAAATATTTTTTCGTTGTTGGTTAAGTATAGTGTACACTCAATAGTCATATTATTATCATGATGTATGTTTGTGTATACACGGATGATTAATAATAAGAAATTCATCAATAATATCAATTTTTTTGGTTCTGGGGGGGGGTTTGAACCCGAAAACCCCCCCCGTATGTACGCCACTGGCGTGTACCTATATTTTGATGTGAAGAGGAATGAAATTCAACAAGTTGACAAGTGATGATATTATTTATTTATAATGCGATGAGAGAATAGTGACTATTGTACTGAAACACTATTATTATGTTTGCGGTCAATAATAACTCGTGGAACGTACTATACAAAGAACAAAAGTATAATACAATATGTACAATACGGGGAGGTCGCTTGATAAAATCCGTTTGATATTATGTCAATGTTTATGAACACTATTTTTCGTTTCAGTGAACGTTACTGCACATTAACAATTTTCCACTGTTATTTGTATCTATTTATTTATGTAGTTTAATTCTAACCCGAATTTCGATTATGGTTATTCTTGATAATTATATAATTAGTTTAATAACAACTGCTATATAATTTATATAAGCAGTTGGTATAGTATGTAAATATAGGTAGTACGCAAACGCAATACATCCAACATTTAGGCACGCCATCACTCATCATATACTAGAAAACTACCTCACATAAAATACGTATATATTCATACAGAATTTATATTGATACTTCAATTACATTTTCCGATCAATTTATTATATAACATGACATAATTATAAAATAAAATTATACAGTTTACAATAAAAAAAAATGATATTTCTTATATCGCAAACGCAATTCATTATGTTTAAAAATTACAATCGGTTAATGAAGTGGCGGATTAAGCTATTGCCGCCTACAATCAGGAAATATGCTGTCGTCTCAAATAATAATATAATATTATAAATATATTTTATTTTTTAAGTGTGCAAAATTTGCCGCTCCAATCACCTGATTATTTTGCCTGTATAGGGTAACCCGACGCTGAGTTAATGGTTATATATTTTCAATTAAGTATTGCGTTATATGTAGTTTTTCACGATATCCACACCCTAATATATTGCGAATTAAAACCGAATGCGTAATCGTACAAAATATAAAGTTTATAGTAGGTTTACTATAATATAATATAATATCCACTAATTATTACAAATTTACTTACAAATTGTACACGTGTAAAGTGTTATAAAATTATCAGCGTCATGCGACGGGCCACTGGCCAACATTTTACAACCACACAATCTACTCGTGTATATAAGTATATTTTATGCATTTATATGAGTTTAGACTTACACTATATATATTTTGTTCTAACTTCTAACATCTACGAGTTTTTAAACAAATATGCTTGTGATAAATCAATATATTCTAATTTTGCTGTGTAAAGTTCTTCTCGTATAAAGTATTATGAACTTTAAAACTATATATAATCGAATGTAAACGCGTGGTGTCTGTATTATACTGTATAACAGCGTCTAAAAAATTGAAATCTTTTACAAATGGGAACAGAGCGGGTTCGGATGGAAAAACGACAAATGCGCTCACGGAGTAAAGTTTTATCAAATAATTATATTATACAAAACGAGACCCATACACATTTATTTTACTCGACGAATTCCTGGTAGCCAAAATTTAATATCTAACGACACTGTAACTGCTTATATTATAATAAATTATTAATTATAGTACATAATATATACTATACCTATAGGTATGTAGGTATAGTAATAATGAAGCTTTAATCATTATTATGTATAACTTTCATGTAAGCCATCTATTTTTACAGCGAAATATTTTCCGATCGTATTCATGTAAAATAATAAGTAATATGATTACTTTCACTATATATAGGAATAATTATGTGGGGAAAACGTGTCGATTACCTTTGGGATTTTATAAGCGATGGTGATATTTTAGCGAAAGTTTTCTAAAACGAATATTTCACTATAGCATACATAATATATATGTATTCTAAAAAATAGCCAAATGCTGTAAAACGCCGTATAATATATTGCTATTTTCTACAACCACTTTGGCGTATTCACACAGGCAGGTAATACGACGATCGTTTGACGTATGTATATAGTATATACGCATTCCGTATAGTGTCAAACAGAGAGTTCTGTTTTTATTGTTAACAATTTTTTGTCAGCCACGCGTGTTTAACGTTAACTTGATTTTACGCTTAAAGTACCCCCACGTACTTTTGTTGCTTATCGCATGTGTGTTCAAGAATCGATATATGTACTGCAAGATAACGCCATACACAGAGCAAGAATCGTATTGTGTATACACACACACATATATATATATATATATTATATATTATATAGGGCCTAGGTATTATGCATAATATTATGATCAATACATATATTATATATTTCTGTTGCGTCAACCTACGCGCGATATGTCTAAACTATGGTTAAACACACGCGCCTACTCGTTGAATTAAATACATCATTCTATGAGTATTATTTATATAATAATAATAATAATAATAATAATAATAGGTAATACAATATAATAATTATAATAATAACTCTGTCTCCTCAGTGAACATATAACAATATGACGTTGCGAAATCCCTGCACGGGTCGTCGGCGGGGGTAGCGCCTGACGTGGAGGTGGTGGCAGTGGTCCATTCGACGATCGCCTTACGCGGATGACGACGGCGGTGAGAACACCCCGGACCGACCGTTCACATGACCTCTCGTCGTCTCGTCGATTATTGTGATGTGAAAACGCATATACTGGTCCGCGGCCGCCGATGACGAGATCGGATCGCGCATACAAATATATATCATACGCGTATAATGCAGCAGAATCCTGTTTATTACACATCACGCGCATTGATGATCGCGGACGACGACGTCGGCTGAATGAAAAAAGGGTTGTTGTAAAACACGAGGATGCTGAACGCGCCGCATTATTATATTATTCGCCGATCCGGTTTGCGCCGCGGAACAGACGGACGATCACCGCGGTCGCGGATCCCGCAGTGGACCCCGCCGCCGCGGACGGGTTTCGACCGGGCACTCGCGTAGTCGTCGTCACCACCGCCGCCGCCACCACCGCGGATGAGGGGCGTACGACCGCGAACGGGATGCTGATTTCGTCGTCCTTTCCCATTGTGTCCGAATAATAGCCGCACACACACACACACACACACACACACACACACACACACACACACACGTTATATATTATTTAAGAAGAACGCGCGTATATCACAAAGTAGGTACCCATACGTATATACAAATCGATCGTATAAATTATAATAAATAAATACTGGTTTCTCGGCGGCTATTCAATACCGCGTTTCATTATATTATTCTCCGCGGATTCTGCTCCACCTATAACTGGACCTTCGACTTTACACATACACACGCACACAAACACTCGTCCGGATTAAATTCCATTTGCACGCGGCATTTAATACACATAATTATATGTATATACCCTTGTAGGTATGGGCGGTTACTATATATATTATAAAATAATATCGCATGTATACGCGGGACGGAACAATCCTGTTCCGCAGCATCGCCGCCGTCCGGTCGCGAGAGAAGACCTTTCCGATCCGAAAGCATAATTTCCCACCGTCGGTGATTTAACAGACGACGACCGGTTTTTGACGTTTCTATTTTCCGTTTTGTTTTTACAATCGGTCCGGTCAAATAATATAAGTAATATATTATATATATATATATATATATAGCTCATCGCCGCACCAGCTCATCTATAACATAAATCCCGTCTTCGGACCGAGCTCGACGATGGGGTGAGCTGCAGAGGACCTGGGACGTGCGAACAGTCCTGCAGCAATATACAGCGGTGGCGGTGGCTAAAATATATATTGTGTGTAAAGTCGTGGGAATTTTTTTTTCTCCTCCGGCGATTCGCGCAGCTCCTTATAGCCAGACGATGTACGTAGTATTATACGACGTTAGTATGCACGTAATAGCAGCCCTTTTAATATATACATATATAAATAAACGTATAGGTTGCAGCTTTGCACAGCTACTTGTTGCTGTGTATTCACCTCCTGACCGCGAACTGCCACTGCTGCTGCTAAAATCCTGCATAAAATTATCGTTTCCTACCTCGCGCCGCAGCGTCCGTAGCCATACCTCACCGCCGCCGCGGGGGCGATTTACAAACACTAGTTGCTCGGGCGTGGGCGTATGGGGGTGGAAGATGTAATTGTATACATATGACGCGCAAGCGCGCTTGTGTGTGTGTACACTTATTTTACACGGAACAGCGACGAGAATAATATAATATAATAGTTAGCATATTATATATATACGTAGTATCACGACCCTTTCTCGAGTTTTGCATGTAAATACATTTATTTTGAACCTATGTATATATACGTACACTGTTGTTGTTAATATATAATCCGCTGATGCTGCTACTGCTGCTGCTGCTGTTGCTGCAGCAGGTATATTTGGAACACCTACGTGACGTATTGTAACGCCAATTATATGCACACACGTCATTGTGTGTGAAAATGAAAAAAATATAATCGCAGTGTGTGATTTTATTTTTTTAAAGCTATTCATCGGATGTCCGACTCCTGAAAAAAAAAACGGTTTAAACGACATCAACGTGATTTCGTCATTGTGCAGTCTGTAAATTCTGTACATAATATTATACATTCATTATCGTATTGTAAGTGTATAATATAGGTATAATATATATATACATACATATAATAAACACTCATGGTAAGGGTATATATGTATATTATGATGATATGCGTGGGTACATAAATGAGAACATGGCTAATTTGCTCATAAAAATTCAATAAAATAATAAAAATCATCGTTTAAAATGATTGGTTAAAAAATAACAATCATTTACAATTTATATTATAGTATGTAATATAATTACAATGCAACAAAAACCGTTATATGATTAAAAAGAAATAATGCTTTAATCTTTAACTTTATGGGAGGTTCTGGTAGAACACAATATGTTATATCTTTAAGGTAGGGTCTAAGGCTGAATACTTATCAAAATAGTAGTACTGAAAAAAAAAATAGTAAACTAAATAAAGTTTCTCATAATTTTTCTTTGCAAGAATCCAAAATAAAAGTTTAACACAGAAGATTATAGAGCAAACACTTTTAAGAGCGTTTAAATTTAAAATGTTAACGAAATTTGTCGAAATCGTAAATTCATTCGTTGACATAAATTTTATGCTAACAGAATATCCTTACATAGAATTGATTTTCATACATACAACACATCCATTATAGTGACCTGCAAAATTACCAGTTACCAATTCCAGTGGCGTATTTTTTTTTGGGGGTGTTCGAATAATATAGGTAGGTAGATACTTATTTGTTAATTGGTTGCAATATTTTTGTTTTACATCTACTACCACAAAGCTCATAATATTATGAGCTATTATATATTTATATATATTATAAACCTATTATATTAATATATATAAAATATTCAAATATTGTAATGAAAATTTTTTTATTTAATTAATTAAAACTAGTAATTTGTATGTAATTTAAGTCATACAGGTATAAAATACCTATTATAAACATGATTTTAATTTAAAAGCAAATATAATATTATTAAAACATATTAATAGTTAATACACATTAGTTACTATCATTGGTCACAATAATTTATTAATTATTACAATATTATATTTTGTTTGTTACATTCGACACCAGTGATGCTATAAGAATAACAGTTTTATAAATAATTAAAAATATAATAGGATAATAAGTACATTATTTAAAACTAAATTTATTTTCCTTCCAAATTAGTTTATGACTTTATATAATATTAAATTAGTTTATAACGAGAGTCACATATTATTGTTTGCCAAATTCCCTTCAAAATTTATCGACATTGAATTTTTTATTTGGTTTGTCCAGACACCGTGGACACCCCCCCACCAAAAAAAAAAAATTACGCCACTGACCAATTCAGTAATTCACTAAACACTAACGATAAATAAAATCGGACTCCTCAGTTTAAAATGTTTATATATGCAATAATACTTATTATCTGTGCATTTTACAGTGATACATATTATCCATAACTTAAAAGTTGTTTTTTCTTTCATTTTTTGGTCATTATAATTTTATTTTACAACCTACAAATAAAAAATTATGAATTACAATAAACGAAATTGATTATAATATTATGCTAAATATATCATATGATTTTGTCTTGAATGAAGATTGTGTTCTTCGTTAATGTAACCTTTATAGTTGTATGTATATATAAGATATAAAACAACTATATCGAGTACTATTTCAGTTCCTAAAACATAGAACTTACAGTATAGGATAATATAAATTATACATTTTAAAATCTATATTTACTGGATCTATATCGTAATAAAGGCATGGTTGTTAGGTCTTGATTGAAGGGAGTTACTATATATACGTTCTCAATGTTTACATTTTGAAAATACGTACATTAATATATTTTAAAATATATAGGTACCGACAACGTCAAATGTATAAAAATAATTGCTTTCAACAACAATATGCTTAATATTACAAGAACTTGAAAATATAATAATTTATTTATAAATTTCAATATTCAGTTTTACTTGTTACATTTAGGTATGAACTTGGTGTTAATTTGCAAAAAAAAAAACTTAATTTAAAAATAAATAACTTAGGGGAACGCTCACTAGTCACCACTCTTCTAATGACAAAGAATACACCATTAAAAAAATGGTATATATAATTTAATAGGTATCATATTTTATAATAACTAAAAACCAACAATTGTTTTATTAGAAAATACTAGTTATTAAACTTCAGTTACTGTAATGAATAATGGCATGCTATAATTTCAACTTTTGCTACGGTGGGGCAGAAATAATGTAATATATTAAAATATAGTTACTACTATAACTATTAACTTATTTATAATCGTAATTCGTATTTAAAACAATCATGCAGACAACTTTGTAGAGTACTCAAGTAAAAGTATTTGAGCACTACTATTCAAATATTTGTTAAGTACACAATGCCTATTTCAATATTGTATTTAAAAAAAGGTACCTATACTCGGACAAAGTATTTTAAATTCTTTCTCAAAGTGTCTGGATATAAAATCAAATATTAATTTTCAATTACTTTTTGTTTTTAATTTAAATATTTACCATTTTCAATTTAATCACCTTTAATAATAAAAAAGCGGGTAAGTGGGTATCGCTCTACTGTATATTAGGGGGTGGGGTGGACCTCAGACTATGGAAGGTTAAATTTGAATGCAATGATAGGTATCATTGTATACGAAAAACGATTCTGAACGAAGATGATTTGTCAGTTTAGGATATATTATATTTAAATATTGTCAAATATTCTATTTTGAAACAAATAGTATAGTTTTTATATGTTACTGTGGTTACTATGGCCAACATTCGCATTATGAGCGTATGAAATTTAATTTAAATTTTGACATATTTCGTATAAATTCGAACTTTAAAAAAAAAAAAAAAATTGTGACTAACGATTTCGGATTTTTTTTTATCACTTTAAGAACAACTTATAAGAAACCTTGTATTAAATTTTCAAGATTTTCTGGCCACCCAAAAAATTTTTATCGGCATTTGAAGAAAAAAAAACTTAGAAAAGTCGAAAATTTCAATTGTCTATTAGTAGCTTAAAAATGGTCAAAATATTTTGAAAATTTAACTGTAAAGAGATAACCATAATATAAACATTTGGTGAAAATTTCAAGTATTTACAATAATTCGTTTTTGAGTTACAGCAAAATCAAAAAATCGATTTTGTCGAAAAGTGGTTTTCCCGTAAAATTTCCATTTTTCTGTCATTTTTTTTTTGTTTTACTCGATTTTTTTGAAAACTATTAGAAAATTTTAATTTTGACCCCCCTAAAGTACCAACTAGATTCAATTCCCTATTCAAAGAGGGGCTGAAGTCAAAAATCGGAGCATTATTACTGCTCCAAATGTTGGAGTCAGACACAAAAAAAAAAAAAAAAACACACATCATAGTAAATGCAATACATTCATCACTTCGTTCAGAATCTAAAAAAAATGCTGAGAAAATTTAATAGTCGTATATAATAATACATTATTTTTATTATAAATTATACCTAACTGGAAAATTAAATACCTTGACAAAGAATACAGATGAGTAATTTTATCAAATGATACGGTGTAAAATGTACTATTAAATTAATGTACAACATAAAAATGTTAAACAATTATGTTCGGTCTATCTATAAGGCAAAAAATTTTTTTATAAAAAAGTATATAATATTTGAAAGTACCTTCTTATATATAGATATTATTTTTTTAAGTATTTGTATATTTTTTACTAAATTATATTTTTATTGAATATTAAAGTATGTATTTTGAATACTTTTCAAAATAATTACCTGTACCTACATGTAGTTGATTACTTTTACAAATCATATTTTACAAGACTGCTGCTGCTGCAGGCCCAATTCCTACCAATATTGTTTTTATGACTCACGTATATTGACAATATTATTAGGTCCCGACGACCCACTGTTTTCTGCCGGCCGGCCGGTTCGCAAAACCAGTATTATTTTTTTACTATATACCTATATATGCATATAGTTTATTGTGAATCAACTTGTGACCGTTCGACCGACAGACTACACTTACAAATACTACATGATATACTTACTATAATATATTTTAATCTCACGCGTCTCCCTCGACTCCCGGAACACACCAACAGCTGGCCAAATGTGTATCGCTTAATAACCGTTCCACCCGATAACTTTTTTAGAACCAATTATTATAACCTATAATATTATAGTGTTTGACAATAAATTAATGCACATTATACTATGCACTGTTCCGCCGATTTAGTTACCTAAAAATTTATTGTAATAAGTTATTTGTATACACTGTTATTATAATTCCTTTAAAATGCGATGTGTTATCACACGCGGTGTAGTGTTATAATAGCTTTTAACACATCGTAGTATTGTATTCATACTGTAAAAAGATATTAGGTCAAAATTCAGTACCTATATAATTAGTAAAATTAGTTACAATAAAAAACATAAATATTGTGTGAATATTCATGCCATAGATATAATCATATAGGTACAATAATTTAAATTTCATTAATTATATATATATATATATAGAGAGAGAGATTTTACTTAATTATAGTATTTTATTATAATTTTAATTTCTATGATCTACTGGCGAGCTTAACTTTCTAAATTACTGTTTTAGTATTACATAAAAAAATCTCAAACATTCAGTGTTTAAAGTTGAAAAGTGTCTATTACTATCACTGCATTGCAATAAGTGAGCCCAAATCCGCACTTATAATCGATTTCTGACTCCGTTGATTAATCATCATCGTTGTCAAAATATGTATATATAATAATTAATTATCATGTAACTCTACCGACTTACACCAAAACGATCGAAACGAAATCTCGTTTCAATTATGATTATCTATAGCTACATTATATAATAGTATTTATTTATTGTCAGTAAATTAATTGTTTAGGTCCTATGCCAATAATAATTACTAATTTTAAAATTTAAATTTAAGTTTTAAACTAGGTAAATCTTTAAATGTTACTGTAAAGTGAAGTAGGTACCTATACATCTAGTAAATAATTAATAATTTTCCCTATTTTAACATTGCCATTATTCTGTCAATGCATGTATTTTTAGAGAAAAAGCAACATTATAATATTTTATACTATTATGAAACATACCGGAATAATCTTCTCACATAAAAATCCAGCAATTTATTATTTATTCATAAAGTCATTATTTATATAATACAGTAAAACCTTTAGATACCGGATACTCTTGCAGGTTGCTAAACTTGAGTTCACTTAAGGATCCCGTTTGTAAAAATATATTGTATAGTTTGTCCTAGCAATAAGTTCACTATTTAGAGGTAGCCATAGGGGTTTAACTGTATCTATAATCTATATACGATAATTATTCTACTTGGTGGTAACTATAGAGGTCAGAACATGGCTGTTATAAAAAAAAAATTCTAAATTTATATAAGATGATATGTTTAATGAGCACAGGAATGCAATTGTTTGATTGATCCAAAAAATGAACATTATTTCAAAAACAAAAATTAATAATAAACCGTTTGTAAAATAATGCATTTTAAATCACGTATAAATTTGACTATTCACAATATCACGTACTTTAAAATGGTCGTCGTTAAATTTAAAGTTGTTGATTTATTTTTAAATTATTATTTCTTTTTTTTCTTAACTGATACATAGCATAAAATATGAAATGTAATAATTTTATACGTTATCGTTTGTCTTAAATAATTTAAATCTGAGTAAATAATGCAACCATTTTATTATTATTATTATATTAAGAAGTCCTGCAATATGAGGGCGAGTAGCGACTGAATCGATGACAATATTTTTTGCCAAGTTTACATTTTGTTATGTTTATTTAATTATATAATTGTTATTCTCATCTTAGTTGTAAAAATAATAACAACGGATACCTATTGTAAAATTAATGATATATACAGTTCTGGATTTGAATTTTATTGTTTTATTAAATAATAATTAATATAATAATATACTGCAGGTATACCAATAATTGAATAAATAATTGGTTTTGATTGTAAAAGCATACGTTTCAAACAAAATTGAATTTATATTTATTAAATAAAAAATAAAAGTAAGAATTACATTCAAATAAAGAATTTAAAACTAGGTACACTGAAAAACTTATTGCAGTTTAACCTAATAACAAATTGTATCATTACACTAAGCGAATCTTGTTAATACATTTTTTTAAGTTTAGTATTATACATTTTATTACAATTTAATATTTTTCAAGAAAAAAAATCTTATACAATAAACACAACAATATTTTTTCACTAATTTTACTTTACAATACCACAGACATCAAATTATTTTATCACAAATGTATTGTAATAAATATTAATTGTATATTATAAATATGTATATATATATATATATATATACTTACTACAAGTAACATAATATAATATCACTGTGAAAATATTAAAGTAATGTATTCCTAAAACAAAATTATAATTATACATAACACAAATATTGAAATATGTACAAGGTAATCTATTCATTAATTTCGACACTGATACCAAATTTAATTGCCTCTGTAGGCACATAACAGCTGCGGAGCAGCTAAAATACTTACTCCATCCTGAAATTAATGTATTAACTATAATACATCAATAAAATGATAAAGAAAATCTAAAGATTATTGTAGAAATGACAGCACAAAAAAATATATAATTTTAAAAGTATATTATTATTAATAATAATACTTAATATAATAACGAAGTATAATTATAATAGGAGCTTTTACGAGATTATATCTAGTGAAAACTATACAGTGAGTATACAATTTTTAAAGTACACTATACAGTTTACACAGATTGCAATAGTTTTAGAAAAATAGTAAATACACAAGGGTAACGTGGTTCAAAAGGGTTGAAAATCAATGGAGTATATATACATATATATGATCAGAACTTTATTTCTCTACAGCGTGGGTAGTTTTCCAAGGCCCCTAACAGCCTGGTATAAAGTATTAGTACTGAACTATCAACTAAGAGTAAATCGTATAACGTGGTCGTAAGTCAGCGGGCAGTATCGTTGTTGACCGTCATCATTGATAACGCCGAACGATAAAAATGATTGTAATTTCGGTTATTTGTGTTTGTATTTTAATAAAATAAAAAAGTTAAATAATTAAAATCGGTAATAAGCATAATCTTGACGTTTTTGATTGAATCAAAAGTTATTATACATATAATAATTTATAAAATATTGTATTTGTATGATGATATGTTGGGTATTATTTAAATATATAAATAAAGTACCTACCTATAAACAGTAATACTAATAAAAAATAAATTGCATTTACCTGATTTAATTCATGAAATGTATGCAATAGCTTGTGTGTCCTCATTATAGGTACTATAGGTATAGTCGTACGGAGTGCGTATTAAATAAATGAATTATGTAGGACTAGGTAGCTTAAAGAATGGACAATGGTATAAAACACACATTTTTTAATATTATGTATAACGTTTGAAATTGTTATGAGAGCTCAATTGCTATGAAAAAAATCTAGATTGTATTTACCTTCCTTGCCATTGAAACTGTGTAATAACTAAATATAAATAGGTATAATATTAAAAAAATATATGTATATTTTTTTTATTTTGGTAAATTATACTTCAAATAATAAATATAATTAACGCATTCGTAATTTAATAATAATAAAAAAAAGTGAGAAAGTAAACGTTCTGGTTTTAGTTGGAGACGATTTTACCTCATCATTTAGTCACTGTTACTAATGTGTTAATTTTTAATTTAATGATAAATCATTGAATAGGCACGATAAACGATATTCTGAACAGAGGCCGCAGCTCATATTACTAAATTTATTTTATCATATATTTCTATTGTAGTTGAAATTTATTTTACTATTAATATGTATAGGCACGTTACAAATAGGCAATATATCTTAAGGTCAATCTAATTATTTTGAAAATATCGTCGCGTTCATTAAAATATAATAATGTATGTTAAATTTTCATGGTCTCGTGAGAAATATACATAAAAATAATAAAATGTATTAATAATAACGGGTAGTAAACTCTCGTTAGCTCTTTTTCTTCATTTAATCCATATAAACATTCGCGCGAGTCAACGTTATAGCCTGTAGGTATATGTTGCTTAAAATCGTATTTCACAAAAATTATTTTACAGTTAGAGATAACAATTTGACATTTAACATTTGATATTTGAACAACTGTTTAGTAGTCTAGCCTTCGATATTTTTATGTACAATAAATACAACTTGCTTTTATATATATTGCATGGGTTTAATAATTGTCATAGTTAAGTTGATTTTTTTTTAATAATAGGAATTGACATTACGGATATACCGGACAATTCGACGGTTAGAACTTAGAACGTCATAAATGTTATTTTCTTCGTGTTCGAGAAAATATTTTTCGTCAAATTTTAAGGATATTTCTCAGAATTGCAAACTCGAGTTTTCTACCAATATATAGCATTTATATAAAATCAATGAATATACCCGTAAGATAAACAAAGACAACCGTAGAAGTGGGTGGTAAACCGTACAGTCATCTTTCGAATATAAGAAGACACATCACCAACATATGTTGTCTTACTCAAGCGTCTAACATCCTAACATAACATCGTAATAAATCGGATGTAGATAAAAGTAAATAGATAATATTTTATGTGCGTACCGAAGTTTTAAAAATATTTTATTACAAGTTACAAGCGTTTGTAACACCAACTATTTACCCACTTAAATACTTATTTCAAAATTTAGATTATTTTCAAGTTTAAAGTGAGTTGAATCTCTGATAATATTCTTGTATTCTAAAAATTGAATTCATAAATATTTGCATTTTTACTAAAAAGTTATTAAAATTGCCTATCTATATAACGTCTTAAAAAACATAATTTTTCACTCTATTGTATTGCAGTTTATTTTTATTTTTGTACTAATAATTATCAGTCTTTCTGTCTGCTGTCTCCAATGTATTGTCTTTTTAATCGGCCAGTAAAAAATTCTGAATTGATAGGCAGGTATGATTAAGTTTTACTGATTAACAAAATTTGAATGTATCTACATTGTTTTTCGAACAAAAATTTTAATTAATATCGAATACTATTTGTCCGAATAAGTTGAAACAAATTATTTTAAATATTTTTTTAAAAAAATTGTAAATTATTTAATTTGTTTACATTCTTTACAATGAAAAGTTTAATAAAAAAAAAACTCAATACCTATATTATCCTAAATTCAATTATGGGCTAAAATAACCTACGATGTTGAAGTATAAATTATATCCAAACACTATATTAATTTAAGTTTATATAATTCTAAAAATGGCCTATAATGCATGCGACTCTATAAACAAATAAACGTATTAAGCCGCTTAATTTAGCACTTCTAGTACATAGATAAAAGTCAACTATTGTCCGATGATTTATCATATTATAAATAAGTTTGATTGGAATATTGATTAAAAATTATTTGCAAAAATAGGTATTTTTTTTTATTTTTTTAAAAAATTGTTCTACCGTTTATATTTAAATATACTCATAAAATATTCAACTGTACTTTTTTTTTTAAATATTTTGTACCAAATATTTTTTTCTATAATAGCTTAAAAAATTAAGACAATTTTTATTATTATAAATACTGTATATATGAACGGGATTCACCTCTTGGTCGCTTCGTTCGTCAGTCGCCACCCTCGCCACCCTCTTGACCATATTTTTACATACAGTTATTTTTATATCTCAAGACACTCATATATTTTTAAATTATTATTTTTTTTTCAATTGCTGTGGTAGAAACACATAAAACACTAAACAATATTTTAAAAACTTCTAAAAAAATGATAGATAATTTTTCTAACATGGAGTATGTTAACACTATACGAATAAGCTTTATGTACTTATTATAAATAGTTGCTAAGCAATTACTAATAGAAAAGTAAATACTAAAAAATTTGCCTTTATCAAAGAATATGGGACCAGAGAGCCCCCAAATAGCTATAAATCCGGCCCTGAATACATTAAATTGCGATGTGCCTAAAGTTTTCAAGACTAGGAATTAATTTATGAGATACGCTAAAACACATAAATCAATACAACATTTTAGTTTCTAAAGCATTTTTTTTTTTGTGGGTGGTCTGTAAAAGTTTTATAAAATGCTTTATTTCATACTTTATGTTTTAGTATTGTCGATGCGAAATTGGACTGTATTACGAAAAGGTTAAGTATACCATAATAATTGAACAACGTTTACTAAATAACTATGGCTAAATAGCTTATATAAGTAGTTATAATACATATTATGTAAGTATTGTACCTATTATATATAGGTATGCATACAATTTTCAAGTATTTTAAGTTTTTTATAATGATTGCAATATCTGCAATGTTAAAGGTTTGTATAAATCATTAGATAATAAATAAACATGAACATTAGATATAATAAAAAAAGAAATTATATTTAAAATAATTAGATATTGAATTTAGTCATAAAAATTAAAATATATTATATGTACTAAGATAACATTGATGACGACCCGATACGGTCCGCGAATATAGGTACGTCGATTGCGCCAGAAATAGTATAAGTAAAAAAAATTATATATTTTGAAGTTTTGAAATTTCAAAATTGTAGAATACAAATTGTAAAGCGGAACATTTAAGAATATAATATGTATTTTATACATAAGTTTCGCTATTATACATGATCGCTTATTTTAAAATTCACAATTTTTATTTTTGCCTTTATTAACTCGCGATTTTACATTCATGGTTATTAAGTTCGCTATTTTATCTTAGATCAACATAACTTACCCAGCGGCTAACAGTAAACATCTAAACCTAATCTAAGACTGCAGCTAGCTCATAACACAATACATTTCTATAATAAAGTCAACCATACAACTAACAAAAATGTATTTCTTAAGGTTTATTTCTAGTTGTTGTAAATGTATTACACTGTAAACATATTTGGTATGTTTATACATTTAATGAAATTTAAACAAAATGTATTTTAGTTTTTGACAATAATTTCGTTAATCGTTTAAATTTAAATTTTATTTTTTCATATGATTGAATTCATATAGTATTTAAAATGTGAAAATAACAAAATTTAATTCCATACAATTATTAATTATGAAGTTAATGAAAATGTCGAACAAATTATGTCAATTACTATAAAATAAAACAATAAAAAATTATTTAAATAATAATATTACCTATATTAAAATATTATGTATATTATAAGTGTTTTTTTTTCGTATTTTAAAAGTATTTTAATATTTACATCTAAAAAGTACTTAAGACTTTTTACATCAAATATAGTTCAAATAATATATTATTATCTAAATAAATTATATTAAATTTGTAAAATTAAGTATTCGAATACTATTTAAAATGCATTTTTAAATTATTATGTATTATAATATTTATTATTTGTTATATTTAGTTACATCGTTTTATTTTAACATTTTTGCTAAACACCTGTCACTCGGTGTCTGATTAAAATATACATTATTGTCTTAACAAGTATTTATATTTACATTTTAAATATTTAAATTAAATATTCACATTATACATTATTTGTATGTTATAAATAAAAGAAATTAAAACTCAGATGACTGTTAATATAATATAATGTTTTTTATAATACCTATAACAAATCTTTCGAGATTTTTAAAAATGTGTCATTCTGTAAATATTTATTCGGATACTAAAACATAAAGGTACTTCAAATGTTTGTAAAAGCACTATCTGTTGGTCATAAATCGAGTCTCGGTTGGTACTTTGAAAAATACACTAAAGTAGGAAACACTTTACCGAGAAACTGCGAAAAATAATTGCTCAATTAGGTATAAGAAAACTCAACAAATATGATCGTACTAATTTGTAAATCATTTTTCAAGTAAGATGATTTGTATAAATGCATAAATAATACATCATTAAAGCCTTATATTACAATGATGAACGTTCCTATTAAGACGACAATTAGTGAGGCCCAACACCTGGTTATTATAACGGTCCACCTATATTGTTTTGTTCACGAGTTGATGTACTCTCCCCTCTCAAACAATACAAATTTACTAGCTTCACAAATGCATTTCGTATATAATATTCTGACTAGACATTTAATTTTATAATGACACTCTATGGTATATATTTATATTTATAATAAATTATTACCTATCATTGTGACATTTTATTGTATACAACCGTTAGGTTTAATTTACAGCAGTTGATTTATCTAGATATTGGACAAAAATGTTAGTAAAAAATAGTAAGTGCGGTGGTTTTCCGTTGATTTCTACATAAGGGGACGGTCAGTACCAAGTTACCTAACTGGCGACGGTACTTGACATTAGTACCGCCTTATTCCACCCGACAACACCGTCCCCCAAGTTGTTATTATGAATAATATGAATAACATTTAAACGTTTAAGTATATAAGGACCGTACAAAATGTTTCTAAATCACGTACCTATCAAACTAAAACGGTAAAATTCTATTATGTTGTACTTACTTAAAAAACACCTATGCATTATTGACGAACACTGATAACCGATATGTGTTTTGAATATGATATTGAGACAGTACTATGTATCATAAATTGTTATTTTTCAGAAATTCTCACTGTGGATCGAAAACTGACCAACTACAAAGATAAATTACGATAACAGTTATAATATATATACCCATATTGGCATATTATATTATAACGAACAAATAATAATCCAAAGTAGTATTTCTAATTGTTAATGTTTTAAATCTCATCGCCTACTGCTACTGGCTACATATAATTACACGAATATAAATTCTACTTATATATCCGCACAGGCCCGGATTGGACCGGCGAGCTACCGCGCTTAGCGCGGTGGGCCACAAGACTATTATGATACATGGGCCGCTTGCTAAAATATTTAGCTAAATTAACTGGGCCAGTAAAATTATTGTGCTCGGTAAGTTTCTTGGTTCCAATCCGGCACTGTATCCGCATTTCGATTGTACCGAGTATGATTTTAAAAGTGGCCAGCAATATTTTTGTCCCCAACAATTAAAAAAATAAAATGGCGCCTCAGCTGTAAAATAAAATATCTTATATTACTATAAAAAAAAATAGTAGGTATGTATTCACGCGGTATTGAAACAGTGTTAACAATATTTTATTTTGTAATCACAGAGTCCCACATATTCAACTACATTTGATTATTTCCAAATAGAATGTATAATACTTCGTTAATTGCCTTCATAATATACTCGTGATATAACTGAACAAGTATACTTCCTGCTGAATCAGTATTTTTCTATCATTTTCGATTTACTTCAAGATACTAGCAGGTCATCGGTAAAGTATAATGTCGTATTGCAGCAATAATATTTTATTTTAATACAATAGACGTTAAAATTACATAATATAATATACTTGGTACTCGGTACTCGGTAATCATTAAGGTCCGTGAAGTTAGCGGGATGATGAAAAGCACTAATTCCCGCTATACCGCCAAATTTTAGTGCTCAATTAGTGCTTTGAGAATATACAAAAATAAAAATTAGTGCTCGATCCTAGAATCGATTATCCACGATTCCAAAAACCTCCCGCTAACTTCACGCAGCGGGAACATGAAAAGCACCAATTCCCGCTATACCGCCAATTTTTAGTGCTCAATTAGTGCTTTGAGAATACACAAAAATAAAAATTAGTGCTCCTCCCAAACCAAAGTTATCGCCATCGCCGTTTTTCAACTTGGCGGGAACGTGAAAAGCACCAATTCCCGCTATACCGCCAAATTTTAGTGCTCAATTAGTGCTTTGAGAATATACAAAAATAAAAATTAGTGCTCCTCCCAAACCAAAGTTATCGCCATCGCCGTTTTTCAACTTGGCGGGAACACGAAAAGCACCAATTCCCGCTATACCGCCAATTATTAGTGCTCAATTAGTGCTTTGAGAATATACAAAAATAAAAATTAGTGCTCGATCCTAGAATCGATTATCCACGATTCCAAAAACCTCCCGCTAACTTCACGCAGCGGGAACATGAAAAGCACCAATTCCCGCTATACCGCCAATTATTAGTGCTCAATTAGTGCTTTGAGAATACACAAAAATAAAAATTAGTGCTCCTCCCAAACCAAAGTTATCGCCATCGCCGTTTTTCAACTTGGCGGGAACGTGAAAAGCACCAATTCCCGCTATACTGCAAAATTTTAGTGCTCAATTAGTGCTTTGAGAATATACAAAAATAAAAATTAGTGCTACTCCCAAACCAAAGTTTTGGCCATCGCAGTTTTTTCTACTTTGCTGTACCATGAGTTTTTATTATAATATATATTATTACAAAGCAGAGAGTTCAAAGAAATGTATAACAATAAATAAAATCATTCTAACCTTATGTAATTACTTTTATTTATTAATTAAAAAAAAATACAATTAACCCTTCTTGGCACAACTAAAAAAAAAATTTATCTTTCATAAAATCATGATATGGTTATTTTAATTTCAAATACTTTTATAATATACATTTATTCAGTATAAAGTAATAATGCAACCATGACCTGTTTCGAGGATCTTACCGATTTGATTTTCTTATTCATGTCATCATGAACCTAGAACAATAAATTTTGCATTCTTGTATTCAAGTAGTAATAAATTAAATCCGTTTATTATATTTATGTATGATTTTTATCAAATCAAACATTTTAAACCTGAATGGCTGAATGTTAGGCAGTGGATAGTATAACTAAACAAAGGAATAATAATTAGGGTACTACAATAAAAATGACAAAATGGTGAAATGAAGTGAAGTGAATAAACGAAGAATTATGTGTTGTAATGGTTGTGTTATTTTATGAGAAGAAATTTTTTTTTTACTGTCTTAAGTTATTGTTGAAGCTTAAGTTTTTTGTAAGCTAAATTTTAATGCATTAACTATTTTATTTACTTACTTCCCAAAATATACTGCTTCGTTTAGCAAATCCCACATAATGGCCAATTGCCCTAGTATTTGATAGAGGTGGATAATACCCAATTGTGCCTCTCAGATATAACGCCTTCTCTCCAATTCGTATATAATTTGGTATATCTCCAAGTTGACAATTTATTAATTCATTTGGTATTGGACTTTCATTTTCGCACGAAATTGCTATGAACACCATGTTGTTGTATATTTTTTCACGAGTTATATTTCCCTTACAATTTTCATCGGTGCAGTGTTTTTCATTAGCTTCGAATTGGTCATATTTGTCCATCAATGTTTGCAAGTCGCTAATTATTTCGTCTTTAAAATTAAATAGTAAGGATGGAAAGGTTATTGTCGGAAATTGTTTTTGACAAGAAATATTCGAACATCTTCTGATTTCCTTCAAAGAAAAAATGCTTAAATCTTTAAGAATTTCAAGTATGTTACAATCACAGTTGATCCTTTTCATATTATTTGGCATTTCTGTCGTGTCAAAAATATTTTTTAAAATGTCAAATCTTTTGTTGAGTAATTGTTTATTTATCGAATTTGTTTTGGATATATCAATCGCTAATTCAATTCCAGGATTATTGTTTGACTCTAAAATCTGATCACGTAATTTGCTGCTATCACAGAAAGCGACTGCCATTAATTGTATGATTGAATCAAAGCCACACGTATTTGACAAATTGTATGTGTCCGAATTTTCTTTTCTTTGACTACCACAGCCACTAATTATAATTCCACCATTTGGAAGCAAACCAAGTTTTGATGGAGAAGAAATCTGATCCAATGGAAATGTTAACCACTCCGAGTCTGGATTCAAATATTTGCTTCTTTTTTTTCGAGATGGTAACTGAGGCAATAATGGTGATGGATTTTCAATGAGTTTGCACAAATCGTCTGTAGCTTGGGGTAGTAATTGCTCTTGGACAATATTATCAATATTTATATTATTATTCATGGGTAAGTCTACATTGTTTTTTTGATAAATATCATCTATTATGGAATCCGGGTTAATGTTAGGAATTAAATCCTCATCGTCTATTTGGAAGCTATCTAGTATTAGTAAGTCTGACTCATTACAACTATCTTGGACATCTTCACATCTTTTTGAATTTATTTGTTTTAAATTACTTGTATGCGAATTTAATGAAGAGTCGTTATCAAGTATTAATGTTTTTGTCAACTGGTCTTTTTTTGATTTCTCCTTTTTTTTATTCGAATCAACTTTGCCACCCCAGTTCTCATATTCATTTAAGTCATCCACAAAGCAAGAAATATCTGTAGAAATTGATATTTCATCCTCAGATCTAACATTCTTGAGCATTGTTCCTTCAATATCGTCAATTCCTAAAGGATTTTGGAAATACCTCAAACCTGATGCCAGTTTCATTGAACCTGTTAAAAGTCACCAGCAATTTAAAAAAATTAATAATTATTTAAATTATAGTTAATATTGACATTTTTATGCTTCAAAACTTCATAACTTTATATCATAATAATAATATTTAATATGTCACTCTTAAACCCAATAGCATATACTATTATAACTGTTCTTTTTTTTATTGAATTTAGATTTTTCCATTTGACTTAAATTTTTTATTCAAATGGCTTTATTTATGGAATTTAGATTTTCTTATTGAACTTAAATTTTTTTATTCAAACAAGATTTATTGATCTATAAACTACTACTACTAGCTCTCGAATGGGTGACCACCCGGGTTCATAGTAGTTAAAAATCTTTCCACACATACACGTGTTTGCTACCTAACGTACCAACCGTAATAACAATCGTAAAAACAACCTATCCTACCAACCTTACCCCTACCACAGTACATAACCCCTGCAACAGCTAATGGCCTTAGTTGCCGGCTTAAGTTCAATAATAATAAAAAAAAAAAAAAACTATATCAAACAATAACAACTTACCTTCTAGGTATGATGTGTGGTATTTAATGAAGTCATCGACTCTTATATTTGATTGTATACCAGAATAATGTTTTATTTCATTAATATGACTCTCTACTGAAGCAGAAGATGCAGTTAAATTTCCATACTCAAATGATTTAGACATGATAGAAGTCCATAACGGTAACCTATAAATATTGACTACAATTGAGCGATAACAACTATCAAAATATTAAAAATATATATGTCAAAATACAACTTTATTTGGTATTATATTGTTTTGTTAGTATTTAACTTGTGTAAAAAAAGAACACTGAAATTAATATAACTGATATCAAATAAACATGTTTAATTTTTTTTTTTTTTTTAAATATTACCTAAAATATTAAAAAGTTAAGGAATTTAAAATTTAAATTTAAAATACCTAATATAATGAAATGTAACATTTAATTAATTAATATTTTTTATTAATTTCCTTTTAAAAATTCTGTGTAGTTGTAAAATTAAAAATTAAATTTTATGTATTATTATTCAAATATTTTAAAATACTTAAGAGAATTTTTTAAATATAAGAGTAATACCTAAAATACTAATATTTTTAAAGATTTTTTTTCACAAATTACATAACATAG
This sequence comes from Schizaphis graminum, assembly GCA_020882235.1. Classification (NCBI taxonomy): domain Eukaryota; kingdom Metazoa; phylum Arthropoda; class Insecta; order Hemiptera; family Aphididae; genus Schizaphis; species Schizaphis graminum. Next base: position 212,835 of record JAJFBB010000007.1, on the reverse strand, counting down.
TTAAATAGTTTGCAGATTTTAAAAATATCAAAATACATTATATTTTTATTGAATTATGCTAGGTACCATATTAATAACTTAAATTCACTTACTTGTAACAAAGAATTTTAAAGGGCATCATAAGTGCAGGAAGATACATCAAATTATCTCGGGATCCATCTATTTCCACTAGATTTTTTACATCTATGACTATATTGTTTAACCACTTTTTAATTTCAAGTGGATAATCATCTTCTTGATTATCAGCATATTCTTTTTCCAATGAATATTCAGTTGGCTGATAGTCCATCACCCTTTCGACTATAGATTGCTCGACTCCATTAGCAAATCGTGTTATAAAGAATTGTTTTGCTTTTTCACAATGGGTATCAATTCCATTTATTTCACCTTCGTATTCTGACAGCATTACAACAAAAATATTTTTTATCAGAAATTTAGATTCATTTAAATCTGTAGCCATAACTAATTGACCAATAGCTCTTACGTAAAACTCTTTTACGCGTCGTCGTACATGTATATCATTTAATGATTTCCATGTGGTTACAAATTTCAATAAATGTGCGACATCAACACGAACATAACATGATGGCAATTTACATCCTGGACTTTTAATTAATACTTCCATGCACCTTTGAATATAAGTAGAAGATCCTTCAGCACATCCAGCAAATGACATACAAACTGCGTTTATAAGTGCCATTGAAAAATCTGTGACTACTTCTTTTGGCAACAGAGCACCATTTCGCCGCCACTCTAATAACCAGAAGCATATAGTATTTGTGTTATGTGATTCTGATAACATTTGACACACTGATATTTGACCTTCATTCTCATTTGGTAATTTAATAACAATAAGGTAAATAAAAATGTATTTTGATAAGTTAGATGGTCGACTGATTTTTTTAACTACATCACCGGTAGCATCTATGCATATTTTTGCTACTTTTTCTTTCTTTACAAATGAATTATAAATACAAACGAGTCTTTAAAGTTTTAATTTTAATTTGAAATCAAAAATACACGTGTAAAATAGCGTTTTACTACTAAATAATTTTCGATTTTTGTTATTTTTAAAAAATTATCAAACGTAAGATCTTGAAGCTTTTACTTAAATGTTTGAATTTGTGAATTTTTTTCAAAATAGAATATATTATGACAATATTTAAATATAATATATCCCAGACTGACAAATCATCTCCGTTCAGAATCGTTTTTCGTATACAATGATACCTATCTGATATATATATTATATCGACTTATGTACATTTACCCTAAAGCCACAGAATTGTTTTATTAGTTATTAATGATTGTTAATGTTTACATAGCTGTGATAAAAAAACATTTCTCTTCATAAAATAGGTTTTATTAAACATATTACACATGTATCCGAAATCATATGGGTTCCAAAATTGTATAGACTAATAGGCATCTAATGGTAAAATTTGATTATAATTACCTTAATATCAATAATGAATATTAAATACCTACTAAATAGCTTAATTTAAATAAACTTACCTTTAAATACTTCAAATGAATTATATCAAACTATCGAATTTAATTATCTTGACAAAATGCCTGTTGGTAGATCGGATCTGAATTATTAGAACACTACATAAAAGATGGACACAGCACGCACGACACAAAAAAACAAAATATCATAACAGTGATAAAAATAGAAAATGAAATGATATTTTTGGTTGATCGACTGAATTAATAAGATAACGATATTAATATACTATTGACGTGGTTTTTTTTTTTTAAGTGGATTAGATCGCATATTGTATACTGCCGTCATAATTTATAATAATAATAGCTACCAACCTATTACAAAATAGAATTTAGTTTTTGATGTAATTCTTAAACAAATGACCTTAGATACATGCAATTTTCACTGAATGCTTAGATAAGACCTGTTTGAGCTCTTTACAGATTTTAGTTTCCAAATATTAGTACATTTTTTTCTAAAATGTCAATAAATTCTATTCAATAAATTAAAAGGCTTGAAAATTTAATACATGGCTCTGAATCGATTATTACAATGGCATTTGAAAAATATTAAAATTTACAAATTATTTAGTGGTTAAATATTTATTAAATATTCAACTTTTATAGCGATGGATTGAAAATTCAAAACGAAGATAAAAACAAATTATTAAATCTGTAGGTAACCAAAAAAATCTAAAATATATATAAATACAGTTATTTTTTACAGAAATTTTAAATTCAAATTTGGACGAAAATACATCATCTAAATATCATAATCTTAATCTAATTAAATTTTACAAAATGATTGAACATAAATTAAATATAATATTATCCAGTCGGTCAATAATGAAATTCATAGATACCTACGATATCTAGATATGCCGATTTTCTGGTTATAATAAATGTATTTTATTGTCATTTCTGTAATATAAATTATTCATATTACACATTTACACATCTGTCAAAATTATATATATTATTTTCTCTTCATCGTATTGTACATACTAGTATGCACTATTACTATATATGTATAATTATTGAATTGTCTAATGAAAATTTAAAAAATGAAATACTATTTACCACTACTATAGATAATTATCTATAGCCGTGCGACTTAGTATACCTAAACGTAATCGGAAAAATCTATTCTCGGAAGCGTCTACCATTGTAGATAACTGATTCACGAGACACGACCGGACGAGATGGTCGTGGTTGAAATTTACTTTTGACGAAATGGGGGAAATCACGACGGCCGCCACAACGACCAGTAGGTAGCAGTACATGACGGCAATAAAAATTAGAGTAAAAATACCTAATATGAAATTTATAGAAAACAATATTTCGGAGGGAACCTCATTGGGGTTTTGTATTAATCTAAATACACAGCTCGTAATTAAAGGCACAAAAACCTTTTTTTTTTTATATTTTAAATAACTCTAACTTTTTTAATACTTAAAATTTCATAAAAAACCAATGAGTTTCCCTCCAAAATATTGTTATTTATTATTATGATAATAGGTGTTTTTACTCTAAAACCACTTTTTGATGCCGTTTTGTTTGTTTTCCGTAGACAAGTTTTTCGCGCTGAAAATGACTAGTGTAGCGTCCTCTTAAAACCAATAATAACGATTTGTTTATTTTGTTGTTTTTATTTAAATTTAAATTTAATACACAGCTTTTTTTTTTTTACATAAGTTGCATACATAAATTATTATGATTTAGGTACATATAATACAGTTGGTTAAGTATTGCTTAACGTAAACACAATTAAGTGTAAATAAATAATAAAATAAATAAGTAATAAAAATAATAAATAAATAAAAAAATGAAGAATAAATAATAAATTGCGTTAATTATATTAGTAATATATTCTAAAATATTGTAATATAATTACAAGGTATTATACAATTTGTATTTAATTAGTAATATATTATATTATATTCGTGTATTTATGTATAATAATTATATTATTCACGAAAAATGTTTTTCACACACCCCGTTAAATACAGATATTATGCGGAATATCCGTATTACACGCGAATTATATTTTTTGGCGATATAGCGGGAATTGGTACTTTTCACGTTCCCGCCAAGTTGAAAAACTGCGATGGCGATAACTTTGGTAACAATCACGGTTTTTGGAATCGTGGATAATCGATTCTAGGATCGAGCACTAATTTTTATTTTTGTGTATTCTCAAAGCACTAATTGAGCACTAAAATTTGGCGGTATAGCGGGAATTGGTGCTTTTCGTGTTCCCGCCAAGTTGAAAAACGGCGATGGCGATAACTTTGGTTTGGGAGGAGCACTAATTTTTATTTTTGTATATTCTCAAAGCACTAATTGAGCACTAAAATTTGGCGGTATAGCGGGAATTGGTGCTTTTCACGTTCCCGCCAAGTTGAAAAACGGCGATGGCGATAACTTTGGTTTGGGAGGAGCACTAATTTTTATTTTTGTGTATTCTCAAAGCACTAATTGAGCACTAAAAATTGGCGGTATAGCGGGAATTGGTGCTTTTCATGTTCCCGCTGCGTGAAGTTAGCGGGAGGTTTTTGGAATCGTGGATAATCGATTCTAGGATCGAGCACTAATTTTTATTTTTGTATATTCTCAAAGCACTAATTGAGCACTAAAATTTGGCGGTATAGCGGGAATTAGTGCTTTTCATCATCCCGCTAACTTCACGGACCTTAATCATTAATCAATTATAACTAAAAAGTAAAATAGTAATAAAAGCGCCTTGTCAATTTTAAGCTTTAACATATTTTCTCATTCTCTCGACCGTTTTGTAATAATCTGTCCACGACATATCAAAGTTATTAGACAATACTTCGTATTTACGTAACATAATAATATTATGATGGACTAGTCACGTCACCAACACAAAACATTTGAATATTTTATTGAAATTTATTATACATTACTAAGAGCTCTATTTTAAAATGTAATTCGTATGTTGTAAATATTATGTCAATACGATCAATAGTTTCGAACAAATTATGTTTTAAAACAGTTTTATTATATTTTATTCTGCAAATACATGTATATAGGTATTAATGTTTTTGAATACATTTAGTATAACATTGCCACACATCATAAATACGCATAGCAACGTTATATATTATTTATGTTGCAGACAAAGGCAAAGTAGAAATTCTGGTTATCCTATAGGTACATTGGTTGAATATTTTGTACATTGTCTAGCATGTTTGAGTAGTACAAATAATCATTGAAACATTTCAATATCGACCGGGCGTTTTTAAAGAACTTTCGGCTAATGTAGAATCTAACTGATTCATTAATTCATTCATCATTATGGGCTGTGTGAACTTTTAATGACAAATTACAATACGAATTATTCGTGAGTAATGTGAGTTCATAGTATAACTATTAATTTATGTTGTGATATTGAGAGATCATTTAAATTATTTAAAATTGAGAATTTTAAAAATTAGATGAAAAAAAAGACATGAAAATTTTTTTTTTTAATCTATAAATATTGATAAAAAAATGTATCGCTTAGTCAAAAACTTTGAAAATATTTTACAATGTTTCAAAATGGATAATATGTTGCAATACAGAGATGACACTGGACATACCTACTTTATCATCTTAAATACCTATTGACAATTTGCATAAAATATATACTAATTTCTACTTTGTCCCTAAACACGTATTATGATAATATGATGACAAGATACAAGATGTGATATTTAATAGGTGTACAATAGTTAATTTTTTTAGTGCATATTTTATAATTGTATAAACGTTTATTAGACCAAAAATGTATCGTCAGCATTAGAAAGCTGTATTTATTTTATTTTATTATCTATAACAGGAATGGGCAACTCAAAGTTACTATAGGGCCAATTTTTAGAAATTTAAAATATAGTGGGCCAGAGCAAAAAAAAAATGGTCATTCAAAATATACATTTTAAATAGTATTTATTTTTGTTTATAATGAAATAGGGGTGAAACACGATTGCGGACGCTTTACCTTTTTTGCAACACGATTGCGGACGATCATTACATAACAAAAGATATTATTTTGCACCCAATAAAAATGACACGACTGCGGTCGAAATTTAGTGAAACGTTGCCAAGTTGGGCGACGCAGTATACCAAGTGCAACAATTATAAGTTCACAGTATTAATACAATTACAAAAGTACAAGAAAAAGTTAAAAATTGAAAATCAAAAAAAGTAAAATAACAAGCGCTCAAAAATCGTAAAATCCATTTTTGTAGCAGTGAATAGTGTATAATTGTAGAAAAAATCTAGGTGCATAATCAAACTCCCATCTGCAAAGAACTCTGTGCTCTCCGTTAGTAAATTAATATTTGATAACGTTGTCAAACAAATAATATTTTTGGTATCGTGAACGTGGACAAATTGATTACCTTTAAATTTAAAAAAATCGTCTTCATGCAAATTTTTTAGTTGATCAATTGCTTCATCTAATGATTTTGGAAATGTTGGGTAATGTTTTCGTCTCTTCTCATACATGGTTTTCCTCACAGTTTTTATGTCTTCTTTAACTGTTTCTGTTACTGCACTATTTAATAATTCCGTTCTTATTATTTTTAACGGTTTAGCAGATAAATCTTCTTCACATTTTCTTTTGCAGTTTTCCCTTAATATCTGTCGCTCGATTTTTTGCACAGAGTTCTCAGTGCAGATATGCTCACTGGAAAATTCACAAATCGATTTTTTGTCTGATGTCGTCAAAATACTTGCACTACAGTCTTTATTTGTACACAACCATTTCATAATTCCATCTTTCCGCTGTCGCCTAAATCGATATTTGTTTGTTTTATGTAGAATTAACTCTTTGCCACGTTCTGATAAAATAATTTGACAATTTTCCATAGTTTTATAAAATTAAAAGAACACTATAACCACACTATAACACTAGTCACTACAACACTATTTCTCTAGTATTTAACAAAAGTGACTTATAACTATAATACATACAGAATTTCCACAATCTCACATTATCGAAGTATTATTTATAAATTTGGCAACATGTGTCCGCAATCGTGTAATTTTCGGGGGTCTATTGATAAACAATAATCATCCGCAATCGTGTTATTGAAAAGGTCGCCCCGATAAGAACCGTCCGCAATCGTGTATCACCGATGAAATAGAGTATACCTAATGCAATTTGAAAATGTAGCGTGGGCCAGATAAAAAAGGCTCGCGGGCCGCCAGTTGCCCACCCCTGATCTATAACAAAATATTATAACGTTGGTTCGGCAGCGATCGACACACTATTGAAAATCGAATGTTTTGTAAGTATAGCTCATTTTTTCCACCAAAAGAAACGACATATCATATCAAGTCATAAATCGTTTTGATAAAATACGGTAATACAGTATATTGTAACAATGTAACAATAGTGTAATGTGAGTCGGTCAAAGTTTATTATAATAATAATGTGGTCTGCACGCGGTCTCCGGGGTCTAGTTGTCGCTGTCTACGGAATAATAATAATTATTGTTATTATTATTATTATGTAGGACTGGCGCAGGTGAGCGTCGTGTTGCAAAATAATAATAATAATAATAAATTGAAGCGGACGAGTGGTTGAGTTTACCCGCGGAGGTTAAGTATAGTAAACGGCATGGCTAGTGAATAATTTCGTCCGATACTGGTCATATACATAAAAATACATTAATATAATAATAATTGATGAATTTGAATGAAAATTTGTTTGACTGGTTCTCGAAATACAGTGCAGGGAATGCACTATTTCAGCACTCCAAAAAATCAATATTTTTTTTGTTCAGAAAATGATAGGTAATTTAATCACTACATCACGTTTCCTTTATAATATAGTAGTTTAGATTCACTGCATGTCTGCATAATTGGATACCTACGAGCCCCGTATAGCATTTTAAATAATTTTTAGTGGGTATTTATCAGTGGCGCAACTACGGGGGTGCTAAAGCAATGCTGAAGCACCCCCAGCTTTACTTTAAGCACCCTCAAGTTCCACGTCTTTGTAATTTCAAACATCTAATTTTAACAATGTAGTTTATTTTATGATTTTATGACATAATAAATTCAAACACAGAGTTCATAAAAACAGAAATGTATTAAAGAACAATTTAAAAAACAGGTTAGATGACATAAAAAAAAAAAAATTCTAAATAAAGAAGTATTTTCAAAGGTTGCATTAACCATACCTCTTGTCAGTTCTGCAACATGCAGACGAAGTTTTTCCTCAATGAGGAAGTTGAAAAATTGGTTACGAAGCAACATGTTACAGAGCGCTTTACCTATTAGTAATTTAACCTATCATAAATCGGGCCAGGACGTTCATGCACTAAAAACTATCAAAATATGTATGCAAATATGTGCTTAAAATTATTAAATATGCACTAAATATGTATTTTGTTTTTTTTTTACGTTAAGATTTTTCGTTTTTAATAAAAATAATATTTAAAAGATGGAGAAAAATATGTACAATTTCAATATGATATAATATTTCATATATAGGTACTTCAAGAATTAAAATTTACAACTAGGGATTTTGAATATTTTGATAGATTTTCAATTACAAATGAACGACAATTATCAGCCCGACCAAGCAAAGATCTTTAATTTTCATCAGGTATTTATTTTATATTGGCAATGTTTTTAAAAGGACATATTTTTCAAGAAATTAATTTTGAAATATACTCAAAGTTCAACATTATCGTCAAATATTAATAAAAAAAATAACATTAAAATGTAATTTTATTTGAAAGTATGCATATGTTTTTAAAAACCTCAAAATATGCGAAAATATGTTGTATGTACCTACATTTAAATTTAATTTTTGAACTCGTTAGATTGTGATTTGTTATCTCATCCAGCAACTTTTTGATGCACTCAGTAAAAACATGCAAATGCATGAACTTCCATAGGCTCTAATCATAAAAATATAGATAGAAAATGATGTTCGACTCTTTAGAATGTAGATATGTAGTATAATCAAAATAATCAAATACTATAATAAAAAAAATGAATTGTGTCATATTTTTTTTCCAAAAATGATATTGCGAATATAATATTATATAGTATAATCTAAATACTGGGATTATATCAAGTTGGGGGGTGTGAGGGGCAAAGCCTCCCATGGCATTGTAAGCAATTCATAATTGTAGCACCCCCAAGATTTGAACTCTAGTTGTGTCACTGGTATTTATATTAATTATTGTTTAATAAAAAAACATTGAAATATAATAAACATCTCATTTAAATGATAAACACAAAACAATTTGGATTAATTTATAATTAATTAACAATAATAAAATTGTTTTTCGATATTAAGTCAGTTAGTTTTATTTTTCGATAAACTTTAATCCATCTTGAAAAATATTAAATTGAATTATTCTTTTACACATTGTAGATCTATTAACAATTATTATCATTCATCATCAACGTTCTCAATATTAAGTAGGTGTATAAAATTATTAAGTTGTACTTCATTATACTATTAATATTACGTAATGGGTTTGTACTTTGTATTAATGTATTCTAATTTCTAAGGCTTAGGACTTATATCATAGCTAAACATTTTAATTGGCTATTTTCAAATTATATTTTATATTTATTTATTATGATTTGATGAACTTAATTTATTCTGTCTTTAAGGTTTGTACTTTTATTTAAACATATGAACGACATATAGTGCAATTATTTAAGGAATTTCTTTGCTTCATAAATATAATATTAATAATCTTAACAACTACAAGAATTATATTAGTAATATTTTTAATTTATAATTATTTTATAATTAATAAGTATTTTATTTATGCGATATTGTAGTCTTTTATAAATTTGTTCATTTTGTTTTCTTAAGAATTAATTTCTTATAACTAAATTCAATCGTTATAAGTATTTCTATACTTGTTGGTTTGTTGGCTAAGCTAGCTACTTTTCTATTTATGATTAAGATGTTATTTCTATAAGCCATATGTAATGTTATTATTAAATAAATATTATCATTATGTATGGCGATTTAAGATTACACTATTTATACTTCCAATGTATACATTGAAGATTTATTGAACATGATTATACATAACAGTAATATAATACCAATATTAATAACTAGATATTAATAGCCATTTATCAATACCTAAACTTAAATTCAATGTAAATTGTGATTATTTTTAACATATTTGTCATCGTCAAGAAGTAAGACGTCATTTAAAAAGCTTATAAAATTAAGCCATAATGTATAACTAAAACACGATTGTCGCTTGTTAACCAAGATTTCATCCGAAAATCTATTTGCAAAGTAGCATTTTACTTATTTTTAATACAGAATATATTTTTTTTATACGCTTTATGCATCAAACATGGGTTTAGTATTAATTTATAATATTGATTTTTTGTTAAACTTATAATTACAATAGTTAATCAACATGAAAATCTGCATAAGTACGAACACTAATATTTGATTTACCTATAGTAAGTACCTACATATGTTTTCAAAAAAGAAATTATATCAGGTTTTCATGTATTGATATAGTTCTGAGATATAATAATTAATAACGACAAATTTCGATGGTTATGTTTCTGACGAAATATATTATATAAAATATACCCACTTACATTTCATAAATATGGATATTATTAATTAGCATATTGTACGATGTAAAACATGGTTTCTAATTAAAATTCACCGTAATTCTCTAAAACCTCAAAAATGTACCTTTTAGTATTTAGTATTAGTATTTAATTTGCCATGAATTTAAAGAAATTGAAGAAAATAGAAAAATAAATTATTGTTACATTGCACTGTAACATAAATAACGCACGGTGAATTAAACATTATCGAAAGATTATATAATTTTTGAGAAACTGAATTTGAGCTAAGCTATCAAAACTTTAAGAATTAAGTAATCTGTTGAATTAGGTAATTTAAAATATAAAAACTCTTTAAATTCTATACATTTTATAATAGGAAGCTACTACTATTAAATTAATAAAATATTCTAATGCAGTGGTTCTCAACCGGTGTGCCGCGAGATTGTCTAGGTGTGCCGCGGGAAATGTAATTAAATATTGAAAACATATAGCAGCATAAGTTGTTGTGGTTGTCAAGTGCGTGAGTGTGCCGTGAAAACTTGTGATGTATAATAGTGTGCCGTGAACTAAAAAAGGTTGAGAACCACTGTTCTAATGGCATCCTTACTTGACAAAAGATGAATTAAGACTCGAGCGTGTCCAAAATAATTTTCCTTCTTACATTGCCCATAATATGAAGATAATACACTCTACACACTACACATGATTATTCCTTAATACGTACTATATTAGGAATACCGCTGCTATTATCTCGTCGACAAGATGCTGACGAGTACTTTATATCTTCGCTCCTAGATGGCACCATAGATGCTCCTGATCTACTCTCTAACGTAAGTTTTCATACCTTCTTCTCCAGAAATCATTCTCTCTCACAAGTTTTAATCCACAATTCATCCTATGAAAAAAATCACCCCTTACATAGAATGCTTCGTAATATAAATACACTTATTTTTATTTTAATATTTAATTAATTATATTAGTTATAATTTTGCTATATTATAGTACTATATTACAATTTAGTTAATATTGAGTTGTCTTTTTTACATATTTTGTGTTAACTGTGTTTTATTAATATTATATATATATTGCTTATAAACTAATATTCAAACATTTCTAACTGTTTGAAGTTTATAAATAAATAATCTATATAATAAAATATGACAAAAAGAAAGTTTCCTAGCTTCCGAGGTAATAGATTCAAGAATGGATGAAAGACATAAATTTATGCCGTTAAAGGCAAACTAATAATTAAAATGAGTCATAAGTGAATCAAAACGGTATTCTATCTCATCGTTGAAGACGTCCTTATTAATAATCATCTGACAGTATATCAGTATATCTTGGAAGAAAATGTATAAGATTTAGGACATCATCTATAAATGAGTCTAGTTATAGGGAAGACGATACTTTATATTTCTAAAAAGATTTGGATGGAGTATATATGATAAAGATGAAAGTTGTTTGAACATAGAAAGTAATAAATATGAACAATTACATGAAACAAAACTGGCATATTCTTATCACCAATACATTTATGAATGAAAAACACTAAGATTGTTAATACTACTTAAGAATTTCTGATGTACCTACTACTTCTGTACATCATGACCTCATCTTGGTTTCTATCGCAAACACTGTCTTTGCAAATACATTTATTGCACAAATTTGCATGTACGCCCGGTTTGTAGTGGATAGGCAACCTAATAATCACACAACAACAACGCAGAGGGGTAGGAGTTTAAAAATAATAATGAAAAGAAGAATGGTACAGGTTATTTTCTGGGAACGGAGGCGTTGTGGTCAATTCGGTCTGGTTCAATGTCTAAAAGGTACAAAAACAGTAATATTTGGAAGGTCTTAAAATAACTTAATCTATTTAAAATTATGGCATCATGTGCTCTCAGACACACCTCCCGAGGGTATTGATGGACTTCTGCGATGACAAACATGCACCAGTCCCAATCTCGGACAAAAGTAAGGTGAGAACGAATATCAAAGAGTGACTCGCGCAGAAGGTTGTAACATTTGGTACTTTGGTCGTTAAATGAAGTTTATAGCAAAATACTAATAATAAAAACCAGATGTAAGTGGTTGTACTAGCACACTAAAACGATTGCATGGCGATATTAATACACGTCAAATATATAAATAAAAAGATTTGTTTGTGCGCAATGGCAACAAGGGAAAAAATTCACAAAGTAATATGCAAGAAAAAATGTACGAGATTACGATAACGACGAGAAAGAAGAGAACAAATAACAATAATAATAAATATAATAATTCAAAGTCCTACTAATAAGTTGGGAGAGTAGACATAGAAAGATAAGAATATGAGAGTCGTAGCATTCATCAGCATATCTCAATGATAAAATTTAAATAATATCAGTTGCAGATCAAGAAGTAATATCTCGCGAACAGTGTGCTTTGTACGTTTCCGAGAATAATAATGGTACGGTACAATTCGAAGATTATTGACTTCGCCATCATTGTTACATACTTGTAAAATAATGGATTTACCATAATATTCAGTTGATCTTTGATATAGAATGAATATCAGTAGTATGAAATAGCCGATTCACGATCCCCCAGCCTCACTACCCGCTCATCAAAAACGCAACCACGCAACCGCCCCTATCACCCCTATCACCTCTACCCATCCGCCCTATGATAGCCTTATCAACTACGTCACGCTTAGCTTTATCAGCTACGTCACCACTCCTCCCCTACGTCCAGTACATGTTATATAGTGCTACCCTACGTCACCCCACCTATGTACATACATACATTTATACCTATATAAGGCTATGCGTAACGTAGCTAATAAAGCTAATGGGTGGGTAGGGGGATGTTGCATGGTATATCGGGGATTGTGTGATTGCGTTTTGGGTGGGTATGTGGTGAGGCGGAGGGATCGTGAACCTGCTATTACATACTACTGATATCTGTCATCGATAGTGATAGCTCTGAAAGTATATCTATTTTCATTCAAAAATGTATGGTAAGTTGTTATTGAATAAGCCATAGTATATGTATGTCCATTAATAATATTTTTAGTTACAATTTCATTAATTTCAAACAAGTCTAGATTAACATAGATATCTGGTATCTTAATAAAATGATGTCCTAATCAAATTGGTGTGGTGTGACTTTTTCATTCAATGAAATCTACTGTATAATCTACGGTAATCTACCCACAATGTGTCCTTTCAAAAATATGATGATTGTCAATGAAATCCATTTAAGATTTACATTTTTTTTTTTAGTATATTAGTGGATATTTCATGACAATTCGATGGTGGTTGTTCAGTTAACAAAAGTTGTTTAATTATATCCCATGTATAATTTTATGTGAATACAGTGAATACAATAAACAAACATAAGCTGCCGTATTTGTCATAATATGTAATTAATACTAATTATACGTATGTTATGGATTCTAAATTCTAAAATAAAGTCTTAATTAATATTTAATATTAATTTATTCGATAGTATGATAGTACATTAGTACGGCCATTTTTAAAAATTTATTTTCAAATTGACACAATTTTTCCATAATTCCACAGACCACAACTCATCATTTAAATTATTTAATCTTCGGAACATAACTTGGGACCTAACCTAACCTAACCTAGGAATTTGTTGATTTTAGTTTCGTGCATATATATTAACACAATGTATTTTGTAAAAAAATATTGTCGATATTTCAAGGTATTATATTTTTGGAGCTTTCGTGAATCATAATTTAGTATGAATAGAAATGTATGGTACTGACTTTATTTTTAACTTATTTCCTTATACTATTAGAGCTTTATGAATTTTATATTATAATAATATTCATCTTATTCTTGCCAAAATAAAAATCCTATATTCTAATTCGTCATAGATATGAGTGATACGTTTCTGAGATTCGCCAAATAATGTAATTTTTGCGGTAAAAAATTATATCACATAAGTTAGATTCTCCGTCCACTATAACGATCATCACTTGACGAGTTTAATTGTTAGAGTATTGTACCTACTGTCTTTTGTGTTAGCTGATAAGTGTTTTTCTGCAATATTTTTCATTTTTGTAATCATTAGCTGGTATATGTTCAAAGAAAGTTCTGAACAATCGAATTAATTCATTGTGTTGAATGAATAAAATGTGTAATAAAAATGTCCTGTTAAGTGTTCATATCTAATCGAGTATCAACAATATTGATTAGGTATAATATTATAATATTATAATATTACAATATTTATTTATCAGTGTTTCCCTTGAAATAAATTTAGAATTTGTGAAATTCGTTTTCGTATTAGCAATTTAGTATTATCTAAATTAACAACTTTTCTGGTTTTAATTTATTTTTTCTATTTCTTATGATTAGTCATGGTATGACTCGGGAAAGACACTCTAAGAAAACCTTAGTTCAAAAAGAACGCTGCTAGCCAAAAAAGTTTGGTAAACGCTGACCTGAAAGATGAAAGTGTGTTATCGTTTTATAATTTATATTATTGATACTCAGAAGCTGAAACAGCGATGATAAAGGCGTGTTTCTTGGTTTTTACTCCTTCTTGAGCTACTGACTTATCTACTACGAAATACACAGCCATATTAATGAATATCAGTAAAATATAACAATAATATAATAAATTGTAATAATTTCATGTAATTTGTATTTTATGTCATGGATAAAATACAGTGTAAAGTTTAAACTACAAATCACAATTCAATACATATTTTATCATTTTTAATTTAATTAGATATTAATTTTAAAATGTATAATCTAAATGAGATAACAATGCAATAACAATAAAGCAGTAGAATATGATCAATAGATAACCCATTAAAGATGATGAATAACAGTGCACGGCTTGAAAGTTTTTGTTGCCTATACAAGTTTTAAACGAGCATGGAAATTTATAATTTTCATATTATATAGAATAGATTATATTGAATATATATTATTCGTATTATTCGCTACTCTTATATTATTTAAATAATTTACCAACAATAATTTAAAAAATTGTATACTTAGGTATTAAATACCTATATATTATACAAAACACAAAATCTGACAGGTGCATTGTAAGGGTAACCTTTATAATAGTAAATATTGACGAATTTAAATTTTTTAGAAAATAAAAGAATTTGATATTTTCTCTACTACATAAAAAGACTTTGAATCATTTATATGTATTTAATGAACAATGGTCACTGTTCCACTACAACAAATATAGCGTATAAAAAATTCTAATATATCTACGTAGGTATACGGTTTATTGCACGACGCGAAATCAACTTACAAAATACTATTATTTATTTATTTATCTACGTTTGGTTGCTATTGTAAGTGTAACGTGAATAGGCTAGGTGAAATTGTTAAAAAAAAAAAAATTGGTTCTACTTTCATATGTGACATTGTGATTTTCATGATTTACGTGTGATATTTACCTTCATTTTTAGTCAATATTTTTTATTATTGTTGTTTTAATATGACAAAAAATTTCAATATTAAATAAATTAAAAATTAATTATATAAAATAAAATATATTTTAAAATAAAGTATTTTAAATACTCTGGTAGCTCTGGTACTTTTTATATTATTTTTCTAATAAAAATTACCTCTTATAATTGCTGGAATTGTATGGTTTCGTGTCATTAATAAATGCTTTCCAGTTTCCACAAAATTGATACCAACATTATTTTTAAAGTTAACGGTCTAAAGATCGAAATGCATTGTTTTTATGTTTTACTTTTCTTAATTTCGATTGTTTACGTATACGTGTTAGTAATTGGATTTTTATTTTTTGGTTTTAGTATGAAATACATAATTATATGATGAATTTTATAATAAATGTTCAAGCCTCAGTTATAAGAACTACAACATAGGTATATACTAAATAACATGAAAATGTTCGAGATTTTATTTGTCAAATAATTGTTCTAAAATTAAACGCTTATAAAAAAATATCGTGACTATGTATTTTGTATACTTTTAATTAGTAAATAAACAACTTATGAGAAATCTTATATTACATTTTCAAGCATTTTTATCAAGTGAACATTTTTTTATTGATATTTATTTAATAAAAACTAAATAATGGAACATTTCCAATGTCTATAAATAGTTTAAAATGGTATTAAATATTTCTAAAATTAAATTATTTACAGAAAATACTAATTTAAACATAATATATTGAAAAATTCAACTACCTATATGATTATTTATTTTTGAATTACCTAAAAATTAAATTTTACCTTAAATTTTCCGATTTTTTAGAAAAGTGCTGAGAATGTTTAATCACGATCTATCTAAAAATCTAAAATATAACTAGATTAAATTTCTTATCAGAAACCATCTTTAAAGATGAAAATTTAAAAAAAAATTTAAAAAACGTTAACCATTGTAAAATCCATAGATATTATATATATATCGCTCGCAGAACCTAAAACAAAAACATCATACTAATAATTATTTATTGGTACAGTAATTAAAGGCGCGAATCTAGTAAATTTTAACAAGGGTGCTCGAAAAAAATAATGTTACACCTTTTTACTTCCTATTTAATTTATTAGAACTAACTTTTTTTCAAACATCAGTATTTATTAAATATTAACTTAAAAATTAGGTACACTAATTTCTTACATATATTGTAATTGTAATTTTCTTAGGTATTTTTTACTGAATTTTTCAATAACTTCCTTTAGAATAATATTTTAATATCCCTGTTGGTGGTTTAGACGACAGGGGGGGGGGGGGAGGCAAGCAAAAAATATACTATAAATCCGCACTTATTCAGTATAAATCATACCGACTATTGCAAACTATTTGATCTATATTATCAAGCATTATTTTATTTTTAATTAAAACCAAAATCAATGTTTAATAAAAATCTATTTACAAAATAACATTCATAATATTTATATTATATATTTGTATATGCGTTAAACAGTGTTTAATTTATTTATTTTAATTTTATTCATTTTAGATTCTGAACGGAGTGATGAATGTATTGATTTTACAATGATGTGTGTTTTTTTTTTTTTTTTTTTTTTTTTTGTGTCTGACGACAACATTTGGAGCAGTAAAAATGCTTCGATTTTGGACTTCAGCCCCTCTTTGAAAAGGAAATCGAATCTAGTTGGTACTTTGGGGGGTCAAAAGTTAAAAATGAGGGAAAAACGGGATTTTTTACGCAAAATCAGTTTTCGACAAAATCGAATTTTTTATTTTGCTATAACTCAAAAACTAATAGATGTAAATACTTGAAATTTTCACCAAATGTTTATATTAGCGTTCTCCATACACAGTTAAAATTTCAATAAATTTTGACTTTTTTTGAACTATTTATAGACAATTGAAATTTTTAATTTTTCTAAGTTTTTTTTCTTCAAATACTAATAAAAATTTTTTGGGTGGCCAGAAAATCTTGAAAATTTAATACAAGGTTTCTTATAAGTTGCTCTTAAAGTGATAAAAAAAAATCCGAAATCGTTAGTCACAATTTTTTTTTATAAGTGCTTAAAGTTCGAATTTATACGAAATATGTCAAAATTGCGAAAATTTGCAAGTAATTTTGTGGTTGAAAAATCGTAAATTTTTTTTCTTTTATAACTAAGTTTTGAAAATTTGGTACAAGGTTTTCCATACATTTTTCTTCAATTATCTGTAAAAAAAACTCTACCGGATTCAGACAAAAATTTTTTATGAGTGTTTGAAATTTAAATTTTTACAAAACCGCGTTAAATAACAATTTAGCCTCAAACAATTTTTGATATTTGTTGTTATTCAAATAGTATAAGTCATAAATACTTGAAAATTTTACCAGTTATTGAGATTGCCATTTTCTTTACGTGATTTGATTTTCAAAACATTTTGACTTTTTTTGAGCTATTTATAGACAATTGAAATTTTCAATTTTTTTTTATTTTTTTAATAAATGTTGATAAAAAAAATTTAGCTAGGACAAATTACTTAAAAATTTAATTGAAGGGTCCACTTAACTTGTTCTAACTCTCATTCAAAAATTATAAAAATACATAGGCACAATTTTTTTTATTAGCATTTGAAGTTCAAATATTGACAAAAATTCGTCAAAATCATGAATATTTTTCACTATTTGATAGTTAAAAATTTATAAATATTTTACTATCAAAAGCTAAGAATTGAAAATTTAATTCTATGCTGTCCATAAGTTAAGCTTAGAATAATTATAAAAAAGTTTGATGATTATTCAATTTAAAAAATTTTACGAGTGTTTAAAGTTTTAATTTTAATTTGAAATCAAAAATACACGTGTAAAATAACGTTTTACTAATAAATAATTTTCGATTTTTGTTATTTTTAAAAAATTACTAAACGTAAGATCTTGAAACTATTACTTAAATGTTTGAATTAGTTTCAAAGTAGAATATATTACAATATTTAAGTATAATATATCCTAGACTGACAAATCATCTTCGTTCAGAATCGTTTTTCGTATACAATGATACCTATCATTGCATTCAAATTTAACCTACCATAGTCTGAGGTCCACCCCACCCCCTAATATATAGCAGAGCGATACCCACTTACCCGCTTTTTCGTTTTTTTTTAGTTTTATATAAGTTTATAACTAAATTATTTAAAAATATTTATCAAAGTAATAATATTATTGAAAAATGTGTTAAATATAATATGTATACCTACAGCCAGCTAGGAATTCAGTAAAGTATGTATTATATTATATGAACCTATTTTAGGCAACAATTTTTTTGGTAACTTAAATTATATAACTATATAAGTACTATATATTACATAAATAGGTATCAAACATTCTTGACTATTGAGAAATTCTCAATAAGAATTATCAGACTTTTGAGTTTTGACTAACCAATAATTTATATTGACGTATCAGATTTTAAATTTTATCGTTTAATGTTTAACCTAGATTACTTTATAGCGGTTTCAAAGACTTGCAATCATTATAAGTTCAGTAATGCTATAAATCTATAATATTACTACTATGAACAATATGAATTTATTTTTACTATTTTAAAATTACAGAAGATGTTATTAATATTTTATTTTTATAACTTTATAAGTTGATATAATATTCCAATAGGGTATAAATATATAAATATATATTGGTATAATAATTAAATACTAATAATATAATGAATGAAATATTTTTATTAAAAGTAAAATAAATGACTTTAATGGTATCAAAAAGCATATCATACGTAAAATATACTTAGTGTTACTTATAGACTAACCAACCATTTCCATTGAGAAACAGTATATCGATATATCATTGAATTTAAATTTAACACACCCATAACAATGACCCACTCAACACTCAATGTACAGCAGAACGGTACCAACTTAACTACCATTTTTAAATAATAAATATAATGACAACAATTTATCTGGTATACTACAAACAGTATACACTATAGACTACCTACAGTTAATTGTTTTATTCATAATATTCAAAGTAATTGGTAAAATGGAGGAAAATATACGTGAGGTTCACATGTTCCGCAAAACAGATATTCCCGAAAAAATCCAGAACGCCATTTATGTATTTTAATCATTCATCGGGAATACTCAAAAAACAAACAATGAAATAAATAACAAATAACAATTATAAATATAATCACAATAAGTCAATCAAAAATTTTTTTGTCACGCCTGCACCGAAAGTTTTGTTTTCGACCATGGTTGAAGCGTTCGAAAGCGTCCTTTTTCCGTCCAGCGGGCGGTAAAGTGGAAATCCCCAAAGTGCCGGGCGGAAAACAGGAAATCTCCAAAAGTGCTGGGCGGAAAAGAGGAAATCCCCAAAAGTGCCGGGCGGAAAAGAAGAAATCCCCAAAAGTGCTGGCCGCCGGGCGCGTATCCCCTGCACAACCAGAAACTAAAATGTATACCTACCACGGTTCTTACAAAACATAAACTTTTGGTTACATCTTAAATGTATAGTATAACCTCCTTGCATGACGCATAAACATTTAAACATACCTATTTAATTTACACTGTTCCTAGATAAGTGCGTCGAACGATGCGTTAGTAAGTTTGTAGAATAGTCTATAATTGTTGCATAGATCCCTTTATAATAGCCTTTTCCATGAACGCAGGGGCGTGACAAAAAATAGTATGTGTGGCTCGCGCGGGAAGGCCATTTCAGTCTTGGGCGAAATGCGGCACACAACGCCCGTGACTGAAATGGCTCACTTCCCACCCTTGCCACACAATATACTATTTTATCAAATCTAATAAAAAAGTAAATTATGTTAAATCACTTAAATTTAATCAAAATCAATACACTCCATAATATAATAAAATAAATAAATAATCATAATAATAGTGATTTTAATCAAAAATTAGGTTTATACTTATAAGAGAAGCTTTTTATAAAATATAACCTTGTTATTTTATTTTCATTTCTAATTTTATTTTATCTTATTTTCAACAAATAAAATATTGTATCAGTGTTGTTTCTTATATTGACGTATAGAAATAAGTGATTTTCTAACCAATATTACATTATCAGTTTGAATATTTTTAAAAACATTTAAATAAAATATATACATTTTTGGACGGGAAAAAATATTACATTTTTTGTGAAAAGACTCGCGTGCGTTTGTCGTTTGCTGTAAACTATAACTATTTTCTATCTATATCTTTAGAGGGAAAAGTGATTCTTCTGAAATATAGTTGTTGACTAAATAAATAGCCAAATCTACATTTTTTTGATCAACGGCAATCAACCGATTGTATTTCTAATAATAGTTCAAGTTAAAAAATCACCAACTTTCCCAAAACTCAAAAACGATAATTCAAAAATATATGATAAATAGTTGCTTACTCCATTCATCCTATATTATTATTTTAAGCCCAGATCTTGCATCTTCGCAACCATGATTATCCTAGGTGAAACCGACGGTATCCGGCCAAAATAGCGAATATAATAACCGCGAATGTAAAATCACGAAATAATAATGGCGAAAATAAAAACAACGAATTTTAAAAGAGAGCGAAAATATACAAATAGGCATTTAGTTAGGTTTTTTTTTAAATTTTTAAAAAAACAATTAGGTTTGTGATAAATTATATGCTACACCATTTACAAAGTTATTATTATTATTAGTATTATAATTTGTAATTATTAACAAATGAAGTCTTTTAGCACAGTCCTTGTACTTTTTTTTTCTGTGGTTGTTCTCCAGCATTATACTGTTTTCGTTTCAATTCTTCTAAATTTTGAATTTTCTTTATTCCGTCAATAAATTTGCATATAGTAAGGCGGTTTCCTCTAAAAGAATAATATACAAGGTACACATTGACGCAGTGGCAGATTTACGGGGGGGTCCATGGGGTCTGGACCCCCCCCTCCCCCCAGACACTGATATATAGTACATACATTTATTCTTTTGTATTGCGATAGTGAGTTTGTCTGCGTAAAAATAAAAATAATATATTTGAAATACATATTAATTTTTAGAACCCCCCCCCCCAGAAAAATGTTGAAAATCCGCCACTGCATTGACGCACTACTAAACTACAACTGTATTGACTTGTCTGAGCTCAAATATAATACGATTGACAATCTTATCTTAGTATATTTCCAATATTAAAATAGTTATAATAATAACTAAGATAGCACATTGACGATAACCCGATACGTCCGTGGTTACTGGGTATATATTAATTGCACCAGAAATTACAGGTAAAAATGAGTTTTATCAAGTATTTAAGTTTTAGTTTTATATGTTTTATAGTATTTAAAAAGAAATTATAAAAATCTGCAGTTTCGCTATTATGCAAAATCGTTTTTTTTTTAATTCGCTATTTTTATTTACGCTATTATCAACTCGCGATTTTTACATTCGCGGTTAATTGTTTCACTATTTTGGCCTAGACCCGAAACCGACATCAACTTCAAAGTTCAAAGTCAACTTAAGTTAAATCAATAGCATTAAAGTTTAAATACTTTGGAGTAAAAAATTGTTTATTTACCTAAATTACCTTTAAACAAAAAATATACTAAAAGCACATAATAATTGTTAAAAAGGCCATGAATTGTAAATGATTAATAAAAAAAAATGTACAATACTCAAATGTGCTATCAACATATTATACTGTTTTAATTTTACTTAAAAATTCTAAGTTTAATTTAAATGTAAACATTAAAATTTACAATACCATCAAAAGAACCATTTAAAAACAAAAAATTTTCGTTTTCGTTTGTAATACAGTCAATGGTATTTGAATGGACAGTTAAAATATTCGTTAGAAATTTTGGTAATTGTTCACACTTCGAGTTCGAGTAGTTCCACATAAATTATTATCGTTATATATAGCGTACATCTATAATTGCTAATGTATTTTAAGTTTAACACTGACATCAATAGTTTATTTTCAATATCGAAGCACTAATTTAGATGGTCTTCATATAACTCTTATGTACATTTTCGTTAAGAGAATTATTTTCAATTTGTCGATTTATTATTGCTTCAGGTAGTGCATTGTGATTGTGGATAGTGTCACTCACTAAAATATTTATCATTGTCGTTGATTTTTATTTACAAATAAATATGCTGTACACATTTTCACAATAAATTTCTAAAGTTAAATATTGTTAGCCAAACATTTAAGAAAACAGAACTTTTAATTGTCAATTATTTTTAAATGTTTTTTTTTACTGTATACTAAAAACTAAGTAAGAATAAAAACTTGCCTATAGAAAAATATATACTAAACTCTAAACTTAACAATTATTAACAGCTGTTACTGTGCCTAATCAAGTATTTTATCAGCTCGGCCAGAATATTACGAAACGTATTTGTACCTACATGTTTGCAAGCATTTGAATACCTATATCGCTATCTACAAATTACAGTGGTACTTATATTGAATTTAAATTTAATGAAAATTAAATTTTTTTAAATCAATTAATACTAAATAATAAAATTGAATTATAGAATTAGTTAATTATTCATCAAATTTATAACGATAATTTTTTTATAAACATAAATATTTTAATATTTTAATATATTATTTTTATATGTTTTTTATATTTTAATTTTAATATTATTATAAGTACCTTAATTGTGTTTAGTTAAATAATAACAATTTGGTTAAAATAATTTTTTCATATTCATAAATTCAACAATATAGATACACTAATATTTAGATAGGCACGTAATATATTTGATAAAATTAACAAAAATGTGTAAAATTATTTTTAAAAAATTCAATGGATTTATTAAGTTAGTACACTCTATCTATACCTATATGTATTACTTAAACAAAAAAATTATTAAATCATCAATGATAATTTTTCAATTATTCCTATTTTAATAAATAGTTATCTATAATATGTAATATACAATAAATTATTAATTTGTTGACTGAATATTAACAATGGTATTATTGATTTAATCTATATATACCTAGTTTAAATTTTTGTTAAAATTACTGATATTTTTCGTTCAGTGGCGCTCGATTAAATCGTGTTTTCAAACATTGTGCTTCATAGCCCGCGATCTGTCGGGATCGTGGTCGTATCTCACAGCTATGACATAGTTATGCCATTTATGCAAACTTTTTCTGTAACTTGTGTAAATCAGTAAGTCATATAAATACCGGTAATTTTCAAATAGCTTTATCAAAAGTATCATATTAAGATCTCACAGATAGCACATAATTATATCATTTCAATTAGTAATTACAATATCTTTCTAATAGAAAAGTAAAAATTTAGAATAATTGGTAAAAAAAATTTCAAGTACTTTTATAATTTAATTGAGAAAAACAAAAAAAAAAATTAAAAAAAACGGGAATATTCACGCAATATACTATTATTTTGTTTTGATTTAATAATTACTGGAAACCGAAAGTATTTTAAATAATTGCTAAATGTATCCATGTCATAATTTTCAAAATATTTGGAGTGTTTTGAGCTGAGCTATATATTTATCCGTAGAAACTTTAAATTTTTTTAGATTTTTCTATAATCGTCGAAAAGAATTGTTTTTTTTTTCAATAAGCTTAAAAATGTAATATAAGATTGAAAAAAAAATGGGTATAAATCATTAATACATTTTTTTGAGTACAGACGAAAAATAAAATAAAATAACGTTCATAACCAACAATTTATGTATTTTATTGTAATTCAAAAATGAATAAGTTAATACATCAATACGTATTATAAAATATATAGGTACCTTAAATTTTAACCAAATGTATACGAAATATAATATATGTATGGCATACATTGTATGCATTTCTTTCATATTATAATCATATGGTATAATTTTCAAAATATTTTGACTCTTTTTGAGCTATTTATAGAAATTTGACTTTTCTTACCTTGTGTACCATAACGACTATGTCATTGTATATTGTATATACCAAATAGTCCAATATCAATATCTCAGCAGCAAAAAATTATTAAATGGGAATATTATATTTTCAACTATTATCCAAAAAAAAATCTATCATATATATTGACATAAATTAAAATAAAGTTCTATATAATTAAATTTTTTAATTTGCTTAGTATCTGTGTCTATTATTTTTATAGAATTAAACAAATTGCTTTTATTGATATTTGATTTTTAAAGCAACTATATAAATATTTTAAAATTATAATATATTATACTCAAATTATATACATATAGACATATTATATTATCACGTATAGTTAAGTATTACTTATTAATTATTAGATTTAGATTTTAGATACCTACTTACTTTAAAAATATCAATAAAAGCTATGGTATGCAAAAATGTACTATTTTATTGTATAACATTAGACATGTATAATTAACCATAGTATATGAATTATGAAAATATTAGATAGGTATGAATAAATTTATATATAATACAAGAAATAATATAAGTTAATAAGTTGATTAAAATATAAATAATAAATTTTAGTTAATACTTTTTAAACACATTATACTTATGTATTATAGCACTATTGAGTATAGACACCATTACACCAAGTCACCAACTGATTCAAAACTAATGTACAATAATTGGGCACTCTTGTAAAAGAATACTTTTTGAAGTATTTTTATGATATTTAAAATATGTACAACTTATTTAAAGGTATTTTTTAAGTATTCTGAATACTTTTTAAAAATATTTTTAACAAAATTTAAATACCATTAAGTAGGTACATAGTACCTATGTTTGATTAATTATTTTTGACAAAAATTTGACAAGTGTTTAACAATTAAAAAATGATATATTTATTCTATACTAGAATTTTTAAAGAAAAATTAAAATCTTATAATTTTATCAAAATTAGTTAAAATAATATTTTATTATATGTGAATGAAATATGTGAATATAATATATTTATTTACCTCTAGTATAGTGAGACATGTTATAGTATTTTATGAAATTGTTAAAATCTATAGTACGTAGTAGTATAATAAGTACATATACTGATATACAATATACATATAGGTATAGGTATATTGTATAGTATATAATTTAAAAATTCCATACTTTGTAAGTATCCATAAAATAAATTTTTATAATAATATTTTAAAAATATTTTTTTAAAGAGTGCAAATGGGTACATTTTTAAAAATCTAAAAAACGCTTAAAAAAACACTACCTATCGGAGGTAATCAATGTGACCGGCACATGGTGCGGTTTACCTCCAATATCATGGTGGCAACTGGCAAGTCTCCACATAGTCATTATATTGTCGTAAGCATAACCTTACGGGTCAGCATCGTTATCAGCGGTAACCGGTATGCAGTCAGTACAACAACGGTATGACAGTGTCGTGACCGCGTATTCGACCGCCGCCGTAATTCCTTCGTAGTTTGGCCGAGGCCCGAGATAATACCATCGTTATCGCGTGGTGATGCATTGGTTCATTATAACCTGGGTTCCCGGCGCCCGTCCGCTCGTTGTTGAACGTTAAACTATTAAATTGTTGCGATTTGCTATGACAGCACGACGTTCGTGATCATCTGTCCCTAAACAAAAACACCATCAAAGTCCGTTAATGACGATTGACGACAACGCCCGATCTTTCAACCTGCGTTTTTTGCGTGTTTTCCTCGCCGCGCACGGTCCGACGTCCACTGCCGCCGCCGTAGAGACTAGCTAAATTTTCCGTCCGCGTATTTGTTTTTCGACGTGGATCGATACCAATCATCTCGAGCGCCCCGTTCATAAAAATCCGGTACAATTTTTCGCGTTGTGTTCTGTGTTTTATTTTGTTTTTTATTTTTTTTTATTTTCATAACCCTCGGTTTTTTACTGTTGATGCTGCTCCTCATATTGTAAACGTTAAGTGATTTTTAGTTCGCACTTTACCATTCAGCCAGTCATTATTGTAATAATTGTGCAATAACCGCCTCCCCGACACTTAAACTTCATATTTTTACAATGGAGAGTGCTGCCGTTACCACGAAAGGAGAAGACACTGCCCCCATTGTCGCTGACGCTACCGACAATACCACTACCGCTACTAATGCTTTAAATCCGATAGCAGTAACTAATGAAATTGATCCACCTATTAAGTCAGACAAGGAAACGACTAACAATGTTGAACATGTGGCGGTGGTCAGTGATCTAGCTGTTGTGTCAAATGAATCTACAATTACTACTGTTAAAGCCACTAGTGAAAATTCCAAAGTTGAAGAAGATCAATTAAGTATAGCTATGGCATCTACAACAATATCGACTAATGAGGTAGATGAGATTAAACAGAATCAAGATGAAACAGCTTTGGACGAGCAACAGAAACCCGTGACAGCTACGGTTGAAAAAGAAATTGGAATCAATGAAAACTGTGATGTAAATCTAGATATCTCAATAAAATCAAAATCAGAATATGATGAAATAATTAACTCAACAATTGGTAGTGGATTTGAAGATGCTGTTGAGTATATAAATAATGATGAAGAAGATAGTGTTGTAAAAGAACAGCCTCAAGATGTAATTCGACAAGAAAATGTTCCTGATAATGAGACCAGTTCACAACAAGAAGTAGAGAGAGGTGACGGCGAAGAAGACTCTGGTGAAGAAAACAAAGATGTGAGCATAATAATTAAAATTATATAAAATGTTATTATATTCCATTGGTATTTTGTTATTTGTTTTTAGCACAGTTATAAATAGTATTTTTCGAGGTATTTTTTGTGCATCTTTATAATTATGTGGCCATCAAATGTTTTTTTTTCTAAAATTTAATGCATACTTAAGCTTTAAATAGGTATCATTATTTAAAACCATTAGATAGGTACCTATATCTAATATACATAATATTACATTATATACACCATGACTGTTAACCATTACATTAATACATAATAATATTATTTTATAAATTCCATTTAAACAAACAGTGGGCACTGAGAGCACCGCTCTGTTATATATTAGGTTCGAATGATTCATCATAATAGGTACTTATATTAAATTTTAAGTAATATGCGAGGTGATATGTCATTATCGAGGTCATTATGTATGAAAAACGATTCTGAATGGAAATAGTTTGTTAGCCTATATAACTAAATATATTTCATAATATGTTTTTGTGATGTAAGTAGTTAAAATAATATACATTTATTTATATAAATTATTATTATTATTATTGTTATTATTTAATTATTATATTATTGTTAAATATTTGAGTCAATGCCCTGCCTTTTCATACAACAGTATAAAGTATAATTGAATTCATTGTACCTATAATTGATAAATAGATACTATCTTAAAATTAATTTACATATTTTTAAAATTTCATTCAGTATAATTAATGTATGTAAAAATTTTAAGATAACCATGGTTGCATAACAATTATTTTAATAATAATATTGGGTTTAATTAAAAATTCTCAAAAGGACATCATACTCATGCCGTTGTTGTTTGTTTTAAAAGTATGTAATGTAGCAAATGTTTACTCAGCAATTTACATTAAGCTGTGTTAGTTTTAATATTATAGTGAATAATAATAATAAATAATTGTACCTATTATCAAATTTAAAGGTAATATAATTGTTTGGGTTAGCCAATTTTTTAAGCAAATTATCTATGTAGAATATAGCAAATTAAAGGTGCTCATAACTTCCATAAAATATCAAACAAACATAGATAATGTTATGTTTATGATGTATTAAAACTATCAACACTTAATATGAACTGCTTGACTTAAATTTTATATGCTAGGTATGCTAGATAAATACATTCTCTTAATATTTTTTTTGTTGAAGTTTATTTTTACTGTCCCCAGATTTACTTAACCATCTATTTTACCTAATAATTTTATTTATATAATCTTCTCTAATTTGTAATAAAATATTTCTTAAAATAATTTCATTTAAATACCATAATTGTCTAACCATTTTTAAATTAATTTGTTTTTTTGTTGTTATTTCATTTTAGCCTTTAGCACCTGCAGAACCTGCAGTACCTGTGCCTGTGGATGATGATACTAATGATCCACAATATATACCCAGACGTGGAAGATTCTATGAACATGATGATCGCATGGCTTATAGTACAACAAGCTCTGAAGGATCAGAATCAGATAATGGATATGAAGAAGATTCAGGAGACGATGATGGAGTTGTTTCTGAGTGAGTAGCGGCTAAAAAATATAATGCTTATTAAGTATAATATTAAATTTATATTATTTTATTATTAATAATTATTAGTCGTCGCCGGATTAGAAGACGACATACCGGTATTAAAAAACCAAAATCAGTGACCCTAGTAGATACAGCTGAAAACACTGCGTTAGCTGTTGGAGATGGACCATTGTCTACTAAAAAAGTCTTGGCTATATCTAAAGTTGCTGCTACAGCAAAAGACTCTGAAACTTCTGTAACTGCTGGTGGATCGGCAAAAAAACCTGGTGTAGGTTCTAGAAAATCTCGTGATTTAGATGCTTTAGATAAGTGGACACACGATTTGTATGATGAAAACGAACAGACACGTAAAAGCCGTGATGAGTTACTGGCCTCATATGGATATGACATAAGGGAAGAATCGGAGGCACCTCGAGCTCGGCGTCACCATAAATATGGGTAAGTTAATTATAGAAACCATTTATATATAGCCATTATTGATAATTACAAATGATTTCATTTTAGTCGAGCTGCCACTACCAAATATACTCGTAATTGGCAAGATACAAAAGCTTACATTGGTACTGCTGGTGGGCAGCAGCATATGAAAGTAAAGCGTGGGGGTATGGCCCGACGCAGTGTTGGCGGTCCAAATAACAATATAAAGAAATCTGCAACTGATGATTATACCTCTGAATTCCCTGCTTTGGATAATTCAAAGAAATCAGAGCCTAATTCTTCAACTGTGTCTTCCACAGATGTAGAAGTCTCAGTCCAGAATCACGAGCAACAACCAAAAACTCCTGCTCAGAATGAAGAAAAAAAGACTAATGTTGCAGCTATAGAAACTGGCCAGGCTCGGCATCACACTTCATCCCGAGCAATCTCAAAATCTAATACAACTTCTCCTGCAAATCGAAACAATCGTCAAGATCAGCTAAATGGCGGGCCTTCTTCATCTTCATCAATTAACAATAAAAACTATTTCAATCGGTCTTCAACTGAGTCTCCAATTAGTAAAGAAAAAGGCGCTCAAGTAAATCGAGACTCTCCTACAGCACCTAATTCAAACTTTTTTAACCGAAGAACACAACAAAGCAGTAATAGCCATAATCAACATCAAAATTTTAAGCAGCAACACTTTAATAACAGTCAAGGACATAACCAGCAACACCAACATTCTTCGTCATCTCGAGGCCGCAACTTCCATCAACATCATACTTCACATCAATATAATCGTGATAGGTACTTTTCTAAGGGTTCTATTCCTTCATCTTCATCCAGTCCAAATCAACACAACTACGATCAGCAACATAATTCTGTAGCACCTACTACCGCTGGTACAGGGCGTACACAACATGGTGGTGGACATTATCAACATTATAATAATCGTCAATGTAAGTATTTTAACATAAGACATGTTATCATTTTTAATTCTTCTAGATATTTTTCCAATACAATTTATAACACTCATTAACTTATTATTGTGTTAATGCAATATAATTTTCTTGTTATCAAGCACTATAACTATGTGTGTTTTGCTATGCATGAATTCATTCATTCTAATAATTCACTCATAATTACCAATAATTGCATTATTCTTAACTTAATCCAAATTTTAATTTAAAATAATATGTTTGCTATAATAGTGCAGGTAGACACCTAAAAAGTATAGAATTGTACAAATATATTATTAATATCTCAAAATATTTCTATTTTAGATGAAAATGAAAATCAACAAATTGAGCCACCTGCACCACCAACACCCGTTGTACGTAGCTCTAAACGCTACTCAGTTCAAAGCCGTAGAGAGCTTCCTGACCCTGTCCTAAATTTTGGTGGATTATCTAAAACACCTCAGCCACAGCCTCCAGCTTCTCAGCAACAAAATGGGTTAGTGATGCAAGACCAACAAATTCAACCTCAACAACAAATGCAACCTGCTCCTCAACAATTACAACAGCAACAACCAATCCAAATTCATCAACAACCACCACCATTGCAAATACAGCAGTACCATCAACCCTTACAACCAATACATCATGGCATGGTACTTGATCACAACACTGGTATGATGGTTATGGCTGCTGCTGATCCATCCATGTACCATCATCAAATGTATGCTACACCCCAGTATGCAACTGGAGTGGCACCGGGTCCAGCAACTGGTAGTGCTGATGATCCAAATGCAGCAGCAGCAGCTGCTGCTGCAGCTGCTCTTCAGATGCTTGCAGCTCAAGCAGCTGTTTACCAACCAGTACCAACAGGTGCGACAGGTGTAACATCGCCACCGCCTGGAACACAATCTTTGCAACAACCAGTAAGTTAATCATTGACTAATTTAAAATATTTTGTGTACACTAATTTTAATACTAATTCTTTTTAAAATTTTAAAATTTGTTGTCATTATTTAAAAGGTGAAATTGTTACCATACATTGAATTATCATCATTTTTTTATTTTAGGAAACCTTCATGACTACTTATTATCAACCACAACAACAGCCACAACAACAACCTCCCCCAAGACGTGTCAATCTGGCTATACCCATTGTGGCACCACCTCCAGAACCTAATCAACAGCAAGGGAATTCAAAAACCAATGTATCCACTACACCGCCACCTACTGCAGCTTCAACCAACTGAGAACGCTTCTATAACTAACTATTATTATAACTACTACAAAATATTGAAACTTTTCGGTTTTTTTTTTAACATTTTCTTAGTTTTATACAAAAACTATTTGGTTAATATTTGGTTTATACTCTATACCATTATCTTAGATAACGGTATCAACAGATTCTGTGTTTAGTTTTGTTTTTAATTATCTTTTATTACTATTCAATGATCATTATTTTATACTTCGTTCAAGAAACGAATCAAATTATATAATTTTTTAGGATGCATGACCACAGTACTACACTGTAAAACACTTAGGTATCTAATTTATCTCAGTTTATAATTATTTTATTGTTTGTTAATCCTATTATCGTCTTATTATCAACAATAAATTAAAATACCGATAAACCACTGAATTTAATAAATAATTGTTTTGATAACATTATTGTATTTTAAATAAAATAAAAACTAATTACTACATAATTACAAATAGTATATGTATTTGGTAAATTTAATTTGTATTATCAACGAGTATAAATCAATTTCAAGCTATAATAAGAGTATTTTAGGATTGTGAAATATAATATAATGTCATTAATATACCCAATTCATAATGTTGAAAATTATTAAATTGATAATAGCAAACCAAACAAAAGAACTAAATTAAAATAGTTTTTATTTTTATCTATACTAGTTAAATGAGACATATTACCAATTTTACTTTTTGGTTATTTTAAATAAAAAAAAGCGGGTAAGTGAGTATCGCTCTGCTGTACATTAGGGGGTGGGATGGACCTCGGACTAGGGAAGGTTAAATTTGAATGCAATGATAGGTATCATTGTATACGAAAAACGATTCTGAACGGAGATGATTTGTCAGTCTAAGATATGTTAATATATTATATTAAAATATTGTCATATATTCTATTTTGAAACAAATTCAAACATTTAAGTAAAAGTTTCAAGATCTTACGTTTAGTAATTTTTTAAAAATAACAAAAATCGAAAATTATTTATTAGTAAAACGTTATTTTACACGTGTATTTTTGATTTCAAATTAAAATTAAAACTTTAAACACTCGTAAAATTTTTTAAATTGAATAATCCTCAAACTTTTTTATAATTATTCTAAGCTTAACTTATGTACAGCATAGTATTAAATTTTCAATTCTTAGCTTTTGATAGTAAAATATTTATAAATTTTTAACTACCAAATAGTGAAAAATATTCATGATTTTGACGAATTTTTGTCAATATTTGAACTTCAAATGCTAATAAAAAAAAATTGTGCCTATGTATTTTTATAATTTTTGAATGAGAGTTAGAACAAGTTATGTGGACCCTTCAATTAAATTTTCAAGAAATTTGTCCCAGCTAAATTTTTTTTATCAACATTTATAAATAAAAAATAAAAAAAAATTGAAAATTTCAATTGTCTATAAATAGCTCAAAAAAAGTCAAAATATTTTGAAAATCAAATCACGTAAAGAAAATGCCAATATAAATATCTGGTAAAATTTTCAAGTATTTACGACTTATACAGTTTGAATTACAACAAATATCAAAAATCGTTTGAGGCTAAACCGTTATTTAACGCGGTTTTGTACAAATTTAAATTTCAAACACTCATAAAAAATTTTTGTCTGAATCCGGTTGAGTTTTTTTTACAGATAATTGAAGAAAAATTTATGGAGAACCTTGCAACAAATTTTCAAAACTTAGTTATAAAAGAAAAAAATTTTACGATTTTTCAACCACAAAATTACTCGCAAATTTTCGCAATTTTGACATATTTCGTATAAATTCGAACTTTAAGCACTTATAAAAAAAAATTGTGATTAACGATTTCGGATTTTTTTTTATCACTTTAAGAACAACTTATAAGAAACCTTGCATTAAATTTTCAAGATTTTCTGGCCGGCAAAAAAATTTTTATCGTTATTTTAAAAAAAAATTAAAAATTTCAATTGTCTATAAATAACTCAAAAAAAGTCTAAATTCTTTGAAAATTTAACTGTGTATGGAAAACGCTAATATAAACATTTGGTGAAAATTTCAAGTATTTACATCTATTAGTTTTTGAGTTATAGCAAAATAAAAAATTCGATTTTGTCGAAAACTAGTTTTGCGTAAAAATTCCCGTTTTTCTGTCATTTTTTTAGGGTTTTTCCCGACTCATTTAAAAAATATTGAAAATTTTTAACTTTTGACCCCCCAAAGTACCAACTAGATCCGATTTCCTTTTCAAAGAGGGGCTGAAGTCCAAAATCGAAGCATTTTTACTGCTCCAAATGTTGTCGTCAGACACAAAAAAAAAAATAAAAAAAAAAAAAAAAAAAAACACACATCATTGTAAAATCAATACATTCTTCACTCCGTTCAGAATCTAAAATTTGTCTCAATGGTCTAGATCAGGGATAGGCAACTGGCAGTCCGCGTACCTTTTTTATCTAGCCCACACTTCATTTTCAAATTACTTTATATAATTTTAGCGCTTATCTGTATTTTATTTTATTTTATTACATTTTTCAATAAAATGTGGATATAAATTCTTTTTGTCTAAATGTCTAAATATATATATGTATAACGGCGTAGCTAATATACTATTTATTTAATTTTATCGGTTTAGTCATATCTGTACTGCCGTAGTGTAACACTGCTGCGCTGTGGTTAGGTTAGAGAAGTGGATTTTACTAAATTGTCTATTGAAAAACCTCATCCTCAAGTATCACATTAAATAATAATTGTAAATATAAATAAATAAAAATAAAAAATAAATGTTAGTAAATTTGAAGGATCTTTTTTTCTTTTTTTTTTTTTTGCTTTCGCTTTCTCCTACTATGCACTGCGGTCCGCTAGATTTTAAAGTACTTAAAAGTGGCCTGCTAGTTACATTGAGTTGCCCATCCCTGGTCTAGGTATTAAAACATGTTTAAAAGTTTACTATAAAATTAAATTTTAATATTTTATATCATATAATAAGATTTAAGCTAGCTGTAGACTGAAATTGAATGCAGTAAAGATATGGTAAATATAATGTGAATATGAAAAGAAAATAAGTCTATACAGTTGATATGCATAAATATGCACAATTAATTGTAAAATATGCGCCAACATGTATATATTATTAACAATAAAAATGGTAATTTTATTTTAATCATGTTTCTATTATACATTTTTTATTTTTATAATTTGAAAAAAAAAATAAATGTACCATTTAACATTAAAAATGTTATATAGTTAAAAAAAATATTTCATTTCAAATAAAAATTCAAATTTGCAATGTAGCCAACGAACAAATATTAATTAATTTGTATACAACCATGAAATTAATTTTTAATAATTTCATTTATCAAATAAGAGTTAATCAATAATTGACAATATTACTTTTTTTTTGTGAATAGGTAAATAATAAAAATCCATATTTCTGGAATAAAGGTATGAAGTGATTTAATTATTTACCAAATTTTTACAAAATAAACCCATAGTATGCACTTAAGACAAAATATGCTTAAACCTTCCAATTATGTGCAAAATAAAATGTGAATCAGTTTTATTTGAAATGCGGACATTTAAAATCTTCAATAATATAGTGTATACACACAGTATGAATATGCAAATGCAGGCCCGTAGCCACGGGGGTCGGGGGGCGTTGTCCCTCCCTAAACCCAGTCATTGCCCCCCTAAAAAATATTAGAAAGACTTTTAGATAGGTATGTGTCAAAATTTAAACACGTAACATCAGTGAATATTATAATTATCTATGTAAACTTTAATATAAGTTTTATTTTTATTATTTAGTATTATTCGTTTTGTAACTTTAAAATAAGTTTAAAATAGTTGTGTTAATTTAATGAGATGTCAATGTAAATAAATTAAAAATCGCATTTATATATAATGCCCCCTCCCCCAAAAATTTGCTTTGCCCCTCCTGAAAATTTGGTCTGGCTACGGGTCTGTGCAAATGCATATAATTTTAATCACTAATTATGAGACATAAGTTATAAGTCAAAATGATACTTTTTTCTATAGACTGAAAGAAATTTTTTTTATAATTTTTAAATTGTATTTGTCCTGAAATATAATGTCACTATGCTATTGCAGCTTTTTGTGATCTCTCGACTATTATCACAAAATATGAAAAATATGTTATAATATTTTAATTTCTTTTTTTTTATCCTAAATTTGAATAGATTGTTGTAAATATTTTAATGTAAAACTAAAAATCTTAAATTATTCTATGCATATTAAAATGACTATAATTTTGCCTTGTAGATAAAGAAAGCTAATTCAAACAAATTTTTTATAATGTTATTCTAGTTTACTTTTAGTTCATTTAGAATACTTGCCCCTAGACCACTCCATACTAATATTCCTTGCTGAATGATGATAAGGAAAAATAGGTAGATGGCACGCATTGTTTGATTAAGTATTAAGTTATTTATGGCTTTATCTAATACAATTAATAAGTAATTACTCAATACATCATATACCGTAATTGTGGGAGAATAGAAACAGGTTTACACCTTTCAGGTGTTATATCTCTGGATCTAAAATATGTACAATGCTGTGAATTACATCAAAATTTGGGTCTCACCGTGTACTACATGATAGAATTTTCAACGGTTATCCAACTATAAAATTTGATTTTATAAATTTTTTTAAGTACGCTGTTTCTATTTACCCGCAGGTGTGGGTGAAAAAAAACAGCTGCTTAGTTTTCATAGAATTTGTTATTCAACTGTATTGAGGGTGAATAGAAACATAATTTTGAATTTTTTAAAAAAAAAAGCGTTCAAATAACTTAATTATAGCCTTTATTTTATGAAAAACAACATTTTAAACATATATGGCTTATATACGTTTGGCATGTTTCTATTCACCCGGAAAACAAAATGTTTTGATTAAAAAAATTATAAAAAATCAGCAAGTCATTAAACAGGATTGATACTTACGTTAATTAATTCTCCACAACTACGCTGAAAAGTGAAAAAAAAAATTTTGGAGTTATCACAATTCGTTTATGAGAACCATGATAACAAAGTTGATTCACATTTTTTGTAGGTAAAATAATTTTTACTCTTATTAATTTTTTTATCGACAATTATTATGGAGGTAAAAATGTATCAATTGAATTCGATTCTTTATAACATAACCAATGTAATACATCAACAACTTATAAAAATAGTTATACTTAAACCGTAGTTATTGGTCAATGAAACTTATTTCGAAATTTTGTTTCTATTCACCCATCAGTTTCTATTCACCCACAATTACGGTAGCTTTCCTAATAAATTTAAAAAATGAAAATTCCATCGTAAATTCAAAATTGTTATAAAATATAATAGTATAATACCAAGGTCCAATGAGTCCTCGTTGAGCACTTTTTTTTACCAAAATACATTTATTTAAAAAAAAACCAGGGCTTGAAACCGATTGAAATAATTTCGGTTTC
Organism: Schizaphis graminum; assembly: GCA_020882235.1. Lineage (NCBI taxonomy): Eukaryota > Metazoa > Arthropoda > Insecta > Hemiptera > Aphididae > Schizaphis > Schizaphis graminum. Next base: position 176,127 of record JAJFBB010000007.1, on the reverse strand, counting down.
GATTTTGTATACCGGTTTTTAATTTTTTCGATTTCGGTTTCAATTTTTCAATACCGGTATTAGGAAATTTCGGTTTTGGTTTCGATTTTGTATACCGGTTTTGAAATTTTACGATTTTGGTTTCGATTTTTTATACCGATTTCTAAATTTTTTGGTGTCGGTTTCGGTTTTAATTTTTCAATACCGGTATTAAAAACTTAAGTTTCGGTTTCGGTTTTGTATACCGGTTTTTATATATTTCGGTTTTGGTTTCAGTTTCGATTTAGATAAAATTAAAGTTGAAAAAGTTAGGTTACCTAACCTTAACGATAAAAATTAAACAATACTTACCAATTACCAATTAAAAGAAATATATTCATTATTACTATTAATAAAACAACTAATAATTTTGCAAATAATGAAATGGTTATCAACATTTTAATCACGATCTCACGGACATATTAATGGAATTTACGTATTTAAAATTTTAAAAACACGTAAATTAAAAAAAAAAATAACGGTTTACAATTTTTTCTTTTTTTGGTTTTGAATTTGATACCGGTTTCCTATTATTTTACGTTTCGGTTTTGACTTTAATACCGGTATTTAATTTTTTTCGGTTTTGGTTTTAAATTATAATACCGGTATCCAATTTTTGCCGGTTTCGGTTTTGACTTAAATACCGGTATCCAATTTTTTTCGGTTTCGGTTTTGATTATGGTTTCGGTTTTAAAACGGTTTATACCGGTTTCTGAAATCGGTTTTAAAAACGGTTTCAAGCCCTGAAAAAAACTATCCGATTCTATTAACACATTTGTCTAATTAATATTGAATTAAGATTAAGACTAATTTTGTAAATAAAAACAGTCATGAATATAGTTTTTTTGCATTGAGTGTTAAATTCCTGTTACATAGGTATTGATAGACTTAGTTAATATCTTTGTTTTATGATGTTCCAACAATACATTTATAGTAGGTATTAAGATTTAATTTTTAGAGCACCCTATTTCAGACATTATAATACATTTTCAATAGATATTCCAATTTATTTGCGCAACAGCTTTAAAATTAAATTTTTTTTTAATACTTATTGTTATTTTGTAAATTGTAAATTATCAATTATAAATTTTAACATAAGCTATAATTTCAAATTTTCTGAAAACGTTAAGTATAATTTTTTATAATATCTAGATTCTTGAACAAACAATATTTAAAAAGTAATTAAAATAGTTTTCTGTTATTTGAAATACTATTCTTATGAAGTGTTCAAAATATTGTTCATTAGTATTTGAGAAATTATTCCAACTACTGTTTGTGTTTATCAATGGTTGCAATAAATATTTTTTACTTATAAGTTATTGCTTAATAAATAAGTTAAACTGTTAATAAACAGTCATTAATTTGACAATAATATAATCAATGATATAATATAGAAATAATATGAATATTATCAGGTACTATAATATAATTATACATATTTTATATTATAATATATATAGAACAAATAGATCTATTAAGCTCAAACAATGCATTTATTGCAATTTTGTTATTGTTTTTTTTTCAACAAAAATGAGTTTGTAAAAAAAAATATACAAATTCTCATAATTATTATTTATGATATAATATAATTTGTTCATATTAAATTTAATTTTTAAAAAATAATTTAAAATATCATAAACATTAACAAACATTTATTATTATAATAGATTTCTTTTGTTCGTGAAATATAATTTAAAACAAAAAACATTTATAATATACATATTAAAAATAATTTTACCAATAGCAATACAACATTATTTTTTCAGGTTTACCTATTTAAAGCAGTTCTTATAATCAATACTCAATTACTTGTCTTTTATCAGTTGCTAATCAAAATAGAACAATTTTTTATAGTTTTTTTATGTATTCGACTATTTGTATTAATAACAAATGTGGTGAATATCTAGTATGTATTTTAAACCACAAACAATATTATGTATTTATTAACTGGACATATGTTGAAAGGTAGAACTTGTAATCTATGTTAAAAATAATATTGTCTTGAGTAAGACAATACTAAGATTAGCTTCAACAATGAAAAATATTATTCACAAATATGTAATTCTAAATCAACCCAGTATTAAATTGATTAAAAAAGAGAGCTATCCACAAAATTCAAGAGAGCTAAATAGCAAACCACTGTTAAGTTTATTTTACAGATAGTGTTCAAAAATAAATACAAAAAAACTAAAAAAGCTATTTTTGTAGGTATTCTATCAAAAATTATAATTAATACATCACATTATAGTGAAGCCTAAAAATCAATGGCTTTTAAACTTAACGGGTTTTTTTATTATATTTCGTTCAAGAACATTTTTATTAAAAATTAATATTTTTAAATTAAATGTTTTTATAATATCAGTCTATCACACTAAAGATGACAATCTTAATGAACAACTTATAGTTATCTTATATTAATATATTTAATAACAATTTGTATATAAAAATATTTAGTTATGATAAAACATTTGACATTTGATTAACTACCTCGTTAAAAAGAATCCAAATTCAGATGATCATAATTTTATAAATAATAATTTAAACTTAAAAAATAAAAATGCAACATTGCTGGACAATTTAAACATCATAATAAATTAATAGTTAGATAAAAGTTAGGATTGTAATTAATATTAATTGGAAATAACCATTACCGCCCTTTAAATTATATTGACATTTCACAAATCACATTTTAATTATTTTATCATATGATATAAAAAATTGGATTGTGAAATATCAAACATGAATAATAAAAGAAGCAGTTAATTAAGTTATAATTGACCATATGTTGATTGAAACATAATTAGTGCTAATAGTGGTTTCCAATTATATAAATAAAAAGGAAATATATGTTTACAAATTAAAAAAAAAACTCATCATAAAAATAAATTTAAGATAAATATGGACTGCAATACAGTAACAAACATTTTGTTAATTTTTTAGTAATTAGTAATTACTGTTGAAATAACATTTAATTTGATTGATGCATCCAAAAATTTGATTTGTTACTTCCTTTGACATTTGTAGGAATTACCACAGGTTGAGAGATTGAACTGAATTCTTTTTCAAATGGAGGAGGTGGAGATTCCATACAAGGTTTTGTTTCCAATAAGTCTAATAAATGCTGCTGCTGCTGCGGTGGTTGTTGTTGTTGTTGTTGATCATCGAGAAAATCAATACTTGGAACTATACTACTTTTAAATTTGATTTTCGTAACTAATTTACGATCATAGTTTGCACTGAAAAACAAAAAAAATAAATATATGACCTACAGAATAATATATTAATAATACCTAATAATCAATTTACAAAAATATACATTTGATAGTATAAATATACCACTTAGGCTCAGGTACTGTTAAAACAGTATTTATAATAGTTTGTTTCTGATTCAGGAGTTCACGTTTTTCTTCTTCAAGTTCATCACGCTTGTCTCGTAGTTCCGATAAACGACCATTAATTTGTGCTAAAGATAATCTATTTTCTTGTATTTTTAGATCTTCAGCGTATTTCTTTTTTCTCAAAATTTCAGCATCGGCTTCAGCTAAGGACAAGAAAAAATATTATATAACCTATATTTTGTTTTTCATTTATAAATCGTCGTTTTTATTTGGGACAATATATAATTATTTTACATTTTTTTTTTAAACTATTATTTATCTATTTCTACCAACTTTGTAGATTTAGTGTTTTATAAATACTATAGCCTTGACACAACTAATGTCCATCTAACAAGTAAAATTTAAATACAGATTAAAAACAAGAATACCTACCTCAAAAACTAAAATTAATTTTATTTTATTAAATATTAAGTACTTGATTGAGTATTATGTATTTATAATATCCTAGTAATTAAAAATTAGTTGGGGGAAAAAAAATCTCTAGTCAATTGAGTATTCTATATCTAATATTAATAGTGTGATTATAGAAAAATATATTTGCTTTCAAAACTTTTAAACGACCGAACAATGAATGCATGTAACTCATATTTCGTCACATTTGCTCAATGGTAAGGTTTATAATTAACTAACCATATTATTTTAGTAAATCTGCGAAAAAATGAAACCGACAACGGGAGGACGTTAAAAATCGGAAACGCACCTTGTTTGTCCTTCTCTCGGCGTGACAGGATGTGCGCGCGTAACGATTTCCACATTCTTTTGTTTCGCATCTTGCAGGTGTGCCTGTTCGAGACGCCGATCGGGTTTCCTTCGACGAACACTGGAGCGGAGTCGTTGAACGCCATTGTGGCGTCGGACCACGGGAAAAATATTACCAGACCCTCGCTCGAGTCACGGGCTCTTCGGTCGAGCCCACCGAGAGGTGTGATGAATGGGCGACGAAAGAAAATACGATCACTCTGACGGATTCGCTCTTTACGCGGGACGACGAAAAATGTCGGCCGTTACGCGCCGAGAGCGGTTTGTCTTGGCACTGCGGCGGCGGCGGTGGTAGTGCGTACGCAATTCGTGAAACATGTCACGGCGGCGAGGAACTCCGACACGACGGCGAGTCTGGAACCGATGAGCGCTAGAGGGAAATGCGCGCACTGCGCGTCGGCCGCCGATCGAACGATCGCAATCGGTGCGGACGCGGGACAGCAAAACTCGTCGGACGATCGATCGATCGGTTTAGCAGGCGGCGGAACGAAGAGTCATCAATAACTATAATATTGCGTTTGATATTTTACCCGTCTGAGGGAGTAAACTTTACGCACGTCCCCACTCGGCAGTGTAGACCGTTTCGTCGACAGCGGTCAGCAATAGGTGATGGATAGGCGTTCGTCGATCGATCCGTCGGCGCAGCGTTCTCGCGATTGGCGGTTAACGGCGCGGCGTCGGTTAGAGCGAGTCGTTGCGGTTGCCGTCGCCGTCGGAGCAGTCGGGATTCGCGTTCGCCGCGGTTTCCCAGTGGCCGAGGGGCAAATGCGCGCGTTATCAACCGCCGTCGCGGAAATCGTTGTTGTAGTTGTTACCGCATAAACGGTTTTGTAATATGCCCTTTGGTAACAATGTTTGTCGTTATCACTTAACGCGCACGGTCGTCCGAACGCGGGTACGCTCGATAGAGCTGGGCCATAGTCGTATTCTGTGATAGAGGCATAGACCTTACACTATAAGGTCTATAGATAGCGGACGTCTCGAACGCTTGTTGTAGTTACTGCGTGTGGTCACAGATAAAAGGATAAGGGCCGCTAGGGCCGGACGCCGGCGGTGTCGTTGAAAATGTCAGCAACTACCATGGGTTTCCGTTCATGTCAGTACAATGGATTGAGATTAAGAAATTTGATTTTATGACATGTCGTTTGCTTATTGATAAACAATTCTAAATTCGAGAATTAAATGTATTGGTTTGTGACGTTTGTGTTATCAAAAATATCAATAATCACTAGTCAGTAGTCAGTTTTAGACAATAGACAGTTTTAGTCACTAGTTTTAGTATTAATCGTCCAAATATTTAGAAACTTAGTTTCTAAAAAACAACGAATCATTTGAATCTAGAAGAGTAATTGAGCTAAGTTCAGATAGAATGTGTTTGTGTCTGACTGTTGCATGTTTCGGCTAAATCAAAGCTTGTAAGTTATATCGAGCTGTGTATTTAAAACAAATAATATGTTTCACTATGTTTATATTAAACGCAATCATATATTCATCATAAGTTTAAATTTGTATCATGCATCAAAGTAGTAACCAAAGTTTAAAATTATTGTCGGCTTAAAATAATATTTAATGATTATAGATTTTGAAACCTAATGTATGAAGGAAATTATCCCTTTGAATGCATATATTCATAATGAATTACATTTTCATGATTACATTATATAGATAATTAATAAACAGATATTATTATACTATAGGTAGGTATTAGGTTATTAGATACACAATAATAGAATTTTTTTTTAATTTTAAATTTTATTTTTAGACAAGTAATTTTAATAGGTGTTTTTAAATTCAAATTGTTTTATAAACATTATATTTCCTAAATGTTTATTAACTACCTATTAATATATTTGTTTATTAAGAGAATGCTATACCCGCATGTGTTGTCCTTGTCTTACCAACGTACATTGTAACAAGTTTGCGTTCAGCAGAACACATTTTGTGATGTTAGCTTTAAAAGTACGAATATTATCTAGTAAATGACAAATACTTTTATTTATTTTAACCTTTTAAAGTGATTTATGAATAATTTAAAGTTGTGTAATATTTTACATAACTATAACTTACTTTAAAATGATAATATCAATAAAAGCATATGTCATTTTCTAGATAATATTCTGACTTTTAAATTTGATAAGTAATAGGTAAATTTATTTCTAACATATCCTAAATTCCTAACAGCATAACTGTTTTGACACTGGTTGGATATTCTACATACGTATAGACAATATTGATAATATAAATATCTGTATAGTGTGTGTATGCTATATTGACTATAATTAGGTATACATACATTTTTCAAGTATTATTTGGATGTGATGCTGTTTTAGGTATTACTGTAGACAAAAATACCACTTTGAATATTAGATATATATTTTTTTTAATTTGGTGTATTAACTTCATAATTATGTAGGTTATTTAGCAAATATTTTAAAATTAATTCCTAAATACAGTGCCTATATATTAGAATCAGATTAATTTTTTATATTTAAGGCCATAAAGAATAATTAAAATATAAAATTGTAATTTTTAAAATTTAAATTCTTACTTAATTATTTTTTTTTTATTTAAACGGCACTTGTATTTAAGGTAAGTTAGAACTTTCTATTGTATAAGTATTATGAATAATAATATTTAAATTGATTTTTCAGATTAAAAGAATATTGGATAATTTTAAGTTGTCAGGAAGAGGATACATTTTGGCAGAAGAAGTACCTTGGGAAGAATGTCAATGACTGTTTATTACCATAAAATTGATATGTAATTCAAAATCAATGTTTTTCTATAGTTAAAAAGTTTTCATTTACTTATCTACTTATCACATTTTAGAAGTTATTTTAATATTACTAATTATTATTAATTTACTATTTTTAGAGAAATAAACATATCAATAAATTATGTGAGTGGCGCTGTGTAATCTATAAAGAGGATATTTTGGAATAAGCCAGAATTAATGACACTATTGCTTGGACAACTGCACCAACTAAAATAATCTCAAAATAAATTTAATTTTCCTACAACCTATCTTCAACAATAATTGCGTATTATGAATAGAAAACCTATAATAGTATTCTAGAACAGAACTGCACCATCGCAGGCATTATAATGTCAATTTATTATACTATAGCTTAATAAAAAATATTATGGTTAAGATAGTTAAAAGGTATAATTACCATACATCATATTATAATGATAATAATAACAATGAATTTAATGTAAAATTAGTTAACTTAGAAAGTAGGAAATTGATATAATCAAGATACATACAAACAATGGTTTGACTTTCACTCTTAAATAATCCTTTTGGTTATAATTATTCAGTATTCTTTCTGGATTTCTGTGATTGTAAATTTGGCAAATTTTAAAAATAAGTTAGAAGATCTGTTTTCTTTCTTCTAGAGATAAAATACAATTCTTCATTATTATTATTTAATTGTACAAATTTAGATGGTGAATATTATTGTCAATAAAAATAAAAGATACCTATGTCATAAACATTGTTTATTTGTTTTACTATTAATATTATAAGTATTAGTATTTTGTTGAATTCTTGTCTGTTGTAGATGTGAACAAATCTACTTGTTTTTTAATAGGTAAATTGTAAAAGAAATAATCAATTTTAAAATTGTATCAAAGAATACAATGATATCATTAATATTTTATCAGTAAATTATAACAAGCAATTATGTTCACCACCATTTTGTTTGAAATATTTTTGAATTTTTCTAGGAGACAATAATCTAATATTAAATAAGTAAAGATGAGTGGATATTAAATAATAATGTGTAAATAATTGTAGTAAAACACACGCCTATAATAATTATATATTTCTTATTTTGTATGTACTTGAGTAGATAAAAAAAAAATGTTTAACTTAAATATTTATGTGTAGAAATCAACTTGCTACAATAGTTTAATAAAATAGTTTAGGTTTTTTTTCATATTATAAATGTCTGTAATTTGGGTACAAAAATATTAATCTAGAATTATTAAGATTAATTTTTTATGTAATAAATATCGGCATGTAGATTTAAAGTCAAAATTACATTTACAGATAGCAAAATAATATTTGCAAAATTTATGAATATTTTTTGACAAATTTTAATACATTAAGAATATCTGTTTATGGTTGTCACAATATTTTCCTTGTGCATTGTCACAATATCTATGAATTTTTATTGAAAAATAAATGAAAATCTATCATATTTCATACAAATATTGCTCAAATAATCACCTATATATTATTTTAAAATTGCCTTATTTATTTTTATATTGTTCTTTAAAATACACTAAATTATAAATATATCATAAAAATATATTTTTCTTATAAAAGATATAATAATTTATAAACTATTTTAATTATAAAATAATTAATTATACAGAAAAATAATGTAATATACTGAATGTTGAATTAAAATAATAATTTTTTAAATTGTAAATCAGATTAAAAAAAAATCATTTTTTATACTTTAATTAAACAAAAAGTAATGTAAAATATATCCTATTAATGAATAAAATATTTCACTAAAGAATTAGAAATACTTGTATTTTTATATCTTATTCAAAAAGGTTATTTATTAATAAAAATTATATATTTAAACTAACTCAAGTTAAATAAATATAATGAATTCTAATTTTCATAAATATCTCAAGTTTTTCTTATAGATTAGCAGTTTGTTTTTTTAAAATGAAACCAGTTTTATATTAATTATTTAATTGCCTTGAATTGTCTAGTAATGAATTTTTTCATCTTATTTATGAATTCTGCCAATGTAATATATTTATAAATTATATTTTCATGTATTTAATATCTGTATGTAAAATATAATAAATCATGTTTTAAAGTTTGAGATAGTCTATGATAAACCCATATATTTTAATGCTTTTAATTATACCTTGTAATTTTAAAATAAAACCATATATAAATTAATATATTCTATGGAATATTATTTTAAAAATATATAGCTAAAATTCAATATTATTTTTATTATATTATATAGTTACATTTAATTTGCAAACTTTAAGAATTATTTATATGCCACATTTTTATGTAAATATTTTATAAAATGTAAATTGTTTTGAATTTTAATCCTTATAAAAAACACAACATGGTAGATTCTTCATTAAGTACTTTATTAATACAATTATGGAGGGCTGCTAAAGTCTTATTTATTATTAACATTATTTATGTAAGATATATATTTATTTAGATTTAGAACTTAGAAGTTATTTTTCTTAACACAAAATAAAACAATTTAGTTACCTATATAAATATAAATATGATTTTATATAAGTTTTATTTTGAAAATAACAATCTTTCCCAAACATATTAATTCAAATCTTTCTACAATGACATTATCTACGTACCATATTATGTCCAAATAATTTAGTTAGATATTTATTTTATAAAGAAATAATATACCAAGAGAAGTCACCAACGTCTTAATTTTTTAAAAATGTTTCTAATAATTAATAGATTTGTTAGTAGGGTTTTATCATTTGATAGTCACCCTTTCTGCTATTTTCCTTACAAATTGAATTATAATATAAAATCAATGTTTTAAATATATATATATTTTTGTGTATACACAATTTTAATTTTACTTATTGTGTTTTGGCATAATGTATTATAGTATCTAAATATTTAATAGTACATTCTTTTTTTCTATTTAATTTTTAACTTTTGAAAAAACATTTTTAATTGGAGACATTGTTTAAATACTCTCAGCCCACTGTCCAGTGCCCACAAGTAGTTACATTTTAGTGAGCCAACAGTTTTATTAATATGCAAACTTAACATTTAAATCCTTAATACTGTGTGAGTCTTAATAAGAGGATAGGGCATTTTATATTTTTTTAATTTTTATTTAAATTAACATATGAAATTTAAATGAAGTATAACAATTTAACTTGGTTATTTTTTTGTTCAAAACTATCTCATCTATACATACAGTTTAATGTAATCCATACAGAACAGAGAACATAAATATACAATAGTACAAAAAATATAAATATGTTTATACAAACAATTTTATTCAGGTAAAAAAAATTATTACTTTTTTTGTTTAGTATACAAAAACAGATAGGTAGGTACATTTATTTATTTATGAATAATGAGTGATTATATGATGTTAAATTTTCTTTTTACAATACTGTTCTTGGTTGTAAACATAATGGTGAACGTGCTCTTAATACTATATAATATAATTTTTACAATATAGTGTAAGGTACAATTTGAAATACCTATCGATTATTAATACAACAATTGTATACCTATCATAGATTTATATAATAGTACCTGTCTATAAAGTACCTAGCGAATAATACTTAAGTATATAAAATATATTATAATATTATTAGTTAATAATCGTTTATGTACAATACACCTATACCCGATATCTAAGTAGGTACAATATTGGGCAAAGAAGCTTATAGGATCAAAATGGGCAGTAAAAATCACGGAGACGTCCAAAATATATTATTATTTACACAATATACACTACACGTCTAATAAGAAAAAAAATGTTTTGCGTGGTTAGTAAAATAAAATTTAAAAATAATAAGTATGTTGCGATTTGTGTCATAAATAATGATTATCCACTAAGCGTATTTGTAAGACTAATACATTTTTTAGTTTAAAAAAAAAAAAAAAATTGTATACTTCTTACAGATGATATTATAAAAGACAGTTATAACGTTATAAGAATATCAATTTTTAACGAATTTCAGTTAATTATTATGTAAGTAATAATTCAGATAAATCTTAAAACTTCTCCACCCTATACCTAATATATAATGACGTATAATATCATATCAATGAGTGTGCTCACGTGAGGTAACTTTTGTTATAAATATTTTGTACTAGTTTTTGCAGCACCATACTGCAGTCTAAAATATATACAATATAAGCCAATAAACCGAAACGAACCGCCAAACATACTAGAACACTAGGTATATACATACAAATCACTAATAAATTTTCCGGAAAGGGTCTATGACACGATCAGAGACCAAAATAATTTTAGAAAATGACACTCATATGTCTACGATACCGAAGACATCATAATATTATATATTATCATAGTTTGAAATTTGTGTGAATTTAACGCAGACTTGGAAAATAAAAACTATATGCCTATTATAATAGATATAACAAGCATTCACGGGGCGAATGTAGATTGATGATGAACGGTAGATTGTACATCTCACTAATAAGTATAATAAATATTATATTATAAGTAAGACGACGACTAAAGTTAACACGCCGGATCAAAAATAAAAAAAAAACAATCCTAAACTATTGTCCGTCCGTTTCAAACGTCAATTGGATGCGAAATGACTAATACGCGAACTTGATCCCCTATTTTTATATACATATTACAAATATTATAATATATTATTGTCTAAAGGTGAACAGGCCTGTGCACGGCCGATATTTCTCGTATTATTGTCTGCCGCGTCATCTGTTTGCATTTCCTCCGCCGCCGGCGATCATCAACAACGAGTTCATCAGTCCCGACGACCCGAGACTTCCCAAGCTCGAAGCCGACATCGACGGGAACCCTCCGGTGCCGGAACACTTTTGTTGGTTTCCGCCACCGAATTCGGGCGCACCTCCGGCTGAAGAATGCGCCGGTGGAGCAAGCAATTTCCTGCGCATTTGCTCGTCGAGTAGAGCTTGCATGTCCATCTGAAACCGTGTTATACAACAGTGATTAATTTTTGGACGTTCCTGCGACAAATTTATCCTTATACATTTATAATTATTATATTATACAGCCGAAGCAATATTTTTAACGATATTCAATCCGTTTGACAGACTGATTTTCTAAGTCGATTATTGCTATTTATAAATAATTATATGTTTATATACTAGTGAACGTATTGACACCGTATAAAAGAAAACATCTTCTTTTTTTTTTTTTATCGCTTGTTATAATTGTGTGGTGTTTTAGGTTTTTTTAATAATAGCCTATGTTTTGATTTCATGATCAGGAGAAATATATACTCATATTTCTATTTTCTAAACACTTTATGTAAAAATATCGAAGATCGTACATTTAGCTATAAGTACTATTTTATTAATATGCATGTTATTTTAAGTTTAGATGAGCGGAGTAAAATTGTAAACAGTAGGTATCCTGTAAAAGATGTGTTTCGTCTACTGAACACAGATCATCTAAATTTTTTTAATGTATTAATATTTTATATTTTTATTGATATATAATAAAATAAACAATCTGTTAATATTCTGCAATATTTATACTTAATATGTGGCAAAATTGTGTTTATAGAAAAGAACCTTGCTTTCGATTGTAAAATTAAACAAAAAATATAAATAATATACAGAAGTCGTTTACAACAATTTAAAAAATTGAAAATACATTAAATTCATTAAGATAATAGATACCTAATAGCGTGACACGTTAGACTTTTTTCGTACAATTTTGATTTTTATTCGTAGGCACTGTTATATAGATCATATAGATATTATACGGTTTTATGACTATTCGAACGAAAAGGTAAATAACTATATAAGATATAACCCATCTAGTTCATATCTCGGCACTCCAAAAACTATATTTTCATTCTATATGATAACGTGTTTGAACCACTGTATTTTTCAAATCTTAATGATTGCCGAGTACCAAAGTGTCCAAAGTGGACTACCAACGAGGTTATACACATAACACTACGTATTACACTAATACGTTGTACACGTAGCTAAAAAAATTTCAACAGAAATTGTTGAAAAAAAAATCGGTCCAATTTCGAGGCTGTAAAATGTATAATATTTGCTGAAATACGAACCTGCCACTGTTCTAATTGTTGACTGAGTTCCACCTTCTGCCCGATGGCCTCCATCAGTTGACCGTTGGCTTGTAGCACGTCCACTCGGGTCCGGGCTAGCTGCACTTGCACTGCGTTTTTCCGCCTCACTGCTCCGTCCCGCTGTTCCCACGCTTTCCTCAGCAGTTCCGGGATCAATGACGCGTCCTTCTCGTCGGTGTTGGATTCGGAAGTGGCGTCAGCAGGCTCTCCGCTGCCCGCATCACCACACCGGACGCACTTAATCCGCATTGCGTCCATTTTGTCCCTCACCGCCAGATCACGTTCCTCGCGGGCCGCCTGCAGTTCCGCGTCTCTCACGGACAACTTTATGTACAAAAACAAAAGTTTTTCGATAAATCAATACAGTATATAATAATAATAATAATAATAATAAATAAATAATATATAAAATAAATTAGTAAATAATAATATATTTTTTTTATATTTAACATTTATGTACAGATGTTTATAATAGATCGATTCTAGGGGAGCAGACAGACAAAAATGGCGAAAATTATATATGTGGTCATATTAAACATCGTATAGTTTAAAAATATGAAAGAACTTTTTACGAAAAACCTTTTATAATTTTTACTTTTGATTTTTTTTATAATAATGAGCAGCCGTTAGGAATTTGTTTAATCAAAGTTCAAATTATATTACATATAAACGATAATTTGCTTTATTTAGACGCTAATTTTATTATTGTTATCTTTTTGTTATACTATATCTACCCAGGGGCGTCATTTGCGGTACGCAGGGTAAACATTTGCGTACCTAAAATTCTAAATTGTAAATTTTGGCCCGCTCGGCCACATCACAATAATGTCAAATATGTCGAAAAAAAATAAATAGTGCCCAGTATAATATTTATGCGTACCAAAAATAAAATTGAAATGACGCCCCTGTATCTACCTCATCTAATACTATCTTGTATACGGCATTTTATAAGAACATTTTTTAGAAAATTCATACCGTAAAAAACCTAATTTAAATTTGGAAAAACGTTCCTCTATCACAACAAAGAATACAAGAACAAGAAGCACAAATTTCATTAAATCTAGAGAGTAAAAATTGAATATAATACATTCGTTAATAAGGAATCAAAGCAATAGCGTAAACGGGTTTTTATCTGGGGGAAAGTAAATGTAATTATCCAAAACTCACTAACTCGTAGAGAGTGCCATAACCCTTATTATCCATGTTTCCTTAAAATTGTGATAATAATACCACCTAACATTATAAAAACGAAATATCTCACTCTTAACTAAAATCAAATATAAAATCGGTTACCCGGAAGATTAAATATGTTTTGCTAAAACCAAATATATGCTCAATACTATTACAGTCTTACAAATATATTATTATATTACATTTAAACGTTATTAATTATTATACTTATTATTTTATTATATTATTAAGTCATGTTTAATAAAATCTACATGGACTACAACGTAAAATTCAATTTTCTGTTTTTTAAACTTAACTCATCAATGAATTTATCTGTCATAATTATTTTAATACCCAGGTGGCATAGTAATAAAGCCAAGGCCAATTCATTTATTCTATTCATGTTCGTGCGTATGATAAGTTCAACTACCTTGGCTAGGTAGACTGTATAGTTTTTATAATTTTACTTATAGTACTTAAAATAATTATACATGATATTATATTGTGTATGAATTATTTTGAATATCCCGTGTTTATTTCGTCTGAATCAACATTGACCATTTGAGTACCTATTATTAATATTATTTGTGTTATTTAAAATCCTCTGTTCACCGGTCGTTGTAACAATTGAAGGTCTATTCCATATACTATATATACTATATACAAACGTGTGTAATTTATAGATATTAAAAGTTTCTTATTTATTCTGACTGCCAAAAAGTCAAAGGTCACTTTGGGGATGTGGGTGAACACACCACCGAATTCAAGTATATTTTTCACTTTTTTAATTAGTTGGTGTGCAGTCTTTTTTTTATCAATACAATATGTTTTTCTTGTGGTTTGCATACAGCCTCACTGTGTGGAGACCTGGCAGGACGCGGGATCAGTGAGTGTCGAACCCCCAAAATACACTCTTACTGGCCATATTCATCCAAAAACTATAATACGTACCTAAATTTTTATATGATGAAGGTTTCTACAAAAAATGGTGTCATATGGTTCTACTACATATTTGACTTATAGATTTAATACGAATATATTGACGATTACAACCGAAAGTGTGTATTCCCTCACTCCTCAATGTCATATTTAGATAAAAATTAATCCACTTCCCCTACAAATGTATACATAAAATCTTATGGTGTTAAGTAACCGATCAAGTGTCTTAGCACAACGACCACACAAATCGAGAATCAGGCCACGAACGCACTAGGCTATATTATTATTATATTATATTCTACGATTTAAGTTGTATAAAATATCGTCAACTGTCAAATTATTTTTTTCGGGGATAAAAGTGTACTTAAGAATATTGCCTCGATAATCGATCTCGAAACTGGGCAAAAATATTTTTTTGAGCTTTTCTATACAACTTTATAGCAAAAACGCCGTTGAGCCGGCAACTACCACATCTGCAGTGAACGTACCTCGCACGTGAGCTCAGCCACCCGACCGTCCCGGTTGCGAACCAGCTCGGCCAGGTCAACAGCGCCGGTGGACTTGACTCCGCCAGCCGCACTTCCGTCACCGCCGCCGCCACCGCCACAGCCCATCAGCTTCAGCAGTCGGTACCTGGTGCCGGCCGACAACTCCGGCGACACCGCGTCCGCGTGGCCGGCCCGACGCTCGAGCGCATCGCACAGACGGGTCACCAACCGTTCGGCGTCCGTCCCGAAGTCGTTGGCGTGGTCGTTGGGCTGGTGATCTGTCGTCAGGTCCACGTCGACCATCGGCGGCGGCTGTGGGCGAACGGCCGTCTGCGTGTTGGCCGCCTCGGCTTGTTCCAACTCGGCCAACAGCGACATGGGCTGCGATTCGGTCCCGCCGGCGCCATTCGCCCGGGACGCCGTCGCCGCACCGCTGGCGTGACTGCTACACGAAGCGCACTTACCGCCTCGTCCTCTCCAATCCCCCGAGAGCGCGTCGTCCAATTGCTTGGCTAACATGGCTGACTGTATATAGAAAAACACGTAGGTACGATGTATTAGGTAAAAATAGGTATTATATATTTTATATAGTATAGGTACTTAGGTATATTATAACCAAACACATTCAGACATTAACACGCAATGATAAATGATAATACACGATATTATGTGGGAAAAAACAACTATAACATATTGCGAGTCTAAATAAACGTCGCTTGAATGTGAATTTTCTTGTCGCCGCCGTAACCATAGATATACATATACATCTATTAGTGAAATTTCAAGTGCTATTTAGAATTAGGTAGTTCATACTATGAAAACAGTCTATTTTTTTTTAATTACGCGATGTTGTGTTGTGCTACGTGTTGTTATACTCTATAGTCTATATACCTTCTCTGACCTTCGTCATTATTTCACTAAATTAAATAAAAAAATGTTCACTGTTGAAAATAACGACTTTTATCAAATTTAAAGCAATTTTTTCTCTACTTTAAAATATATGAGAAAAATAATTTTAATATTGTACATAGATACCTCTGCGTAACTTGCATAAAATGTTTAAAATATCATAAAAATATACGTATACAAGCACGTAGTTATTGTTCTTAACTTCGATATTTCAATTTTCAATTATATAGATAAATTTATTCTATAATTTTAAATCATAAGATTATAATTCTGTAAAATATAAATTCACTTTATTGGTTTATTGCACTTGGATCAGAGAGAAATTAAATATTGCATTGGAATTATTTTAACGTTGTACCTATTAATTTTTTAAGTCTACTAAGATTGAAAAAATGTTTATAATGTTTACTATAAAATAAGTATTTAGCACCTCTTCATGATTTTGATAAATATTGTAAGAATGTACATTGTCAATATATACTATAAAATGTAAATGATTATATAAAAAAAGGGATAACCATTTAATTTCATTATTTCTATATTTTTTGATTGCGTAAGAATATTTTATAAGGAAATATGTATATATATGTGTTTATTTTCAATCAAAAATTTAAAATATACGTATAGGTAATGTATAGATAACATTGAAGGAGTCAAAATATTTTTAAAGTTATGTGAATGCTAATCTGGTAAATATTTCAAACTTCTACAGTTATTCATTTTTGAATTACAACGAAAATTAAAATTGAATTTATCAAAAACGGGTTTTCCGTAAGAATTCCAGTTTTTTCAGATTATTTTGAAAAGTACTGAGAATATTTTAATTTTGACCTTCCATATAAGTTCCTTTTAAATCCAATCATCAAATTTTCTACCAGAGAGCACACTTGAAATTAAAGATCGAAGAATTTAGCTACTATAAAAGTGTAAAACGTATAAACACACAACCATAAAACACATATCATTGATATACAACCATACCACATACCATATGCATTTAGAAATATAATTAATACATAATTTTATAAATATTAGCGATAATTTTATGTGAAACAAATTTTCACCAAATCTTTAATATTTTAATGAACTAACAAAACAATTAAGGATATTTAGTGTCCAGGGGTCCCCCCTCCAGAAATTTTTTTTCAGTTACGGCCTTGGGTACGAGTATATGTCATTGTAAGAAATAAAAACAGGACATGTCAGTCTTACCCTATGCTCGTAATGGTTAGCTTCAGCCCGGCACTCAGCTAACTGGCGATCTTTGAGTTCGAGAAGTTCGGCCAACCGATCGCGGTCAGCCCGCAACTCAGCCATCCTCTTTTGTAATCGTTGTTTCTCGGCCGCTTTCATATCGATCTAGAAAAATGTTATTACCATTCGTTTGCTTTATTTTACGCATTAAATTTACCCAATCGACACTGTTCAATAAGAAATACTTATACTATATTTAATATTCATAATATATGTCTTATACTTATAGTAATACTATACATGTATATAAGTATATAGCTGTCAGTATAAGTTTTAGGTATAATAAGGATATAACTAATAAGAATCCTTTCTTAAGGGTTTAGTGATGTCGAGAAAGTTGAAATAATTCTTAATAATTTTAATGTTACTGTCTTGTAGTTTTCAATGTATTTACTGTATGACTGCGAGAAGTTATTTATTGCGAATTACGATAAAAGAAACTACAAAAGCTAGAACTTGTAAAGTTTTTTTACAACTTGAAACATTTGTTTAACACTGTTTTTCTAATAAAACATAAGTTTTATTTTTACGCAATACAAATTCAATAATTGAACTGGAAATTAATCCACTGTTTTATAATTTTTTTGATTAATGCGTCATCGTCACTAAAATAGTAAAATGTCAACCACGTAATGAACGCCAAACTTTTTTTTGGATATTATAAGTGTTAACTTAACTTTTAAAATTTTATCAAGTAAACTAAATCTTTAGTTTATATAATATCCTATAGGTCTTTTTTTAATACCTTGACTTAGTATTATTTTAAAGCATAAAATATTAGCTCATCTGACTACACTTATACATATATATTATACACATAATATAGTACCATTAATACCCGAAATAATTAATTTGGATAAAATATTTAATAACAAAGATATTGAATACTATATCTAATTTAGGAATCAGAATTAAAGTATTTATAAAAATATAAACTAATCTAAATTATAATATCACTGTGTAGCTTATATTTCCTAGGTTGGCTAAATAAAATGTGTATACTTAATAATAACAAAATCCTAATATTATTATTTATTATTTCAGTTAAGCGTACTTAAAATATTAAATAACTGAGATAAGTTAATAAATACGATCATTACGCTGAACATAAAATACAATAAATATAGATAATCTCATTGTATGAACAGTGAATAATAATTAAAGTACTATGAACAATATATTTAATATAAACGTTAACAAAGTCGATCGTTGGTGTAATGGCCAAATTCTGTTTTATCGATTAATCGCCAACAACCGACTACGAGCCAAATAGACGAATCGATACGAACAACATTGTCGAATTCGATATTACTATATATTTTCGTATAGTATATTAGTACAATATTTATCAGTGTAAAACGGATAAAATAATAGCCAGTGCATTTACCTCATCACGTAACACGTCCAAGCTGCGGTAGTCATCGGGCGTAAGCGACCCGTAATCGGTAGTGGAACCGCCGTTGGTGATGGACGTGGGCGATCCGACTCCTCCGATCCCTGTCCATTTGCCGCTGCCGTGTTGTGGCTGCTGCGCGTCTTCCAGAAGGCGACACTTGTGCCGAAGCTCTTGTTCAGCCTGGGAAAGCTGCAGCGCACAAAAATTAATATAATATTATAAAGTCGGTAATCCCAGACCGAGTTTATCTGGTATACAATATTGTTATCATACATGTTCGGGATATTTCTTTCCGAGATAAACACACGTTTTATCGAAAAGTGTAAACGTTACACATGAGCATATTTCATTTAGATAATTTTTAGTCATTAAAACAACATTTTTGTAAACAATTGTATACTTTTTTATTGTTTTTAAATATCTATATGTATTATTAAAGACATGGATGAGTAAAATAAACCACCGTATTTTTCCACGTATAATGGACGATAAGTAAACTGTAAAACAGCGGGAAAAATAGTTATCGTCTTCATAATATATACATTATACCTGCAGTGGCGCAACTAAAAATAAATTTCGAAGGGGGGTTACATTATTACAATATATATAATGTATAGGTATATACATAAGATTATATAGGTTATTATACTAGGCTTCAGAGAAATTTCGAGGGAGCAACCTCCTTGGTTGCGCCACTGCATTATACATAATGTATTATTAATATACGTATATGTGATCAAAAGCGGAATCGCTGGATCGTAATATACTCGTACATTGACACG
This sequence comes from Schizaphis graminum, assembly GCA_020882235.1. NCBI lineage: Eukaryota > Metazoa > Arthropoda > Insecta > Hemiptera > Aphididae > Schizaphis > Schizaphis graminum. The sequence continues at coordinate 156,182 of JAJFBB010000007.1, read as the reverse complement.
ATCGTAATATATTATAATATTTGTAGTCGACATAACATTACTCTGTGTACGTTACAAACTTATTAATAAATACGAACCTCTCTGATGTGTGACTGCAACCTGCCATTTTGGTCCGTGAGCTCTCGGACCACGGCTCGTTTCTGTTTGTCCGCCTCGCGCAGCTGACGTTCCCGGCTGTCTAGCACCGCCTGCAAGTCCCTGAGATCGGCTTGCAGCTCATGGCACCGTTGCTCGCATTCGGCCTTAGACTGTGCCAACTGCCTGCGTAACCGGTGGCGGTCCTGTTCGATCTCCTATTGAAACAACGACAAAAACGGTGTGATGTATAAATTAACTGCGGCGCGTCTCGTTTTGTTGATGTATAGGCGCATATCACAATAATATGAGGTATAGTATAATAATAATTATAATAATGCGAGTATGCAAATGACGATTGACGAGAAATAAACATATTATTATAATAATAGTATGGTTGTTCACGCGAATTTGCATAAATCATCACATATTATTCGAGAAAAAAATATTCGAAACGCAGATTCGAATAGTTGATACTCGATATATGAGTCATTATAAAACATATTCTACATATTATGTAAATACGATTCATGAGTCATAACCATCCATATAGGTGCCAAATATTTCGCATTATAGAGTTGCCCAACCCAATACACTCGTGAGTCTCGACACTCGAAGGTATCGATTATACGAGTAGTAGGTCTCTGAGATATATGTATAAATATTAAAACCATAAGTTGTTGCAACAATAATAATAATATTATACTCGTATTTATAATTATATTATCCATGGTTTAAAGTTAAAAACAAAATTTTTGTTTTAAAAACAGTGGAATACTTTTCAAAATTAATTTAATATTTCTACTATTGTTTTTTATATAAACAATTGGTGTCATCGTAATAATAAAATATCGAATAAAATACCTAGATAATAACCAAAATCAATTTCAATTAAAATTAACGTTCAGTACCTACATATAACAATTGTTACACTTTTTTGCAAGTTTAAGCATCTCATAAACTTCTACAGACAAATTGCTTTTCTAAAGGACCAAATCAACCCAATTATTTACGATGGATATATGCATATAGATCTAGTAGTGTAGTGTATACAACTTTCGAATAATAAAACTCCTACCCAAAATGTCTAATCACTTAAGTACGTACAATTAAATACATTCCACGCATTACCTATCGTTACTTTGCAATCAGCTTCGTTAATAATCTAAAATAAATATTATTATTGTAGGGAAAATACTGAACATTCTGTGTCAGTGTCAGTCGAACGTGTGGGTTTATAGTAATATGATGAATGTATTTAAATTCGCCATTCCCTTGGCCGAGCTACAGATACGCCTCCGTGTGGCACAGCATATATGCACATTTAATGTATGTCTGACCGCTACACACCTGCAATCTAACTATTACGTTAAAAATATTACGTATTTATATAGTGTGCGAAGGTGATCAACACGACTAATGGCCAAAGGGAAAATCCGTTAATATTATGACTAATTCTCTAATCCCAAATCATAACCAAATTGCAAATTTTTGCACACGTACCTATTATAACAGGGTATTACGACGATGGAATATTACGGCCATTGCCGCAAACAAAAGGTGGTCGTGTATAAAAATATAATACCCAACTATTAGCTAGCTATTATTATTATTATACATAACTTATAAATATACAATACGGAAAAAGTCGTGCAAGACCTTATCGAAGGACACGTGCACCGCTAATGATTTTACAGCCGTCAAACGGTAATGTACGTATATCGTGCTTGTTGTCGATTACGTCACGGTTTGAATGTACCCTTTCGCCACCGTCCGGGTCGGCACGGCGTTCCATCCGACCCGAGCGATTTAAACCACAGCCTATGTATATCAATAGCTATAATATACCACAACCGTGGTCGTGCCCCGCTCATGCAACAGACTATGTATATATTATACACAGAACGCCGTTCTGGCTACGAGACCTTGGTTCGCAACAACGCCAAATCGCGGGGGGTGAAGTGAGGCTAGATTGCGATAATAGCACCTGGATAAACGATAGATCTCGCGCATTGTTTAATTGTGTTTTTTTAGAAATTTGCAAAGCCAGACGAATTCAAGTTCACAGAAATGAACGTTTCTATGTTTGCTCTTTATAATATTATAAACTCAATAACTATAATACTGGACCATTTTTAATAAAAGTTATATATCAATAGATTCTTTGAGACTAGTATAGCGTTTATAGCTTATTTTTCAATTCCTATAAGTTGCTATATAGGTTGTGCCATATTAACACATGAATCGATTTTTATTTAATTTATTTAAATTATTATTAATTGTTACATATTATATTACTACTTGACTACCTATTATAATAATATAGTAGGAATATGGCACATTTAATGTTTTATGAATATGTTAAAAATAAAAATAAAATACTTATGAACACAAAAACAATGGTGAATTTTATGACTTTCCGCTTCTTAATGCTGGGCATATTTTTTATGTATAATCCTATAAAGCGAAATACCAACCTAAACACCGTTGGATTTATGTCAGCGTTTAAGCAAATCGTTAAATATGACTCCATATTGTTTTGTTTACTTGAAAAATCATAAAATAAATCGTAATAATTGTGCAGTTTGTGTTATATAAATATTCATAACTCTAGCAAAATGGAAAAAGGATATAGAAAGATGGATTAATTTTAACATGTACGGAGTAGAATAATACATCGAAACTATGGAATCTAGTAGCTTATACATAATATTATAAAAAAAAAAGTACCTAACCGTATCGTAATGTGTGTTTGTTATGACATGCGCGTATTACCCGTGATGCATACCCCCACGAATGTCCCGACCACCAAATGCTCTTGGCCTGCAAAGAGACTGCAGCAGTGTACAACAGTGTTATTGTTTCCATAACCTAACATAATATATGCGACGAAAACGGATGCTGCAATATATAAGCTGCGGCGAAGTGGGGCGGAAGGGCCGCGGAACGGGGGAGGCTATACGAGTACGCGCTTTCACTCGCGGCTATATAGCTGCACCAGGTACCAAGTACCTAGCCGAATGCATAACGACAGCCAACGACGACGACAATAGCGCCGCCGCCAAGTCGGAAGAGTGAGAGCGTGACGACGACGGCGGCGCGGCAACGGCGTACAATGATTGCGGCCTCGGCAGTGGCGGCAACAATACGCGCGACCCGGGCAGCTGCCAAACGGTTTATATATACATAATATATATATATAGGTACATAATAATGTACAGGTATAATAAGTGTGGTAGAAAATGGTTGTACACTTGTAGCGAATTGCCGAGCCGAAGAACATTGTTTCGCACGGTGCTACGGCCGCGGAGGCGTTTATACGGGAGTCGGTCGGGTTAATCGTTTTGTTCACGCGCGCGCGCGCTCGCGTGTCCGCCATCAGCGGGTTCTGCTGCAGCAGCCTGAAAACGCGGTCGATGGTCTCAAGCGCTCAAAAATTTGGGCCTCGACTTAGCGTGCGGCGGGCGAGTTAGCTAAAAAAAAATGTTCTCAAGTAGAATCCAGCGCGAGCCCATACACGAAACTAAATGGCGGATTGATGAAACACGAAAAATGTTTTCTTCGATGAAACGCGATAAAAATAATTGGCAAAATACACGCGAGTATATTGTTATATGCTGCTACAAAACTGTTTTTGCAAATGTGGCTATATTCGCGATATTGCGAAAGAGCAAAGACCTGACGTTGCGCTGTAGTATATTTCGGATTATATAGAGAAATTGACAGCATATTATATTGGAACTATTTGTAGATGTGCATAATAAATACAATTTCCTTCCGGGTGAGGAAAAGAATGACGCGGGAACAGATACGATATATTCTTCTCATTATTATTATCATCATCGTTATACTATACGTTTTTTGTGAAATTAAAACGGTTTTAAATCCTCGAATACTCTCTTTATTTTTACTGATATAATAATTTCTGTTATTTTATTTACCAGTAAAAAAAAATTGACTATCCGTTTGGATCCAATATCGTTTTGACGGCATAAACGTTGTCAAAGTATTATTATATATTTTTATAAACGTTTTGTCGTGTACCTCCAGCTTGTCGCCGTACTCTTCGGCCAGCCGCTCGTTCATCAGTGACAGTTCGTCGTTTTTAGCCAACAGAGCTTTGCCTAGACGGGCGGCCAGCACCAGGTCCTTGTTCTTCTGCCTGAGCTCTTCGGCCACCATGCCGCCGACTCCGCCGTCGTCCACCGTCGAGTCACCGGCCACTCCGTCCACGGCCAGATGCCGGTCCAGCAGTTCCAAGTCGTCCAGATCGACCAGGTGTTGCTGCAGGTCCTTGAGCCGCTTGGCGGCCACCGGCGCGGGCTTTACGCCGACCACGCCGCGTCCGCCAAACTCGGCCTCCACGCTGTCCATGCCGCCGCTGCCGTCGTCCTCGTCGTCGTCCGATGACGATACCGGCGACGACGAGCAGCTGCTAGTCGAACTCCGAGACACCTGTGGATTCGAGTCATTTCCTCTTAACCGCCGGCGTCGCCTGCCCGAAGACGTCAGGGCCGGAATGTCGCTGGACGGCAGCGGGACGGTCGTCGGATGTCGCATAGTCACGGCCGTCGGTTCACCGCCGCCGACGCACCGATTGTCGGCCGTCGGCGGAGTGGTGGTGGCCACGGCTGCGGCCATCGCGATGATGGTCGTCACCGAGTTCGCGGATCGCGGGCTAATGTCAACCGAAATCGTTTTTCACGCGAGTCGCGGACGGTGCGACTGCCATCTGCGGCCCTGCGGCTGTCCGGCCGCGGTGTGACGACGACCGCAGCAGCGCCAGCAGCAGACAAGACACGAAGAGGAGCGGCGGCGGTCCGCACTGCAGCGATCGTGACGACGATACACTTCGAGTATCGACTACGCGGAGATCGGATGCGGATCTCGACGGGCTCGTTATTGTATCCTATGCAGCTGGATCGTGCGGAAAACGCTGCGCGCAAACGGATCTGCGGACAATCTGCCGGCGCTGCGCGTACCGTCGGTATGACCGAAGTGGCCGCCGACCGCGCGTGACGCCTGCGAATACTACGGCATTGGCGGGGAGGGGGGGGGGTGGCGCGAGAGTTCAGCGGCGAGAGAAAGAAACCTCGGCCTCGACTTCTCCTTCCAAAGGCGACGCGCCACCGTCACCGCTGCTTGGCGAACCGTAACAGCCGCGGCCGCCGCTGTCGCCTCCGCTCGGCGGCCGCAACCTTCACCCCTTCCCCGTCAAGCGGCGAGCGTTGCGCGCTTATTACTATTACTACTACTATTACTATTACTATTACTATTACTATTATTATTATTATTATTATTATAATACACAGCGACACGACGCCTACGCCGTCATCGTTTTTGTTGTTTCGTTATTTTGTTGTTATTATTTTTCGCTCTTGTACCGTACGCAACGCACACACAATACGCATATTATCGTTATTTATATAACGCGCGTTGTTTTGTTATTGTTGCGCAGTACCTCTATAATTCGTGTACATACACACTCCTGTACTACAACAGAGCGCGCGTTGATTTGGTACACGCACATATTATGTATACCCATTACAACGGTATTATGCTCGCACCAACGCGATTATAATACACGTATACACCGTATAGGTACCTGTATACGCGTACATACCTATATGTACCCGGGTGGTGGTAATAACAATTATACCATCACGTTTAAGGCGAACGCAATCGTTAATGTGCATTTGAGTTATAAATCGAGTTTGTCGACCGCGCGCGTTTACGCATCAAAACAAAATTATCCGCACATTATTATAGCCCGAAAATGAATTCATATGCATATATATACACGCACGATGTTTCATACTCATACGCGTCTGGCTCCCGAGTCGACGCGTTCTAAATTAATCTAAACGCATCGCTATGTATATAACGATCGCATAAATTTAAAACGTCGTAAACGTATATAATAGTTATCGCATATCAATAATATAATAATATAAATATATACGCACAGGGCACAGATATAGTAATTATATCCAGTCAAGTACCTATATGTGTATATTATATTATGTGCGAGTACAAAGCGCGTATTGCAAGTATACATTGCGATTTGCGACGATTGCGCAGCGACTGTATACAATATTATAATAAGAATAAGCATGTACGTATAGTTATAATATTATACATAGGTACTTTGTTGCGAATATTATTATTAGTGTCAACGAAGCGACGAGTTACCGCCTACCGGTCGTTTTCGAAAACCCGGAACCGTTGTGGAGAAACAAAACCATCTAACGGATGTAACGACATGACTAATTCGCGAAGACCGCTGCCGCTCCCGTCGTGTCCCCGCTCGTACCTAATAGGTATATTATGTATACCTACACAATATAATACAATATATATGTTATGACTAATGTGCGCGTATACAAGTACCTGCCTCCTCATCTACATACGGCGATTCACAGTTATAATTGTAATTGTTATTATTATTTATCTTAATAATTGCTATATATTTATTTTGCTTCGTATGTAGGTACCTATACAACTCGACCGGTTATATTGTATTTCGTACCAGCGGCTATAGTGGGCAGTCCATACAGTATTATATTTAATATATATAATATTATGTTTAGTAAACCTATTTCGCTGATATATTTTGATACGTTTTGTTAGAATACACCACATATTGGATATATAGGATATACATAATAAATAATAATATATGCACGAACGAAATAAACCCAATTTTAAGTCGTATGAATAAAAATAAGATCACGTAATTTAAATGTAGATACTAAACAGAACGTATTTTGAGAGCGTCGATGAATTAAAATTTAAGAGTTATAATAATACTTAAGTAAAAAAAACATTTCCATTTAACGACTGTACGTGTTCTTACAATATAATATAATATAATATTATATATTATAGTAATTTAAATTTTAAATTAATAAAATTACGTAATCTTAAAAAAAAATTATTTTTTATATTTTCATTTTATTAGTTGTACTGATACATATTTATTATACGAATTTAGCACTCTAGCAGTTTAATGTTTGGTTCATCGGAGCAATATGATTTGAGGAGGCCCCATTAAGGAAAACCGTTTTTCCTGAATAATAAAAAGCGATGATAACGTTAATTTCCACAAACAACTATAATTTACCATTGTTTTAAAACTCAGAAAGCCTACAATTATTAAATCGTATTGGATTTAGATATCGGTCATATTGGTACTTTTCATTATAGTCTTGTATACGGTTGTCAGAATGATTGGGTAAACTCACGTTTTCTTTTGAATAAACTAAATTATGTATTAAATTATGTATTATATATATATATAATCTATTTTTATTTGGGTTACCTACTAATAAATGATGATATATAATAAATTTATTTAAATCTACCGACTACCGCACGATGGATTTGGCAACATGCTTAAATGAAAACATATATAGGTATAATATATTATATATATTATAGTACAATTAATTATTCGAAAGAGTGCATGTTTATGCGAATAAATAATAAAGTATTAATTGTTATTAAAATGCAAAAACAAAAGCAAATAAATAGTACCAAAATTATAGCTTATGTAAGTGGGGAATATTTAGCTCATACGCCTGGTTGGCATATAAATCATGCCCTAGATATGAAAAATCATAACACGCCACAGTGCACACGCTTTAACTAATGTCAAAGTAAATATTTGATAATACGTTAATTATAATTGGTTATTTAAATTTTTTAAGTACTATATTTAATGTACCTAATTAATAGAGGTGATGATTTTGAAGTATGTACGGGAACTTAATAGGTATATAATTAAAATTTAAATATACCTCATTAGTTATTAGATAATTTATTAATTTGTATGTAATTATTATAGAAAATACCTACCTTAAGTTATATTATAAACTGTAAAATTACGATAAAAATTTATGTTTATTAATCGTAATATATAACAATAACAAAATAAAGTATAATCCTATAAACTATTAGTGTCATTGCTGGAAAATTCAAGCGCATTGAAAATGAGCATTGAGGTGAAGGTTTTACATAACTTCAGGACCTTATTATAGCGGGCTTGCTGCGTGTAATTAAACTAAAGGCACGAATCGATGATATTGTATACAAACGCACAACTAAAAACTAACAAAAAAACTATTCTTTTTTCTGCTATCGAATTTTCTATACGCTGCTAATATAGTTATATTTCTAAATTTTAAACTATAACCCACACTTACGCGCTTATTATATTTTTTGACCAAATAGATATATTGCCATCGAGAATAAGCTGTACATTTGTTTAATTTATGCTCAATGACGTTGATAATAAACGATAAACGATTAAAATACCAAGCAATGAGTCAACGCTTGATAAATACTGAATGATTAATATACGTACTTGTATTTTTATAGATCCATACTAAATTTAATAGTTTATACAGAAGATAAAATTGTTTAATGCCAATAAAACAGCTAGTTCATAATTTATTATCAAAATAATACCGCAATATCTATACCTGTATAGTCCAAAAAAAAAATGTATTATTTGTTTTATAAAATCAACAGTTGGTAAAATTATTGGTAGTTAGGTGCCCATAACAACGTAATTCATGCGACAGATACACAGCAGTGAACAATGGACATAATAATATATGCTTTTTTTATGTAGATATATTATTAATATATTTTATAGGTACCTACCTTTGTAGTTTACTGAAATATAAAATAAGTTAATATGATGGGAAAGTATATTCTATTTGCTAGATACTCGATTTGTACCTCAAAAGTATTCTAATTCGTTTATATAATGAGGATCAGTGGTTCGAAACGAGTTTTATGACACGACACACCTCATTAATATCTAAATACATATATACTGATAACATATGTCATTATATACCTAAAAAACAACAATTTATTGTAATAATATAATGTAAGTACTGTTGTACTAAATTAAAAGAAAATTACAAAAAAATATAATATGAAGCTTGTACTTTGTAAGTAAAACTGTTGTATAATATACGTGTATAGCTTATATATTTATTCTACACTAATGACTAATAATGAGTATTCGTAACGTGTCAAACTCAGATTTTTAATTTCAGCATCAATGAACAGTACAAGCTCACGCATATTCACTTTCGGTAGCTCTAACATAAAATGCTTTTTTTCTTATAATTACGTAACCGACCTATGTAATCATGACCTTATTAACTATAGGTGGTATGTGGTCGGGGGCCGAGAGGGTCTATACTCTTTTTATGAAACACCTTGACAATAGTCGTAAATGACATACATTTACATAATTATATATATATATATAATATATGTATTATGTATATATTATTATAGTTATTGATTAATGATTATTGTAACAATTAAAATCTACTCCGCTCCTATTCCTAATTTGAAATTGGCAAATAAACATCTTAAGTATGTAACTATATACCCTGTACCACGTTATATGTAAGTAATATGAAAAAATACAATGTGATATTTAGATTGTTTTATTTGTTTTGATAAACAACTATAATATTTTAAGTAAGCTATAGTGTTTCTTTTGAAAAAAACATTTTTTATGTTAAATAAAATTTTATTTGAATCGAACACAATTCTTATTATTTTGTATGTAAAATGAAATGTTTCTCTTGAATCAGCGATTTTAATAATAATTTATTTTCTGAACAAGACACAAACGATCAAAAACCATTTTTTATGTCTTTATGTATAACCACAGAACAGATTTTTGATAGATTGCAGGAAACTTATTTGTTAAATTGCTATCGTTACCTAAAAAACATATGTTTTACCATCGATGTTAATTGTGTGTAAATAAATTATGATTAATGGATCAATGTGGCTGCGGCATTAAGTATATAGAACAAAAAATACATAAATTAGATTAGTGATTACCTAATTGATTATAAAATGAAAAATTGTAATAAAATAAACATATAAAATTGTTACGTCAACAAAATAATAGAGCTTTAGATGTTATTATATATATTTATACTTTTAAATATATAATTATGAATGGTTGTATATAGTACAATATTATTACAATACTACAACAGCGGCCTATTAGCCATTATTGGTAATATATCAAGATAAAACTAACGGTATTATCAATATTATGTTTTAAAAGGATCTGAACGTGATTTTACATTGATTCGATAAAACGTTGTTTTTCTTATATTTATCAAGCAAAATATATACGTGACATTACATCAGCTCACCTATAATCGACAAATAGTAAATATCTTAATATTTGTATAAAATCTATTTTATCTGTTATTCAAATCTTATTAAATTCAGACGTGTTTTTTGTGTACAATTTTAATTTTATTATCGACTGTGAATAATTTGCTAAAAATACTTTAACATAAAATTATATTCTACAAAATAAATCTAAAATATTACGTAATGAACTAATGATGTGCTTCTTAGTTCAATAAGTCTGTAAAATCAATAACTAAATGAAGAAATAAATGTAATTTCGTAAAATTGCAAGCAGAATTCATTTTTCAAAATTTAGTCTCAAAAAAGTATAGAAATTATATACAAAGGACGGTAGTATATTTTTGAATAAAGAAAAATCCAATTTAATTAAGAACGGTTGAATCGTCACTTTCTGTTATTCAATTGAATAATATTCATTAATAAATAACTTCTAGAGAATATTTTCCTTTTATAACACATGGGTTATGGATATTTAATTGCAAAAGTAAGTTATAATTAAATGTGTTCATGGACCATGTGGTTAATGGTTAAAATAATTAAAAACAAAAACTAATTAGATATAAGTTTTGTAATGCAGTGTAAAGTGTAATAACATTCACTTTGGAATTGAACATAGGTATGTCATAAAATGTTTAATTATTTCTAATTAAAAAACAAATGTCATAGAATCATATAGTTATTTATGTATAGGCAATAAAAGTATCTATAATGTTCCTATATGGATAATAAAAATTCATAAACAGAAGTAAGAACTTAAATATTATGCACATTATACAATCGATGATAAGATCATCTGATCATATATATTAAAAAGCATCATTATATAATTAATGATAAGATCTAAAAAACGTATTTACTTTAATATATACGTGATAATGTGACACGTATAAACGTTTATTAATACATATTTATATTTGTACTAAAATAATAACGTTTTAGATGTTTTAGAATAAGATAAAAAAAATTAATACATAAAATAAATGACATAAATGTTATTATAAATAATAATAATATCAGATTTAATTATTAAGATATTAAGTTAGCATTCAACCCCATTTCAAATGATATTGTATGCTCAACTATAATTTATCGTGATAAAAGTTCGTTTCATTTAAATAACGTCTTCAAATTTATGCTTAAAATAAACATAATAAAAATTGAATATACATCGATACTCACTAAAAATAAGACCAACCGGCTTAGTCTATCTTAATCTATCGAATAAAAATAAAAATAAAAGCAGCTATATAATAAAATCGACAAGTACCATTGCTACAGAATTAACAGTTTTTTGTTTTCACGATTTCTACATCGAATATTTTAGTCTACCTTTTGACAGTATACCTAATAAATGTATATAGGTATTGATTTTACAATGATATATGATTTTTTTTGTGTCTGTCATCATGTTTTGGAGTAGAAATAATGTTTTAATTTTTGACATGAGTCCCTCTTTGAAAAAAAAAATTCATCTAGTTGGTACTTTTTTTTTTTTTTTTTTGGGGGGGGGGGGGTAAAAAGTAAAATTTTTTTAGTAATTTTCAAAAGCGATACGAAAAACCCTAAAAAAGTAACGGAAAACAGGAATTTTTACGTAGAACCAATTTTCCACAAAATCGATTTTTTTATTCTGGTTAGAAAATAACGATATATTACAATTTAAATATAGGTAATAATATAATATATCCTACAAATTATCATTGACTGACAAATCAACCCCGTTCAGAATCGTTTTTCGTATACAATGATACTTGTTATTGCATTCAAATTTAACGCATCCATTATAGTGACCTGCTCTCCATCTCTACTAATTTACTATGCAGCAGAGCCAGAGCGATACTCACTTGCCCACCCTTTTTTTTTTTTGTTTTTGTCGAATAAAAATAAGATTAATAACTATTGACAGATAGATATTTTAATATATTTGATATATTTTGGCTGTTTATTGTTGACGTTACTCTTATCGTGTGACTATGTGGTTACATGGCTAAAAAACGAGACAAAAGGTTTGCGTGTTTTTTGAGAAGAACCGCCAAAGTCAGCACGGTAGACTGACCAGTCATCAAGTCTGACTGACTAAAATGTAGTAAACGTAATATATGCTTACCTAATCGTCCGTACATACTTAAAAATATGTTATACCGAAGCATGCTGATGCCGCCGACCAATAGAACACATTGTGTTACAATTTTCGAATCTATACGTGAGTATAGCTCTATTAATGTTTTTTTACTTGCTGTTAGTGGTGACAGATATGATTAACATAATATAAAAAACTTAGTTTGAATTAAGTGTATTGATAGTTATACGATCTTCGAAATCAATAAAAAATATTTAACAACAATGAATGTTTTATTGACTTGAAAATTAACCCTATAAATTATAATAACTAACACTATACTATATAATTAATTGGTGTATATACCTAACTACCTATCTACTAACATAAATAAAATAATTTAAAATTGCGATTTTTACTTAACACTTGAAACTACTCTTTAGCCTTTATATGTTAAATTGACAATAGTGTTTATCTTTATTGCTATTGTGCTTCATGGGTTAAAACATTATTGTATATACAAACATTATGTAAAATATGTTAGTATATATTATACTGATTGTTTGATACTTTTATTTTACTTAAAAAATGTATCATATACATATAATATTATCATATTACTAGTTACGAGTACTTATATAACTTAACCAAAACTTGAAAAATGATTTGAATACAATTGTGTTAAAATACGTAAATATAGAGACAAATAATTATTTTAAATTTATCTTTTAACTGTATGCAATATATTATAATCTAATAATCTGAATTATAAAATCACTATTTTATTGCATACTTATTTTAGTTTTTAATTTATAACTATATCTGTTATCTACGTAAAATGTGCAGTTTAATAATTTAACATGTTTAGCGTACAATTTTCGTTTTATTTTATTTTATCTATAAAACGATTTGACTTTTTTAAATTTTCAAATATTTGTAATGTTTGCAGCTTAATCTAAATTCTAGAAGTTTATTATCCTAAATTTAATTTTTTACACGCAACCACCTTATCTTTAATCTTGTTCCAATAAACCAATCTTGTCTATATACTCTCTGCAACTTCGATAAAATATGTTTTTATTATCTTCAATCTCCCAGGTTGAAGTCTTGCGGCTACAGAAACTGCGTATACATAACAATATTAGTTATGTTAGCTATTCACGATACGTAGAATATCGTGGTAAATGTATCTGCATATTATAGGTTTTAATGTATGTCTAATTGACTAAACTTCGTTAAAGAACCACAATCACCGCGATCCCATATCCGTCACCATGTACCATTGACCGACATCGACATCGTACGAACGAGTGATACACCCCGGTAGGATCGCAATGGTATATATCCTTATTGCTAATAACTATTAACTATTATTAACTACAACTAATCATTGTTTTTGGTTACGGGCAACCTCTGGTCAACATGGCCATGGCCGCATCAGTAGGCTGGCTGTGCGTTATTATGGTACCGCACATGCTTGCAGGACCGTTCACACTTTGCGGCATTTCCCCGAGTCAGCGTTTGATCACTTAATATAGTAGTTATGTTCATCATTACCACCACTTAGAAACAGTATTGATACAGTTTACAATTCGGTTTAACCATGTGCCATAAATTTCTATGCTAATTATTCAAGTTTCTATTCGTTTAACCAAGGGATTTTAATCTATAGAAATTATTACATTTAAAAAATACTTTTAATAATATTATATTTAAATTTTATTTTATTTCATGTATTGTGTAGTATAATAAAAGTAGACTGCAGAGACACTGAGAGGGGGTAAAAAAAGTAACATCAAAATAATTGTTATATTAATTTCATAGCGGCATATAGTAATATTATAATATTAATAATAATAATAAAAAAAAATCGAGCGGTCGCACAAATGAATTACTTAAGTACACACGTATAACAAGCACGTATTCTACGCATATGTGTATTTAGCCAAATAGTAATAATATATAATTAATTAAGAGAATAGTTGCCATCGTAAATCTTATACAAATAAAAATAAAATAATAATAAATACACACAAAAGCAAAAAAAAAAAACTAGCGTTACTATGTACCTATATATATTATATATTATATATAAATGTATACATAAATAAGTGGATACACAATAATATGCATAAACATATATAAATATAATGTTATAAAAATATAATAATAACTGTTTGTATTATATTTTGATTAACTCGTAATATTAAAACTAATGTATATTGTAATAATTATTATAAGCTCGATTTCTACATTTGTCCATTTATAATAGTAATGCTTTTAATTGTTGAGGCAGTCTAAACATTGTAGTAAAAAATTCGATCTCGGCACTATTAATAATGATGTATAATCATTTACTTATATAAAGTAGGTGCATAATAGGCGCACATGACGGCGCTATAAACCATATTCTAATAATATTAATAATTAATAATAATAAAGTACGAAAAAAAATCATCATAATAATAATAATAACAAAAGCGTTGTCCCCTTCTTATATTTTTATGTACAACACGTATATAATAATATATCGTTACAGACACACGGGTGGAAGATAATATAATATATATATATATAGATAATCTATATCTAATGAATTATTGTAAAAAAAAATATATAATAATAATAATAATAAAAAAAAAAAAATGAAAAAACGCGGTGCCGCCGCGATTACGATGGAGCTCACACAATGGGTGTAAAATTTTTTAGGGGTAAAAAACAGAAAAAAAACCGTTTTTTCGATAACCCGCATTTATAACGACGGGTCGCGTGTGTGCTCAGGTCACGCGTGTCATCGTATACCTTCGTATATTATATGAGAAAACAAATGCTCGTTAAAATCTACAAACGACGTGCACGCGTACCTATATGTATATTGTAATATAAATAATACTATCCATGTACGTAGGTACATGTCAAACGTATTATTATTAGCGTTATTGCCGTGCTAGCGTATAATGATGACGTTTCTAAAAATGTCCCGAAGTTGGACACCGGAGACGTGACACGTTCACAATAATAAGCGTGTGCGAATCCTATTACCGCGATGGTGTGTGGCAATAATATAATATCATATTATTTTACGTGCGATTGTACAGTAAAAATAATAATAAAGATAATGATAATATTTAAAACGCGAGTGAACGTCGCTCGCGCCTAGAAAAGTAAATTAGACAACGGGCGATCGAAAAAAAAATTTTAAAAGCTCCGGCGGTGGCAGCGGCATCGATCACGCGCGGTAGCACGACGAGTATACGCGGGACGGCGGCGGCTATATTGATTTAAGCGCACGATGTCGTAATGATAACGCGTTGAATTTTATATTTAAATAAACCTAATCAATTATAAATAATCTACGAATATTTATGATTTTATAGCTGTATATATATATATATATTAAATTATATAAGTCGAGGCGCGTAAGTCGTACATCCATCGCGTTTTATAATAATAAAAAATGTAAAATAATAATAAGCGGCGACAATAATAATTATAACGATAACAATATAATAATATTATAATATATAATGGTTATCATTACTGCTGCACATCGTGTCTGTCTTTGGTTTTATAAAGTATAATCGTTTTAAATTTGCTTGCGCCCCCTCCCGTTATCCGGTGGCCGTTAATATTTTTGAAAAGAAAGAGAGAGAAAAGAGATTATTAGGCTCACGTCGGTAGCGGGTCGATGCGCGTATAATATGGTGTCGTTGTTGTGTTTAGTAATAAATTTAATATAATAATAAATATAAATTTTTTTCCTTAAAGATTTTCGCGGCCGTTGTTGACGATGTGGCGATGGAGGTACACGTTCGGCATCGGCGGCGGCTGCGTTCCCAGACTGCTGGACCGAAGGCGGTCTAACAGACGGAAGCCGCGGTGGCGACCACTGTGGTGATGGCCAACAGGATGGAGGTGACCAAAGCAGAGTTGAAGTATTGCTGCAGACCCGATGCACCACTAGTGCCTGCGACGGAAGCTTCTGCGGATACGAACAAAAAACAGTGTGTTAAAGCCGGTCGAGTAATTACATAATATTAATATCATGTATCGAAGATAACGAGTAACGACGATGAGTCATATTCAATAAAATAATTATAATAAAAATACTATCTATCTATTAGATATTTAGATAAACTGGTACACATCACATAAATTAATTATTAAACTATCGATATCATAATAATATTTAATTATAATAATATTTATGTTACTTTATATTTGCAGAATTTTTTAGACTACTGTTGTATTTATAGGTATACATATAAATAATGTGGATGTGAGTGTGAGACATATATACGAGTAATAGATTGTAGTTCGATATTTTAAATATTATCGTTAAGTATTAATTTAAACATAAAACAATGGTCGTCAAACATTTTAACCAAAAGTTAAAAAATCTAATATTGGTTTTTTTTTTTTTACATATTTTGGTTTATTTTTTCTTTAATTTATAGGTTTTCAATATGAAATAGTTATTTTTTACAGACTGTAGTTTTTGTATAAAAATTAATAAATATGTATACCTGACAAACACTTGTTCAACACTTATTATAGATAATAAAAGTATCAAAAGAAATCTGATTTCATTTTATAATTATTATTTTTATTATTATTAAACACAACTTCATCGTGTGTGCCTATCTAAAATAAAGTATCGGACCACACTCATACACGACATAATATATTATCATATACGTTGTATTATCCTAGCGTAAGCACGTAAGCTATTGCACTTATACATGCTATCCCAACTCACCAAACCTAGATAAACCGGGTAGTAGTTCAAGTTTCGAGAAATTATTAACACAATATAATATAGTTAATACCTATATATAAAATGAACAATCCGATATATTATTTTAGGACGAATAGATTATGAAACAATTATTATTTTAGTATAATTATGAAAATTATATTATTTTACTCATATTTGTTTTTCAAATTTTCAAACTTGCATATTTTGGTCAGAATTATAGCTTAATGGATTTTAATTTTTCATATGACTTTATCCACGGGTTAATGAAGTATCGTGTCGTATGCAATTTAGTTAATGCGCATTTTCCGTGTTATTCGTACCTATATCATATCAATAACAAAATGTATATTATTAAACAAAAACACATTTTGAAAATGCATCACCCCAAAAATGGCTTTAAACAAAATTCATCGTATCACAACACGCGTCAATCTGTCTCTATGTTTATAGATATATCTAAATTTCATGAATTCTACAAAGCAACCGTATGAAACGTATAGCATTTCGTAAAAGTATTTTGTTTAAATTGAATAATAATAATCGTGTATAGTTAGATATTTTAATTAGAATTCAATAGGAATCATCAATAGTTTATAAAATACTTATGAATTTAAAATATTAATTTAGTTTTAAATGTATATTATAATAATAATTGCAATTACAAATCAATGAAAAAAATTTAAATTATATTATTAAAAGTTTTTTTTTAAATTTATAATTTGAAAAAATAATTAAAAGCATATTTTTCAGTATATAAGTGCATTCATATTTTGGTAAATTATTGTGAATAAATTGTTGGGTCCTATTCATAAGTAAATGGAAAACATAGAACCCAAACAAACCTATACAATCACAGTAAAAAGCTTTAATTGATATACAACGCGCATTAATTTGATGCTTCATAAAAAAAGTAGATTAAATGTTGTTAAACATGTTGTTTTTAACGACTTCTTTTGTTTGTGTTCAATTGATCATACTACTCGTATGTCAACTATATGTGGGGAATTAGTGTGTGATAGTCGTAAAACTAGAAAATAACAATGTGGTACTAAAACATACCTAATCAATAATTTGGGAAACTAAAATAATTACTTAACGGGAACCCCGATAAGTGATTAGAACAAAATAAAATGGCAGTCATGGGAGGAAACGTCCCTGCAAGGGCTTTAACTGCAACTGTGCTACTGCTGGATACAGATTATTATAATAATATGAATAATTGCGTTTTATATCGTGGTATGTTATCAATTAAGTCATGAGAACCATATTGAAAATAAATCATATATTTTATTATCGTGTTGATTGTGGGTGCGTACTATACGTATAATTGTATTTTCTTATCAACAGATAAACATTTGTACAGCTATTATAGTACTGTCGTATTGTCATGTCGCAATGTGCGAAAAACGGCAAACAAACAACATTACACTAATTGTCAATTAATAAATAAATAAATTACATTTTTTTAAATACATATAATAAGTTTTTTTAGCTTAATGCATGTTTAAACTATAACTTTTAAGGTTTAAAAATGTTATATCGATTTCAATACATTTATCAAACAAATTTATTGATAATTTTAAAAGATTATTAATTACCCGTTAAATCATTACTACATTATTGAAATTGATTATATTTTTAATTCTGGGGGTTAGAGAATAAATATTATTACATTGTTGTAATTTGTAAGCAACAACTTTATTTTTACTTATAATTTAAGTTTAAGAGAACCAATACGTATATAAATAGGTACTTAAAGTGAAAATAGTCTACAAATAAATACTCGATAATAATTTTAAAAAGATTATATTTAAAACATATTTATTACTTTATTAGAGAAAACTTATTGACGTGTCTAAGTATGGTGCGAAACTTTGAATAGGTAGTGATTCTAGAATCAAGTATTTTGTGGACTTTGTAATTGCTTCAACAAATATTATAAGCCTTTCGAAATAAATAAAATACTTTAAACTCGTAGTAGATATAAATGTTTTGAACTTTAAACATAGGTAATCACTAATAAGTTACATAGAAGTCATCGTCATACCTATAACTAGTATTTTCAAATTTTTATCACAATATGACTACATTAGAGCTGTCTATAAGCTTTCTATGAAAAACAATTAGTAACACCTACTTCTAATCAAATATATTATTATAGTTAATACAATTTAATCTAATTTTCTATGTATTTCGCCAGTATAATATATAATCTTGTGGATTTATTTCTAGGAACCATATCTCATATATTATGACTTATAAACCGTAATAGATTATCATATTTATTCATTATATTAAAAACTAATCAATCAAATGAATTTTTCACAAAAACATGCATAGTTTAGTAAATATCACGCAAAAACAACATAAAATTGCCTATTTATAACCCCTTAAAATCGACCCACTTTCTAAGATTCATAATTATTATAATATTATACAAATTGCAGTGGTACCGCACTATTAAGTCAGGACACAATTTGTTTTTTCTGATCCACATGTAACAATTTGCAAATTTGCACTCATCAGAATCTATTAACTCTAATATTAACTCTAATATTAGAGTGAACCTATTATCAAAGTTAAAGATGAAAACATAATTTATGTTAGTACGTTGTAAAATTTAATTTTTAAATTTTTATAATACACACTCATAACTAGCACAAGTTGAAATATCGTAAAAATCCAACTTTAAAACATAGAAATGTTCCTAACTTAAAGTTTAAGAATATATAAATTTACTTTAATATTAAAATTAACAACACAAAATTAGTTCTTCTGGGCGCAAATTTCACATTTTGAGAGGGAAGACCAATAATACTCAGACGCCCTCTTAATATCCATTTGCACCTTCTATTACAAAGTTTTTTTTATGAATATAGATGGATAATTAGTTATAAAATATATTATAAACAATATAAACGATGTATTATCGTATTATTCATGTCACATATTATGACAAAAAATATTGTATAATAGTTAATATAAGAATAAAAAAAATATATTATCTCAGGCAGTAAGGCATTACAAATACAATCAATATTGATAGGGTGAGGGATGTCTTTAATGGATGGTGGATGATCATTGATATTGATTTTGTTTATTATACTAAAAATAAATTGTTGGGCAGCAATATGGTAAAGCATCTTTTAATGGCACTAATATGACATACGCTTTGACAATCTCATTTATGAAACTGGCCTGTTATATGCGTCACGTGTTTTATTATGGTAAAGAATAGAAATCTACGTATACAATATAAAAATTGTATCAGTAAATAGTCTTTACCCTATCACCTACTTTAGTGCAACGGCGAGGCAAGCACGCAACATTTTTCGTGTATGTCAGGTAGTGGCACCGACTTAAACAATTATTGTAGCAAATGCTAAATAATTTCAAAGTAAACGTTATACAGGAATTTATCGCATACCAGCCGTTTATAAGAAGTCCAATACTGTAAGTGCACGTGTAATAAACTATTACTGATGTAGACGTGTCGTATAATCGCACAGTAACGCGCTTAAACGAGTATATCTTTTTACTAAATCGTTTTTAATTTTATGTTAATCGGCTCAACCAAGGCGATAAGAAATTAGAAAACGCATTTAATTTATCCAATATATTATCTACGTAACGAAATCGACTTTCCCATTTGTTTATGCAATTGTTTTTTTCATTTAAATTCGAATGATCAAATGATGTATCGTACCTAGATGCTTATTGCAAGGTTTTGGTGGTATTGGCAATTACGAGGTTATCCATGTCGAATAAACGACAGGTTAAGTGATGAATTCCAACTGTCCTATATTCCTATCTCAAAGCAAATCGATTAACAAAAAAACTGATACCTATAAATTCTAGTAAAAATAAATAGACAGTACCAATTAACTCAAGAGTCAAGAGCTAAAACCATGACCTAAGTGAAGTGCGACGTGCTCTCGCATGCAGATAAATAAATTATGATAATTGAAGCAATGTCGTAGCCTTTTAACATTTCATTACAGACTACAATAGCGATAAGGTAGTGCATTAGTGTACATCAGTATACTTACTCGAAATATTGTCGTTATGTTGACGTCCGTCATACTGGGTAATCTCGTTGGCCTCTTGGTCATCGTCCATTCCACCTGGAAACAAGTGTCTCAAGCGTAAGAACGCGTGAACCAAGTCCGTGCAGTTTTGTTAAATAATAATAAAAGTAATAGAGTTAGGATGCTGTCATGCTATGGCATTTTAAAATAATCTCTCTTGAAGTACGATCGAGTTAGTGGTACAACGAACTGACGGTAGATATACTAAAGTATTTTTTTGGTCCTTTGTTTTTATTAATTCTTACGATATTCGAATAATAATAATAATAATTATCATTCTTTTATTCGTAATGCTAATAAATCAAATTAAAATTCCTGCATCTAAAAAAAAATATCGTCAATACTTGGATACCTAACAATAAAAAATAACAAACGTTTTCGAAAATAACTCGGAAATTAAATGACATATATTTTGGCACCAATAATTTGGTGAGTAGCTCAAGTATGGTTTTACGATCGTAGAATTATTTTTGTCTTATAATAAGTTTCAATGTGCATGATGGCTCGATGAAAATATATGTAAACATTTAAGTTTTATTCAGCGCTACATAGCGTGTTTGCACTGTTATCCTATTGCTATAGCGTTATCTACTTCAATACATTCCGGAACAATAGACTTAGCGTTCGTGATTTTAATTTTCTATTAATATTCCTTTCAGATTGTAAAAGTTTTATTTAGTAAGTAGATCTTTGGGTATTAATTTTTACATATTAATTTACTAAACCTATAGCTATTGCCTATTTTGACTAACATCATTAACATCCAAATGTAAAAATAAATGCAAAGCGTGTGTGTATGTATGTGTGGTAGTGCAGTGCATAAAAATCAAGGAGTCTACGACTACATATACCAGCAAGAAAATTTCGGAGTCAGATATGTTAAAATATTAAAAATAACAGAAATTATAATAATAATTATAAAAATATAATTTTATGAATTAAAATAAATAGAATTATTAATATCTATTTGTAAAACATATAATATTTATAATTATTATTCAATTCAATCAAATTTTATTTTCAATCATAAGTTACGTAAGAAGTATATATACAATTTGTATGAAAAAAAAACATCTAAGTTTAAAAGGATGATATTATTTTATCTCCATGTATATAACGTCAAAATAAAGTAAACGTGATTGATGATTTTTAACTGTAAAACCAATATCGATCTATCAGGATTTTTAAAACTATAATATTTTATAGGTATAGATTGGGATATTTTGACATGCACATGATAACAACACTGAAAGTCAAAATATTTTGCGATGAACGCATGTAAATGACACAAAACTATATACTACGTGCAGAAATAAAAAAAAGCTATGATTATACGCAAGGTATATCAGAGTGACCGGAAAGAATCGTGCAGACATTCGATTCGAGTTTTCCAAATTCGAAAATCCTGAGCCGGCTATGTCAAAATGATACGTCAATGTCAAGTACTATATGCATTTTGCTGTTTCATAACTTCCAAGAAACGATATAGTGAATATACCGACTAACGATTCCCGGCTCCAATTACAACATATACATAACAATTATGTAGTATCATATGCGCTATAATAACGTTTAATTCGACGTGACGTTAAATAATTAACATTAGAGCTGAGATTTTTGCTTCCTTAATAATCGCAAAAAAAGACTTAAAAAAATTTCAAGATTACATTAAATATGTATTTATTAATGGTGTTACAAGATATCAGAACAAAAAATGTCATCGCATAAAAATCTCAGCCCTAATTTATCATCACTATCATCATCATTTCGTACATACCGGTAAACACGACATCCGTCGACCAGTCAGACCAGCCGTGAACGTTAAGAGCCCTGAGACGGGCCACATACGTGGTGCCCCTTCGCAAAACAATCGGTACGGTCGTGGGACCTCCGGCCTGCTGTATCTGTTGTTGTGGCTGGCTGTCGCCGCCAAACAAATAGGACACTGCGTAACGGCGCTCGTCGCCAGCGTTGCCGCCAGTAGACGATTCGACCACCTTTGGCTGTGGTTTGACATCTACCCAAGCAGCTGGCAAATCCTGTGAAATTCGTACAATATACACGTGTTATAACATCAGTATATAGATATACAGGCGACATTGGCTGTTGGCCGTATTATAACGGGAGTAGTCGTTTTTTTTTTGTACATTTAATTATAATGCTTTAAAAGACATTGTTTCTTATTCTACACATTTACTTAGTACTAACGATAATAGATTAATAGTTCACGATAATAGGTTTAGAATATATTATAGGGGCTATAATATGACGATTTTAAAATTGTAACAATTAATATTAATTTGTAAAAATTGTAGCCTAGTGCTCAATGCTCATATACTAATATAATTTATACTTTAATACGACGTACATACTTGACATTTATTTTATAATGTATGTAAAACTATTATTATGTATCTTTAATATGTGCCTACATTAATAAGTTAAATAACTCTGAAACTACTCATTCGAATTTTTACTGAAGTGTATCAACATTTTCAACAACAAAAAAAAACGGTTAAGTGAGTATCGCTCTGCTGTACATTAGGGGGTGGGGTAGACCTCGGTCTAGGGTAGGTTAAATTTGAATGCAATGATAAGTATCATATTGTATACGAAAAACGATTCTGAATGGAGATGATTTGTCAGTCTAGGATATATTATATTTAAATATTGTCATATATTCTATTTTGAAACTAATTCAAACATTTAAGTAAAAGTTTCAAAATCTTACGTTTAGTAATTTTTTTAAAAATAACAAAAATCGAAAATTATTTATTAGTAAAACGTTATTTTACACTTGTATTTTTGATTTTAAATTAAAATTAAAACTTTAAAGACTCGTAAAATTTTTAAATTGAATAATCCTCAATTTTTTTTATAATTATTCTAAGCTTAACTTATGAAAAGCATAGTATTAAATTTTCAATTCTTAGCTTTTGATAGTAAAATATTTATAAATTTTTAACTACCAAATAGTGAAAAATATTCATGTTTTTGACGAATTTTTGTCAATATTTGAACTTCAAATGCTAATAAAAAAAAATTGTGCATATATATTTTTATAATTTTTGAATGAGAGTTAGAACAAGTTATGTGGACCTTTCAATTAAATTTTCAAGTAATTTGTCCCAGCTAAATTTTTTTTATCAACATTTATAAAAAAAAAATAAAAAAAATTGATTATTTCTAATGCCTATAAATAGCTCAAAAAAAAGTCAAAATATTTTGAAAATCAAATCATGTGAAGAAAATGGCAATCTAAATAACTGGTAAAATTTTCAATTATTTATGACTTATACTATTTGAATAACAACAAATATCAAAAATCGTTTGAGGCTAAACCGTTTTGTAAAAATTTAAATTTCAAACACTCATAACAATTTTTTGTCTTAATCCGGTAGAGTTTTTTTTACAGATATTTGAAGAAAAATTTATGGAGAACCTTGTACCAAATTTTCAAAACTTAGTTATAAAAGAAAAAATTTTTACGATTTTTCAACCACAAAATTACTTGCCAATTTTCGCAATTTTGACATATTTCGTATAAATTCAAACTTTAAGCACTTATAAAAAAAAATTGTGACTAACGATTTCGGATTTTTTTTTATCACTATAAGACCAACTTATAAGAAACCTAGTATTAAATTATTTCGACTAGTTATGCTGTACACAGACACACAAAAAAAAAACACACATCATTGCAAAATCAATACATTCATCACTCCGTTCAGAATCTAAAAAAATCATATGGCTGTTGAAGGTGTTCATTTGAAAAAAAAGAAGTGTGGTGTTACTAAAGGACAATAATCTTAATTTAAAAAAGAAACACCAATATTTGAAAATATAATTCTTTAGTAGGTATTTTTAAATATTTCAAAGATAAGAATTTAAAAAAAGTCATTATCAAACAATTAAAGCTTGAGCTTTGCGGGTATCACTGTATGTATATATATATATAATAATTATATTTATTTAACAAAAATATGATTATACACAAGTGTTTGTTAAAAAGTATTAACCATTTTGCATCTCCCCTTTAAGCAAAGCTTGTGTTGGCGGGTATATAATATATACATATATATTATATATATATATACATTCTTTTAATCCACCCCTCCTCCAATCAATGCAGGCTGAGACAACTGGTCTCGCAAATTAGATATCGGACAAAGCATAACCCGAGTGATATAGCGATCGCTAAGATCACGACGTTGTATATGTATATGTATAGGCGCACTTAGTAGTTGCGTAATAAACGTCAAAATGTGTTACTCTGAGCAATATCTTTGGTTTGGCACGACAAAACGATAACGACAAATAATGATGTCTATGTATAATGACGTATGTATAATATTATTAGCATATCAAACCTGTTGTCGCTTGTACTGCAACTGGTACTCAACCAGTGGCGACCAACTGTCCGCGATCCACGCCAGTTCGGGTGCCTTGTCTTTGACGTGCACATATGACGATTGCGGTCGGGCCGGTGAACCTGTAATGAAAAAAAAATCGATTTTCTGTCAACTGTTAACTGCTGAAGTTGTATCTCGCGGTGGCAATGGTATGACAACTACACTATATGTATACAGTGATGGACGCGTGCAGAAGAGTAGTGTATATCGTACCGGTCAAAGTTATGTAATCCGAATAAGCGACACCAACACGATTTTCGGCCCGACACCGGTACCGACCAAAGTCTTGCGGTCCTTGCACCTGTTTCACTTTGAGTACGAAAGTGGGTCCGACCGGCATCGCTGTTGAGTTCCCTGAGCCCTGTATTGGGTGGCTGGTGCTCGATTGCCTGAACACTTCGTACCGGCTGTTGGGGCCATCGGTGACTACGGGTATTGACGACTGCGGTCCGTTCTCGTTCAGAATTTCCTTTTCCCACGTGACTTTCACTTTGGGGTATGCTTGAACGGAACACGCCATCTGAGCCACGTACGTTTCTCCGGTATTGACAACGAGTCGGGGCACAACAATTTCTGGTGAGACTGCAGCAGAAAACGACACCGAAGGGCAAATATAGTGATAGCCGATAGGTAATATCATAATTATATAAGATATTATTTTGAAGTATTAAAATAACTGTATTTGTTGGTATCGGTATATCAGTACTTTTTGAAATGCTTTTATCGAATCAAATTTAAAATGTCTTTTTTATTGGCATTGAATATTTTAATTTTTATTAGTAAGTTGCTCAATTAATACATATACGGTCCTGTTAATTTAGATTTATTTTTATGATGGTTATTTCGTGAATTGTGAACATATATTCATGATTGTGTTTGTGTGTTATAAAATGAAATTATTAATTAAATTGTGGGTATAAATGACAAAAAAATATTTCAAAACAAAATATAATGGCAATAATATTATGTTACGCTATCTTTAAAAAATAATAGGTATATAATATATATACATTAAAAACAAATATACATATAATTTTTATTTTGAAAGTATTTCAAAGTATATCGTATCGATGTAGCATACTACTTACACTCGACTTCCACTTCTATTCCCATATGTGTTGGGTTGGATCCTCCTGACACAGAGGCGGTGGCAGATCCTGTGGTGATGCTGTTGTGCGCCAAGCACTCATAGAAACCCGCATCGCGATACGCGACGACGGACTCGATACGGACCTCATTCGTTTTCGAAACAACCATTGTTGAGGGAGTTGGTGGTGCAGAATCTGGGATCTTTTGATCATTATCCGAAGACGGTATAGTCGATTGTTGCGATTGCTGGTGGTATTTAGCCTGTATATGACAAATCATATAACGAACATATTAACAAACCGGTAAATTTGTTAACGAGCTCGAATTGTACCTTTTTAGTCCATTGCACCGTAGGCTCCGGGAACCCTGCCACGCTGCATACCAGTTGCACTGGATCACCTTGTTTTACGGTCAATTTTTTTGCACCACCAGTAGTCAAAGACCCTGGTTGTCCCGCTGCCTGCACTGACAACACTTTTGCTGGGTCTGCATATAAAAATAACATCTCGTTATACATAAAAATGCAGTCACAAAAAAATAAATGTATTTATCACTACGAGCGCCGGTTATGGATGTGCGTTATAAATGGACTGCAGACCTTGTAACTGCCCCCCGCCGAACTACTGAAAAATCACTCGCAATATAAGAGGCGATAACTTACGCGACAATCCAACGACAACACACTTTGCACATTAATTTCCATTCACCCCGAAATGAAAAACCAAACAAAAATCTTATCTACACCGCAGACGACGCCAAACCGGCGCTCGGCAACAATACGGAGAAGGTAATAAAATATACAGATAAGTACTGACGTGTGACACGCAGGGTATGGGTTATCTCAACGGGGGGTGTTGATGTTATCCTGCATATGTAGGATCCAGTATCCATCCGCGTTACTTGTTCAATGATCAGTGTGTGTTCTTGGAATCCTGCAGATGTCTCTGACTGTTCTCCATGTTTGACCCTAGGGTCTGTAGTTATGGGATAAGAGTCCGTCATTATACTCTTAGTGCCATTGATCCACATTACTGCGATGTCGTCTATTATAACACACATAAAATAAAATCATGCAATAATTTAAATACATTTTTATTTTTTTGAAAATAAACATTAGATCGATACTTAAACATTATTGTCTTTTCTTATACATTTATAAGCTACATTATATATATACCAAATAAATATGCAGTATATACCATATAAAATAAAGAATATATATATTTATCACTTACCCACAGTTTAAAGTTCAAACTTAAAGAAATAAAGACTTATTAGTTATTGCCATTGAAAAAATGTTTTTTGGGAGGGTTTAAAGTTCCAATATATTTTTTTAAACGTGTGGCATAGAACCTAGTTCCTGAATATAGTTATCGACGTATAAATACAAATTATTATTTATATAAATTACATAATTTATATTCAATATCTAATTTATATCTATTAACCTACACAGTACATACATTAGACATAGATATCTATAGTCAAATATTACAATGTCGGGTCATAATGTCATATTATTCATTTTTCTCTTACCACATTTTCTACGGAAAACAACAATGCTTATCGTTTATCTTTAATGTTTATATCACTTATCAGAAATATTGTACCAACAAAACAAAATTTTTTATTACTTTTTATTTTATTTTTCAATAATTTTTATTAAGTTTAAGTTCGAAATTATAAAAAAAAATATACTGACTTATTACTTATAAAGTTATGAAGATTGCTATATGAAGACTTGAATTCTTTGATTTTCGAGATCTGTGTGCTATATCCCCTTGCCCTTGGTCACCCTTTATTCTATTTACACCGATCATTAACACGGAGAAAAAGTAAAAAAGGAAAAATATATCTACATTTATATGAAAACAACTTGAGTATAATATACATAATAAACTATGTGAACATAACTGAAAATAATATCTATTTAAAAAATGTACACATTTTATAACTATATTTTTCGGTACTTACCAGAACCATTTACAACCTTGCAAGGAAGATTCACTGTTGTGCCTTCGATAGTTTCTACCACAAGTCCCGAAGTCTGTATGACGGGCAATGAGTTACCAACAGCGTCGGCTGATGCTTCTTGACTTTCATCCTCATCCTCTTCACTACCGGCACCGTCGGATAAATAATCCGTGCTTTTTTCTCCTCGTCGAATTCGCTGCAGCCGATAGTCGTCATCTCGTAGGGTACGACATTCACCTGTGGAAAACCAAAACAAACAATTAGTTATACATGTGATAATATTAATCTGATATTTTAAATATAATTATATAACAATACGACTACGGACATTGTATAAACGCGGAACGATGGGTTGGTGGACGTGGTTAGATTAATTAATGGTTCAAACCAACCTAACGGAGAACAATTTAAGGTGTTCAAAAACCACCTTTACCCTTTGTATTTGTTTCCATAAATAACTTATAATATAATATAATATGTTTATTAAAGTCTATTAATTTTACGATTGTTGGCATGAAAAACACGCAACTGACATTTCAATACAAATGTTTCAATTTTTCATGTCATCCCCCCTTTCCGGAAATATTTCCTATCTTTGAACATTTTCTAGCCAAGACGGCGAGATCAGAGCTGCCTGCAGTTTACTACACGCTGGGCGAAGAATCAAAAAAAGCGGTACGATACAATTAAGCACTTTAAAAAATTGGAACAGTGCCGTAACTACAACACACCTGTTTTCGTTATTTCACAATTATTTTTAAAATGCACAATAATAATTTACCATTGTTATATTTATTTTTAAACTGAACTCTACCCATTAAAACATAATACTATTTTCTCCGCGGTGCTTTCAAAGTGCATTTTTTCTATATATATATATAATCATCATTAATTAAAAATATAGAAACAACTAATTCAACTTTGTTATTAATTCCTTTTAAGCGTAGCTTGTATTAAGGATTGAAAATACACATTTAAAATGTTTTAATTTTATTTAATAAATAAACGAATAGACGATAGTATATAAAACACAAAAAAGCAATACAAGTTATCGTCTATACATCATAGAAATTATTAACAAATTTAAACTAAATCTAAGAGTAACCAATTATTAACTATATTTTTTAACACTACCATGATGTAAATTAATTTTTTTTTTATACACATAAGGCGTTAAATCAAAATAGGTAAGTCGTAAGTACGCCCTAAATAGTTAACAAATGACTGACCAAAACATTTTTTTAGCATATTTAACAGCAATATTATAAACTTTATTTTCTCTTTTGTTTTCATTAACTGGATTACTAGTTTTATTATTAACGTTTAAAAGCGAACATAATTGCAATTTTTTTGTAAATTGATCTTACCTACTGGTAGGTAACACACCGAAATCTAAATAATTTTGTCTAGTCGACCCTTCTAAAGTACTTTTATTTAGACAGGTTCTGTCTTGATTAACTTACAATAGTTTTAAAGTGCCATCACCTAGTCCACCTTATATTAATATATCATATTTATAAATTGATTGATACAAGGAAAAATTTATCATACGAATAGTTTGTTTGGGTATAAACTTTTTAAGTTTAAAAAATGAATAAGTTATAGGTATTAGCTTCCTACTATAATTATGCAAATGTAGATGCCATCTTAAAATGTTATCAAAAATAATACCTAAATATCGTATTCTAGAAACTTGTTTAATATTTTTACAAGTGTGTACGTTACAAATTTAACTGTTATTGCAGCTTTGTATTATTATTAAACTGACATTGGTGAAAATCTTATTTATGGAAAAAGTCAATGTCCGTGAAAAGTAAACATGTATCATCAGCGTACGAAACTACTCGACCATTAAAATGTAGGTCACATACCGAGTTAATGTCTAATATAAATAAAATGAGACCCAGGACACTACTCGGTAGAACACCGTATTCAATAAAACTTTCTCGTCCTATAACATAATTTATTTTAACTCTTTCAGACTATAATCACTTATTCTAAAACTAGGTAATACTTGTAACATAATTTTACGATTAACGGTATCAAAGGCTTTATTTAAACCCAAGAATATAGCTATAACTTTACTGCCTTTGTCTAGTTCATTATATATATTATATATAATAATCTGTGTCGTATTATAATAAAGTGCGTCTTCAGTATTCAGTTTAAAATAAGCGTTACTTTAAATTTCTTTCATTCAATCGATTGAAATGTTGTCAGGCTATTATTGGTACCACAATTTATATGTTCATTAAAATATTTAAAACTCGATAGTTAAGAAACACGTAGTCAAAGAAATTGCAGTTGTCAACGACGACGATTACTCAACTACAACAGCTCTCGATTAAGCTGCAGCACCTATATATATGTATACTAGATGGCATAAGTACAATATACGATAATATTATATTACGACGTGCGCGTGATGAACGGATGACGACACATCGCAAAGTCATGCCCGCCATCCGATTTATTATTTATTTATAACGGAATATTCTATAATAACTGTGGAGGAAAAAGTTTTATTAAAAAAACACGCCGCGTTGCGTTTCGTACGGTATATATCGTGGCGATTTCGCGACGACGGTTCCTTATACGAACCCTATTATTATACGACGTGCACACGCGTGTATACGAGACGCTCTTCCGGATCGTCGTCGGGCGACGCGAATAACGAAAACCTAACGGCGGCGGCGGGAAAACTCGAGCGCGGCCGCCGACGGCATTCCTCGACGCGAAGACGTCCGCCGCACACAATACCCAAATACCATTATTGTATAATAATTATTGTCGGGCAGCTTAACACCACATAACCATTATCGTTGTTATTGTTTTCGCCGCGTTTCTCCCGCAAGTCCGATTGTTATACACTCGACACGTCGAAGGCGTCAGCGGGGGGGGGGGGGGAGAAAGGGTACGTGTTATTGTTGTTGTGTTTCATTGGCGGCGGATTGCCGTCCACAATAATAATGATACTTAAATAACGGCGGCGGCGGCGGATACAAACGCGGCAGTCCGCCTCCGCCACACACTCGGCACGCATATGATATTATATACGCCGCGCGCAATCGTCGCGATGATGATAATAATAATAATAACATTATTATTTATGATTATTGTTATTGTCGAGCCGACGAACGCGCGTTTTGGTGCGCCGCGGAGATCTCTCGCCGGGCGCCGCCGTTTGAATATCAAACGAGACGTGCGGAATGAACGCGTATGATCGCGTGATAATATTGCAGCAGCCGTTTACACGCGCGCGGCAGAGACATTACAATATTATATATTATTGCCGTCTTTAAATCGGTACGTGCAAACGTTACGAAAACTAATACGCTTTACACATTCGTCCCGTTCGATCGTATCGCATATTGTCATAATGTTATTATTAAAACAGTACAGCGCTGTGCGACGACTTCCACGTCGCGCGAAACCAAAACTTTGGCCTTCATCGGATCGGGTGTCGCTCTTGAACACACGCCGTCGTCGTGGCACGCGCGCCCGTCACCGAAGACGAGCAAACAACAGCCCGCGGGGTCTTGCGCCCGTGGCGGTGTCTCTGTCGATCGAGCGGCCGCGGTGACACACACACACACGCGATAGATGCGACCACCGCGGGCCGACCGCACGACGGTCGTCGAACACGCACGCCGCTGCACACCCCACCGCCGCCGCCACCAGCACCAGCACCTAACCGCGTTTGG
The DNA here is from genome assembly GCA_020882235.1 of Schizaphis graminum. NCBI lineage: Eukaryota > Metazoa > Arthropoda > Insecta > Hemiptera > Aphididae > Schizaphis > Schizaphis graminum. The sequence continues at coordinate 123,816 of JAJFBB010000007.1, read as the reverse complement.
CGCCGCAACCCCAGAATAGGCTCGCACCGCCGACGAGGGCGTAGCCGACACGGCCACATCGCCGCGTATATAATTTAATTAACTCGGCGGCGGCGGCGTGTACACAATAAAATATACTGTACACACAACAATATAATGTACAATAGACAGTTGTATTCGGATATTGTTGTATATATATATATTATTATAGAAAACGCGGGCGAAAAGCACACGTTGTCGGTTTAAGGGCGTAGCCTCTGCCGCCGATTTGTACAAACAACCCACACACACTGCGTCGTCGTCGTGGTCGTGTAACGCCAAGTCTGGCTGTACAATTCGGCGTGGGGGAAGGGGTTGTCCGCCGCGCCGATAAGTGATTGAACGTCGGCCCCGCGGTCCGTACCTCGTGCACGTCATCCCGCACAGGCGTTGCCGCCGCCGCCACCGACCCAGTGACCTTTTCGACCGGCCCGTTTCCAAAGACGTATTATACAGCGGTTCCGATCGTGACGAAATGTCAACGGCGGTGCAAATGCCACAGCCGTCGGATATATACGCACTGTGCGCGCGCGGCCGCGTCCGTTCGCGCCTATACTTGGCCACCGCCGATCGCGAGACGTCGCGGGGTTCGATGACCTGCGGCACGGTGGTCGACGCCACCACCGACGCTGCAGTTGCGCGGGGGGCGGGCGGTGAGGGAATAAAACCGAAATTCCGTGGCGTTCACGTCCGCGTAGACCGTTTGTTTTTTTTCGTACGTATCAATATAACAATATGATATATGTTTCATATTATACCGTAATAATACAGTTGACGTACTCGGTCGGGGGCGACGGAAGGGGGGACACACACACACGCGCGCGATATCATATACGCATAACGACGTGCGCGACCGCTCTCCCCGCCCGACGCAACACCGTCCACCACACGTGAATGGGTTTTTTTGTTTTCGCGACATCCGGAATTTCGAGTATATAATTTTTTTTTCTCCTCTCCGTGACGAGCGTCGAACGTTTCTGGCCGTCGCCGTCCGTTGTTATACATATTATACACGTGACGACGACGACGACGACGACTAAGGTTTTTTTTGTTTTTTATACGGCACGTCGAGCACGTTTGTATAAATATTATTTCGTATAATAACATATATACATTTTTGTACGCACACAATGCGGTTGTACACGAACACGATTATTAGTCGATACGAATATCGTTGAAATGGAAAAAAATACGCCAGCTAGGCGAACGTCTGCGCTGCCGGGCGAGGGGGAGGAGACCCGCATGCACGCATATCGCGGTCGATCGCACAATACAATTATTATTATTATTATTATTATTTGAATATTGACGCGGCGGCCGAACCAAAGAGATGTTGGTGTTTGGATGGTAGGGGAGCGGGGAGTCAAACGTATCGGGCGTTGGCGGCATTCTGGTGATGATGATGGCGGTGGTGGCGGCCGAACCTAACCACAGCGGTAGACGATTATAATAAATAGTAATAGTAATGAAGACCCGCGATCGTTCTGTAACCACTACACGACACCGTATCAACATTATTCGACTGGTAAATGGTAATGAGCCGCGAGTCAGACGAGAGACGGCGGAATTGCGTCGGGGGCCCCCGTCGGACACCACGAACACGGCTTTTCGTGGCGCATATGTGTCGATGAAGACGATGGGAACGATCGGTTGCAGTAATAATAATAACGATATAACGATGACTCGGCGGATGTGAAAACGGACCACACGTCATGCGGCGGCGGCGGGTGTATAATAAGAGCACACTGTTAATTACCATGGTCGTATAATATTGTGTTTACAGAGGCAGTACGGGTAAAAGAATATATTATCGTGTGTGTAGAGTGTGTTATAGACGACTACGAACATGTGTGGACGACGAAATTTATGGAACAAATATATTATTATGACACGGCAGCCGGAGCTGTCGAGGGGAGGGGTCGGCGGGGGGCGACGCGCGGGGTTTCGACGACGATATCATGCTGGTTGCGATGATGAAACGGCTCTGGAATGTCGGGCGGGAGGTGAGAACGGGGTGGTGGCAGTGGTTGTTCGGCAGATGACTAAACGGCGTACATGTACACGTCTGACGACGCTGCTGTTGCTGCTGCTGATGCTGTAAGTTGTTGTAGTTGTAGCAGCGAGTTGCGATGCAGCGAAAGATGCTGAAGATGAAGTAGAGGAGGAGGAGGAGTAAGAGGACGACGACGCGCTATTTAAGTAATTTTTTCCCCGTCGTTATTGCGGGTGTAGAGGCGTCGGCGGGGAACCAGAAGAGGTGACATCATCACCGCGCGCGAGAGAGAGATCTCGCGACCTCTGCAACGCGAGCGCGTGTCTCATCACCGCGATCGAATACGAACACCGCGCGAGCACACACACACACGCGACACACGCGCATATCATTAAATACACGTATATTTAGATACGTCGTACTGTGCACGGCACGTTGCACGCCGTTCGCATAATATACGTGTAGGAAACGTGTACACTCGCACAGTATTGCATTACGTTCGATATTAAATGTGCATAAGCACTAACAATATAATAAAAGAAAACATATAATATTGTACACGAATCGTTATCGTAATAGTAGTAAAACGTGTGCGGCCAAATCCGGAGAAGAGGTGTTTTTTTATTATTATAATTTCCTAAGCGGTGGCGATAAAAAAAAAAAAAAAAAAAAAAAAACGATACGGAAAAGAGCGTTCGAAAAAATATAATTTTTAATATGATTGTTATTGCCAGCCAAGTGCCAGAGCTATATTTACATATTATACGCGCGCGCGTCGTAACTGCACGTGACACGACCGACGACGATAATAATAATACTTATAGAGCGGCGGGCCAGGGCCCTGCTCACGCCAGCGCAGTTGCATAGCATTATAATAATTATTGTAATTATTATTATTTCGATTGGAATAACGTCTGTGAAATATCGGACTGACGTGACACCGTATAACGTTATAATATTATATTATTATACACGCGATGCGCATATTATATTGTACTAGTGATGATGGGGCGTCTGCGACGACGATTAAATCACATCTCGGGCGCTGAAGAGGAGGTGTCACCGTTGTCGTCGACGCGGTCGAGGCGTGTAACGAACCGGCAATACCGTCGTCGTCGTCGGCATAATGATGATTGATGGGTAACGATTGACGATGACGACGACGACGATAATGATGTCGAATGAGCGCGCGAACGAACGCCAACTGACGTTTTCTAGTGCAACGCGTCCGACGGTTGCGAGACGCGGGCGACCGGGGGGGGGGAGACCTTTGCGATAGTATAACCTTATCCGGGAAAAACGGTCGTATAATAAAACACTTATTTTTTTATTTACGACCCATCGCCGTCCAGACGACGGACTCGCCTACACGGCGCTGCTACGGCGGGTGCGTATTCGAGTGTCGGGAATGACGCAGTCACTCCACAACGTTATTGTCGCACGTTATTTACACAACGTTATTATATTACGCACAAAAGAGGACGGAGGCGATAAAATAATTACAACGACGACGACGTTGATGAGTTGCTCAATAACAGCAATAATTATAATTTATAAGTAACGTACGACAAGTGAGGTTTCGCAAAATAATAATTATTACAACGCGCGCTCGCGTGTATGTGTGTGTTCTTCGGGTCTCGACCGCGAAGAACAAAATGGGCACGAAAAACCGATCGATCAACGTTATTTATTGTTGTTTGCAGTATTATAATTTATAGCCGACGTTGTTGTTGCCGATGTCGACAATAATAATATAGATTTAGATGACGTGACGCGGCGGGCGTGGCCACGTCAATACGACAATATTATATTATATTATATTATATGTTATATATAATTAATAAAAACACACATACCTAATGTTTTATAGTGATTACTAAATTAATAACGACTACCGTACGACATTATATTATATACACTGTCTGTAATACACCGTGACACTGCTATACGGCGTAATCTCGTGCAGGTTTTATCGGACGGGCGACGCGACAGTGCCAGCGATAATAATGGTATATTAATATTATGATATAGGCCGATGTCGATTTAACGGTTCGTTATTAATTACCAATTATGTCACACGACCGGTGTTTTTTCCCAGGTCTAAATTAATAATGTAGTTAATTGTATTGTATAAAAAATACACCGCCACATCGACAAACGACCGTCGTGTACAGAACACGCGGAGATTGTTTTTATAACGCACCGATAACCTAGTCGAGTAATTACAGTAAGCACATAATAATAATAATAATATGTATAGTGTAATATAGTAATACCTACAGCTACCGAAGTTGGATGTTTCTGTACCTATGTAATTTAAAATTTAACGTACTGCTGTATTGGCATTTTTTAAACGATTATTTAACTGTCCTGCTGTAAAAATCGAACGCTTTCATGTTCTACTGTAATTTATTTGCGAGAAATTATCGAACAGAATATATAATATATTTTTCCGCGGTAAACGGCTAAACCTTAAGATTACGGTACGATTGTACCCTTCCTTTTGGAAACACGATTGCGAATAATTGACCAAAAAAAACAAAACGATCGTGTACTAAATAGACTCCGTCGTGTTCCAATTTATTGTCGTTTACGATTTTCAAAATAACACGGTTATATTAAATTTTTTATTTTCAATTAGATCTGTAAACCCGGATTGGTTTACATCAAGTAAAAAAAAATGTATTATACAACAGATTACATTATTTAATTTAGCGACAAAAATGTGTACTTAAGCTTTCCGTTCACCAATCACATTACATCATGGCCATGGTGGTAAAATGGCAATATTTATTATACAAAAAGTGTTGTTGTTGTTGTTGTTGTTGTTAGTAGAGGATTTTATACTCCACTGACAATAAACATCGTCATTTCATAATTATTGTTTTCGTGAGCCTAGCCTATTTAAAAAATTAAAAATCTTCAATATCAAATTTTTGACTAATAAAAATATATTCTGTTGAAGTTTACCACGAATAATTTACTATTATAATAACATTGTTAAAATCGAATCGTAAAAATGGATGGTGTAGACTACGGAATTATTTCTTTCCCTGATGCATTTTAGTGGCTTTACACAGTCACACAGAGAATAGTTATTGTACACTATAATGCAATATAAAAATCAAACGCCATATTCTATTGGTTGTATTTTTATAAAAAGAGGGGATACACGTGTGTATGTGTAACTATAGAATTTTGTCTAGTTGTGGTGGGTTGAATGTCTAGAAAAAAATATCTAAAAATAATATCAACTCAAAACACTCCGAGGAATGTCTATAATGTATTTTTCAAATTATCTCATTTTCATAAGTTATAAGTTATAACATAATAATAATTCATAATCCTATCATAAACTGGTGACCATGAACGCATATAATGACATAACTCTTACTATTATAATATTATACGACGCATATAATATGTAGCATAATATTTATTATGTTATTTTTTTTTTATTAAAGAGAAAAAAATAGATGAAACGTCAATTTTTCAAAAAAGCCAGACAGGATATCAAATTGGTTGAAGCACTCGTCCTGTTTTTTTTTTTGTTCCAAAACCGGATAATAATAATTAATAATGTAATTAATATAATAATTACTATAATCTTAAATCAATAATTGATAGTCATCGGATCTGAAAATGATGACATTAGTTTATTATACCCATTTACAGTGTTTACCAAGTGTTTTTAAAACTTTAAATTATCAAAAAATGATTTTACAAGCACTTGAGTTTATTGAATAGAGTTATCACAACAAATACCATTAGTATACACTAAGCATAGTAATTAATATTATTCATGTAACCGGAAATTAAAATCAAAGACTATGAATTCTATTAAAAGAGTATCTAAAAAGTAAAAACACATAAAAATAACATCGTAAAGTAAAGAAATTGTTGTAATTTAACCCTTTTAAAATAACATTTTAAATAACGATTACTAGAGGTTTTGATGTACGCTTAGAATAGCATATTATGTTTATAAGTTTGTTTTATCTGGTTTGTCTTTAGATGTAAAACTTTCTAATTAATTGAAAAACAACACCTATTAATCAATGATTTTTAACACCGATAAATAAAAACAGGTCACCGGTAATTTGTGGATTTTTAGTTTCTATATTGCAACAAAATAATTAAAATAAATTATGTTTGATACTAATATTAGTAATATTATTGTAACACAATTAGTTTTCCCGTGTTCAGAAAAACTACTATAAAATCAAAATAGATAATAGATATCCACACTTTAAAATTTAAATTTTAAATGAAACTTATGGAAACTCTTTCAGTATTTCAACTGCAAAAAGTATAACAGATAAATTTTACAAAGGAAAGAAACATTATTGTAAAACCATATAAATCATATTGAAAGTTATAGATTTTTATGGTATCAATCAATCATTACTAGCTGCTGTAAAATGATTATAATACTGCCAATTTTTTCATTATAAACTATTACATAAACTAGAGTGATTTTTTAAAAGGCATTAGATTGTATTCTGTATTAGGCCAGAAGCAAATAGTTTAGACATAAAATATCATATTCAGCTGCGTTATCGCGGTCAACGAGCGCTTATCGCAGGACGATTGTACTTAAAATAATTTACATTTTACCTTTGAAGTTATAAGTTAGATATAAATACTCATATTAAGTACAATAACCCACCTGGAGATATTTTAAACAGAATTTCAGAATTTCGGTTTCCAACATAAATGTATTCATAAAATAAATTATAGTTACGTATATTAAATAACATATTTTATGACCTTATAAAATAAATAATAAATGTTTATTTTTGTATCAATGTAATATTATACTTTTGATGCTTTTGACTGTTTTCAATTAAACGAGCTTTTATAGATTTGAAATTATTTTTGTTATGAGTATTATGACTTTTTTACAACTCCATTTTGAAACATAGAAAATTGAATCTAGACGTAAAAATATAAAAGTACATTAAAGATATAGCTATTGTTTTATTTTATATAGTTATCAGGAAAAACTATTGACGACCGTAAAACATTTTGAAAGGAGTATTACCACTTCAGATTCATTTATTGAAAATGGGATGATCGATGTCGAACGTTTATATCGTATAAGGTCCAACACACTCATACAGTGTCCCTCCCTTCCTGTGTGGTATACTTTTTCGATAACTATTAATTATTATTTATAATGTACACTGTATATCGTAGGTATACTACATTTACTACATGCTAGATTGAACTATTTTTGAAAGATCCAAACAAACAACGTTCACTTGTGAACACGAGCACCGGAAAATTTAAATAAATATTATACATTATTGGAACAATGGACGTAACTGTGCGTAAACAATTGAATGTAACGAGTAACGACTGCGGTAAGGCATGTATGACCGTCCTCGAATCATCCTCAACCCAAAACGTCTTGTCTAAAAACAATCAACCATTAAGACCAATCGGTATAATTGCTGTCATTAAAGAATAGTAGGTACTAAAATTAAAATTAATATCATAAATTGAAAATCATTTCAGTCATTTAAAACTCGTTTTTTTAACAGATCCGTAGTATATTAAAGTAATAGTTCTAATGTACTATAGAAGTCGTATGCCAGAGATCACACACACAGTATGATGACGTTACGTTATAACTGCTGAAAAAAATCGAGTTAAAAGTGGCAGGGTTATGATATTGTTTTTTTACGCCGGACCGCGGTTACTGACCATTTTGTAGTATTCTTATTATTTCTAATAGTTTGACGTGCCGGCGGGCATACCACAATGAATGAGAGACTAGAGCCGCGTGAACATGGTGCGTGCGCGCACGCATATCTTAATAAAACGTGCGTATAGTCATTGTAAAATCACATCGTATATAGGTACTCCGCGTTATAATAATTATTATTCATTATTCTTTCTGCCGTTGCTTCGTGTTCAGAAATAAAAAAACGAGTGTTTTTTATTTCTGTACGTCACCACCGAAGCATATAGTCCCCCTCCGACATATAATAATGCGATATTATACGTATTATTATAATTATTAAGTATACAATATAGTTTCGGATTTAACACGGCGGTGGTACTTGATAAGCGGTACTATATTATGTTATAATATTATACACACAGACATAGATATGTATACACGTTTTGTATGAACAATATTTACTGTACGTCTCTTTGAAGAGCGAAGAGCACAAGTGTTTTGTGCGTTACACTATTACGAAATATACCTCGGCAACCGCCGCCGACGACCGCAGTTGTCGGATGATCGATTCGGTAGAATGGAAAGGAAAAAGCTGATAATAAAACTCGTATAAACACGAGCGTATCGTATGTGCGTATAGTCTTATACTATACAATGTTATAGCATAATGTAATATAATATTGTTATAGTTTATGTTTTATCTATAATAAACGAACTCCATTAATTAAATATCTGTATGACTGTATAATGTTACCGTTTTAACGGTGATAATATTATTATTAATACTATTTGTATTATTATTATTATTATTATTATTATTATTATAAATAACAATAAGCAATCGGTACCTCGTACCTAATCGCAGAACAACAATGTGAAATTATAAAGCGGAAGGTGAAGATGCATTTTTTTTAAATCTAGCAAGATTAATATTATTACATTTTTTTAGAAATGTCGTGCCCATGAGTCATCATGACCTTTACATAATAACGATGGCCATCAAACACTGCATGACGTTTTCCCGAAAAATAAACAACTACCTTTGATTTTTTTTTAAAAAAGTCTTGGTTGGTTATTAAATCAAAATTAATTTATATAATATTTACGCCTTTAAAAATAATACGAGAGAACACGGAATCGCCTGACACGCGTTTATATTGACATATACATATATATATATATATATTATATGGTACTAATTAATTTTGAGCCCAAATCGCATTAAATTTTTTATTTCGATATCCAAAAAGTCAATAAAAATAATAATTTTAGATTTATTACAATGGTTTTATTGCAACTACAATAATTATTAATAGTTATATAAAGTATAATATATACAAGCCGATATTGAATAAATGTTATAAATATTTATGTGTTCCTCGATGGATCGTACATAGTATAAATTCAACATGCCGTGCATGTTAAAAATATAATAATGAGGTGCAATACAAAATGCGATAACACCAATGTAGAGTGCCAATATTCCTTAGAATTTCCTTTTTACGATTTAGCCGACGATTTAAATAACAAGTACGACATGTACGCAACATGTAGTTACATAAAATATGGTTTGATGCAATATTTAATATAAAATTTATTTACTCATATATAGTAGGTATAATAATAAATAATAATATTATTTTCCCTATATGTGCGCAAAAATGTGAGTAACACATAACTATTTAAAAAAAGCAACGACTCGTACATTATAGAAGTGCGCATAGCAAGATGTCTGTAAGCGAATAAAATATGTAACAGAGGTGGACGAGTTATGATACAAGTCGATGTCTGGTATGATGGTGGCTTATACCGGATATTAGTATATTTTCATATGTTCAGCTTATTCAAAAAAAAAAAACCGTATAATTCATTAATATATCATGAATTAAGCTGGTATAAAAAAAAAAACTTGGCAAACAGTGAATATTGATGAAATAAGATTACATTATTTTTAATAGACATAAACAGATGACAGGAAATAAATGAATACAATTGATACGATACACATCACTATACATCGGTTTTTATAGAACACTACGCCCACCGTATAAAATACGTATACCTATAATATATTATTGTCTGTAATAATATATATTATAAACGTGCTTTAGAAGCTCCCAAAAGCCAAGATATTTATTTTGAAAAATCCATTTTTACAATTATAATTTTGCTTGACCACTGACCAGTAATCATCATAGTATTTTGATTTAAAATGTATTATTCAATTATGTTAAATTATAATAACGATAATGTATAATTATTACAAAGTTGTTTTTATTTAAAAATAATATATTTTTTCAGTCCTATCTAATATAAGCAAATAATATTTATTTTTATTAATACATTATGCCCTTATGTAAATTAAAATACTAATTCTTAATGTAGTAGTAGTTTCGGACGTTTCGATATTCATTAAATTTATTTTTTATTATTATTATTCGTTCATATTATAAACAGTACAGCTGTATAGTGTATAATATACTGTATATATGATGTATTACAAAAAGCAGTTGTTTTTATTGATAAAAATAAAAATAAAATAAATTTGAAATAAAAATATTATTACTGTCTGTAAAGTACAGCTAAATTTTTATTTGATTGGCTGTTCAATGAAAGACTAATAAGGGACTAATTCAATGAAGGGCCGAAATACTCGGATCCGATGATGATTGCATATTATTAAGATGGCGTAAAACTAAAAAAATTTGCCTCACACATGTGAAGTAATCACGTCTCTTCATACTTCAAAGATGTTGATTGCACGTTTGAAATTATATTAAGGAATATACCATCATATAACTGATATAAAAATTAAGGAGAAAAATTTTATCCATGTTTTGATAGGATTTTTTTTATAATTTTAATTATTAATATTATTAATTAATATTGATAAATGATCATTATTTATAAGAATTTTAAATTTTAATTACCTACGGCTTTTATTATTATTACATATATTAATAATAATAGCTTTCTAAAAAAAAATCAATACATGACATTGTGTCAAACACGGTCAAAATTGTTTCAATAACTCTTACTATAGATATAATACCATAATTTCAACCGTGTAATAACAATCTCGGGCGTACGAACGAAAGCAGTTTTCCCTATATACTTTACGAAGTAGATACAATCAATTTCAATAGTTACACACTGTTAACATGCATAAAAAAATAAAGTCCTTCTCCATTACTTATAAGTCATAACTTATACAGAAAAGATTTGTTTATCAGAGCCCAAAGGCGAATAACAAAAGACAGTGCTAATCAGATTTTTTTCCATTAATATATAAGAAAGTTCGGTGACGTATAGAGTAGGATACTAGGATCACGATGAATGTTTTACAAAATAAATTTTCATTTTTTTTTTCTAAGAAAAATGTAAGCTCCGAAAAAGAATCATTAACAACGGCGGTGTTAGTCGAACTAGTTGAGTTCCGGGAAAAGGCAAGTGCAGGCGGCGGCCGTCAGCATTCTGCGAAACCTATAAATCGCGGCCAATTAATCCTTCCGCAGTACGAATTGCATCCGTGATTGTATACATAATAATAATTGACGTTCATTATTACTTATTAATATTTTTTATAGTTGTTGTTGTTATTATTATCAACATCGATAGAGAATATTAATTAGTGTATTATGATACGACGCTTCAGTAATAATGATTAATGTATTGCACGTCCATAATCGATTGATCAAATAATTTATATGTCTATACGATACATATTTGCAAAACGTTTACCAAGATATTTTCCAATCGCACAATATATCGTAAAAAATAACTTCAAAATATCTATATGCGCATGTTCTATATCTTTATATTTTTTGCAGTCGCGGACCGGCAGACGATTTATTATGTAGGACTACAGACTATTTAGGGTACAATACATTAAAAATGTATTTTTTTCCAATATAATATGAACCAGTACCCTTTTAATTAAAGACCGGCGGTTGAGTCACTACGTACACCCACACCATAATAATCTAAGGTAAATAACATATACAATTTAAAATAAAAAAGTTAAAACATATCTTTATGCTTCACGCATTCTTTGATTTTATAATTAGTCTATTAATAGTATTCGAAATGTACCCAGTTAACTTTGTTTACTCGTCGTAACAGTCAGTCTACAATGAAGGAAATATTTAAGTTGATAAAATATAATTGAATTACAAGAACTTTATCTGTGATGTAACACGTAACAGTGTTTTTTAGTTCGATATATATTAATTTTAAATATCTAAAATATAGATTTTAACTTAATACAACTCACAGTAAAACTAAGGAAGGCCAAAATAGATTATTTTTAAAAAATAAAATATTAAAATACATTTAAACTATACCCATCTGATCTCTATGTACTAACAGTTAATCCAACTTTTTAAAACTAAATACTAAAACATAAAAAATTATCGTTACATCATTCATATATTTTCAATTTGATAAAAGGTCAATTATTACGAATAATATTTAACCTAATCACATGCGTGCCACATAGTTGGTCCTATACTAAAATCAAATCTGATTTGTTTTACATATTATTATTTTTATAAACAGAGATAAAAAATCGACATGGAATGTCGCTTAAAATATAAATATTACATTGATAAAAATTTCTTTGTGCTAATGCCAAGAGTAATAACATTATAACAACAGCTTACAATGAAGAATTCGAATCTCTAATATGTACAAATTAGAAATTTTAAATATAGTTCATAAATGATACCTATATATTTTCAGAGTGTACTAACTGCTAAATGATATAATATGCATTTAATAATGCATCACCAAAATAATCAACGAGAAAAAAAATCTATTACCTGTAGGCTATGATATAATAATGCGATAAAAATCAAAAAAATATCTCGAGTTAAATTCTATTATTTAAAGCGGTGTTGCTGCTAAAAATTGTTTAGTAAAAAATGTATAATCAGTGTTATTTCGTACAAGATTTCCAACTGCACCTTAATATAATTACATATGATATAATATCTATTCTGCTTCGCGTGATAAAAACAAATATTATAATGCGTACGCATAGACCTACCTACCTAGTAATATCAAATTATATAGATCAGAAGATCAGAATGTTCTCGGAAACAATGTCATCGGACGTGGGTTGGTTCGAGTCGGTTATAATAAAATAAACAACGTAAAACGCCCGTGAACAATATCATAATATAATATTATACAACAATAATTGTTGTGTAACGACAATGGAATTATATTATATTATTGTCCACGAGACGTGTTTCGTCCCGTCATCCCGGTTTTGAGTCAGCCGCGCATACACGCGCGGGCGACATGACGGGAACGGGCGTCACCGGATTAGATGATTGGGCTCGTGATGGTATAATATATACAGCCGTATAGGCGCCGCTTTTTTGGGAGCACCGCGGCGTTGACGTATATTCAAATAAAATTACGATAATGTAATCACGCCCTGTAACCACGTCGTTTTTTATGGCACCTATGGAGTGTGCAGCGAGGGGTGGGGCAACCAGCGGAAAAGCTCGGCCGTGTCGTACATTATTCGGGCATTGCATATATATATATATATATATACGTGACGTGACGACACGGCCATTATGTATTATTTAATGCGGTACAATGCCGCAGCGGCCTCGCCTGTGCTAACAGTTTTATAGTGGTTTTGCGCACTTTTAATTTCGAGAGCCGACGACGAGTATAGAGTTTATTGGTCTTACGTGTACCGATTAAATATATATAAATATAAGTATCATATAATATATAGCCGTGTATCATACGTTTGATTTCGTTTTACGCGCGGAGATGGGCTATCTTTGTATGAGAGAGGGATGCTCTATAATAGTTATACACACACTCAGAGCTCTGGCTATATTATTATGGTAATGGACACCACGTGTACATAGTGCTTTGAAGAGGTGGTTTTTGAAAACGTCAAGTGGTCTTAAAGAAAATTCGCAGAGTAATTATTTACATTCAACTATACATATATTATGACGTTTGTAGTTGTATACCTATTTTTAAGTTATTTATAACCGGTCCCGATCGATCGTTTTACTTTGTGGGTAATATATCATATAACTATATACTATATTATAACTCGAAGGTGTTGACTGTTGGACGAAATTAAATTTTGAATTCGGTGAAATGTATATATCAATAATAGCCGGCCGAATATAAAGATTTCGATACGATTCGTAATTTTTCGGTTGGAAATATTCTAAAACGTAATTATTGGACCGCCTGCAGTGAAAACGGACCTGGGACGTATTAGGCATCCGTGATTAACGGAAATATTCAAATAAACTAAAACAATCTAAGACATATCGTGTTTGATGAACGAAAGACGTTCAACACGGTTTACGGGAATGGCACTTCAGATATTTTACGATACATATATAATAATTACAAAGACGCATCGTCGAAAGGTGTAGTAAGCTCGTGCGAATCGGAGTGATGGTAGGTACTCGCGGTGTTCGGTGAATCATGGCTGCTGTGGTATTCGTGCTACCGCGCCCATATACACCATTATGTACGCCGACCGCAGTGTACTGCTAACCGTTGAGTTATTATCCATCAACGCGTGCGTACACGCAGTGCGTGCGTTAACCGCATTTATAATTAGAGTCCGTTTTGATGGCGATGATGATGATGTTCATTGGCAAAATGTACAGCTGCGGCGGCGGTGATGTAGAAATGACGCAATTGCACGGCCGACGCGTGGTGTTTGTGTATCAATCGGCCGGACGGGAAAAGAAATACGGAAAAATGTTTAGGAAACAGATCGAACACAATCGAACGATAACAGCAAACAACTACTGCGCGTCGTTGTCGGGCCGGTCGGGGAGCGGTTACCAGCCGTTGCGGAGTCCGCGAAATTCCGGGAAAGAGTAATATAGGAGCATGGGTGCACCGACCGGGCCCCGACACCTAATTATTAATATTATTATTATAATGATTATCGTCTTGGTCGTCGTCGTGATCGTAGTTGTACAGATGAGCTTCACATCCGGGGTACACGGCCGGGATATCGGAAAAAAAACCGTAAAAGCCAGACGTGTAAAAATAAAATAAAATGCATAACACCGTTGTAAACGATAGTGCGAATTGCGTGTTCGCGAGTATTATAATTTATAATATTCGTTGTATTAATCGTTATACAGAGTGCTCGTAGAGTCGTGAGACGACTCCGTTCACCGTTTTACGCAGTGCGGTAGGTTAGGTATATTATCAAAACGTCGTACGTAGATAGGTCGTCGGTATAATAGCGAAATAAATTGTTATATTGTTGTTACCGGGGCGGCGGACGGGGTGTTACACATTGTTATTGTTGTCGTTGTGCAGCAACAGCAGTGTACGAAAAATTATTAAAAAACTACGGCGGTCGTAAAAACATTGTCCCCATCGACGACGACGACGATGACGACGACGGCGGTATAATATTATAACAACCATCTGCTGCCGCCGGTGTTGCTATTTACGCATACCGAAACAGTATTATATCATCATATCATATTATTCACACGGTGGCTGGCGGTGGTGAATAATAATAATAAAATAAAACATTATATTATTATTTCGTACGTTGTCATTCGCGCCCGCGTGCGTGTGTTTCAAATAATATTCAAACGACCGGCGGCGAACACAACACGCACAATCGTGAACGGTATGTATAATATGCACACAATACACGGTTGTATATATGCTGGGACGTCGTGTGTTGGTTTGTATTTCAAACGAAAAGAAAAATTAACAAAGAAACGAAACTTGGCCCGCGACGGCCGTACGCACGTCGCGGCGATCGTAATCAAACACAACATAATGTATAATATAATGTGTTATGTATAAATAATATTATATTCATCGGAACGCGTTTAAATATGCGCGATCACGCGGCGACGGTGTTGCTTAGACGGTCGGATGTATATACCTAATATTATACGCACACACGCGGTCGTATATGGTGTGTGTGCGACAAGCCGCCGGTGCGGGTTTGTGGGTGGCGCGACGACGAATAACAAGTAATAATAATAATGGTACACATTATCGTCGTAATAAGACAATAGGTTTCGAGGGTGGACTGGACGACGGCGGCGGTGTTCCGGCGAGGTCTCCGTGTTTGGGGTCTGTCGTCGTCGTGTAAAGAGGGGCAAGACCTATAGAATATCAAAGTATACCTCTATACTGCCTTCGTCCCACGAGTGTATGTGTGCTTTTATGAACAGGCGAGATCGTGTGTGCTGCAGCGGTCAGAACGATATAATCTGTGGTCAACGCGTACATAATAATATTATGTATACCGCACGAACTGCGATGACGATTAAAAATTATTCAAATCGCCGATAGATGAAAACCGTCTCAGGTTTCCTATCGGCGTGTGTCGTGCCGCGAAGCTGTAGAGAACGGATTTATCGTTATATCGTTGTAATTAGTCAAAGGGAGACGACGGGCGGACAATCGGTCCGGTCGTATTTATTATACGATTGTGATTTTATTACGTATAATATAATATATTATAATAATACACAAGAACCGCTCAGTGACGACGACGACGACCACCGCCACCACCAGCACTGCCATCACCACGTGGTAATACACGGCCGTCGTCGGCAGGACCAAATACGACGACGACGACCTTATTGTAAAAACAATGGACAGTGCCGCGGGGAACGGGGAGAGTAGGAGGAAAGCCGGAAAGCAGTCGAAACGCGATGAACGTACGGCGATGGGCGATCGGACTCGGACGGCTTCCTCGGCACAGTGCGACACTCCTTTCTCTATTCTCCGTTTAATATTATTATACGACACGATATTATTTTAAACACAACAAAATATCTCATATTATTCGGTGGTTTTACACGTACGACGTGCAATGTGCTATGTATACGCGTATATTACAATAATATCACAGACAAGCCACAATAATACATACCCCAGTATGGGTATACTATAATTATAATAACTAAATATTCTCAACCACTCGTTACCGTGGTCGACGAGTATACTGGGCGGAATTCAATGAGGTATTTTGGGAGTCCGAAGTATATGTATACCTCGAAACACGTCACCGGATCTAATGAAATTAATTTCAGTTTTGCAGTTTATGGATATAAATATTTTGATAGGCATGACTAAAATACTAATCCATAGGGCAATTTTTTTTTAAGTCGAGGGGTATATCATCCAGACAGACATGAAGGATACCCCTCCCACCAAATGAAAAAAAACGCCACTGGGGCGCGTAATACATTTCGTTTTCGTCGCTGCTGCAGCTGCGGCGAATGCGTAACGGCCGCGCTTGCAGCTCTGAAACGTGCAGTAGAATCGACATTGGGCGTGCGGTGTTTAGTTTTTTTCTAACCGTTTTCGACGTATACGATACTGAACGACATGCACACACACACGATAATAAAATATTCTACAATTTCAGAAAAAGCTTTTATGTGACTTGTCCCACGCGTCGTTGAACACATTACATGGATCGGGCGCGCGTAATCTTCGTTTTGCTTTCGGCGGCAGCGAACCGCAGTTCCAGTGCGAGGCAGCTGCAGCGCAGCAACGCCTCTCCTTCTACTGCAGCACACACACTCACACACACACACGCACACACCCCTGTCAAACGCGCGTACGCCTTTTCCGAAGCCGCCGTTGTCGTTACTTTTTTTTTTTCGGTGCACCACGAGCGACGGCGGCGTTTCGGTAGCAGCTGCTGCTGTTGCAACGTGGACGACAATATGCAGCGGAGGCGACAATTACGCGACCGACGTTGGATCTACGAAGTTGCCGTCTGAATCGGCTATTTTTAATACTCGAGCCCTCCTCTTCTCTCTCTCTCTCTCTCTCTCTCTCTCTCACTTTCTCTCTCTCTCTCCCAATCGGCCCACACGAGCAGCAGGTCCACCGCTGAAGATCCATCACGGCCGTTGACGTATATAATAATAATAATACGAGTATGAATATAAAAATGGCCCCATTCGATATATTCACGACGAAAAACGTCTGCGCGGAGTGGTGTATCACACCGAGAAGGGTGACGCCGCGTCACGCGTCCCGTGATGAATTATTATGAGAAAAAAAAAAAACAACCATCGGTCGTGTATTATAATAATATATTAGGTAGATATGTGTGTACGTATATGCATGTTTTCTACGACGAGAAGAGGTGTATACACGACTGGTGGTATTATAGGTATAATATTATAATAATACGGCAACTCGAACGACGCCGGTGGCGGACGCTCTCCGACCGTAGTAGTTGTTTTGACTATTATATATTTTTATTGTAACATTTCGTAAATGATTTCGTATCGAATGTTATTATAATAGTAATAATAATGTTATGCGAAAACGCGCCGACCGACTGCGACGTCGACGGTGGGCCACCGTTTCGTTATTAGTTATTACCTACGCGCTACATTATAATATGTTTTGTACACAATCGAATAATGATAATAATAATAATAATAATAATAATAATAATAGCTGACTGCGATATACGACGACTCCTCACTCTTCCACTCCGGCCGTCGTGCCCTCGTGCCAGTTTCCCTAATATGGGGAGTGCCCTCCGGCGGCCATAAAATCGGGAAAAAAAAAAAATATATTAAATACAAAATAATACATAAGCCCGGCCGGTCGTAAAAATACGCACACCCAAACCTAAAAAAATACACGTGTGTCGTGTAAAACAATAACGGGGACACACATATTATTAGTTATTAGTTTATTATACGTATACAAGCAGCAATCGCTTTACATATTTTCACATCCCAGCAACACGTTGCGAGACGATGACGCCGTACCCGCGGGTAAATACGGTCCGTGGTCGCGGTGGTGCAGCGGCTGACGGTGGTGCAAACGGGTACACAGAAATTTTACCGCCGTCGCCGCTCGGCGGTACGCACATTTTTTCGTTGTTTTTATACCACTGCAGTCCACCGCGAGTTTTGTTATTAATATTATAATATGATTAGTGTTATTGCTGTATTACGTGCGAATGTATGTGAGTGGGTGGGTGGGTCGTGTGTGCGCGCGTGTGTGTGTGGGTATTTATAGTGTCGCCCAAGTCTGCACGAGATGGATGGATGGTCCGAGTCGACGGGCCGAGACGCGCGCAATATCGCTGTTATCGCGTAATTACACGTCGACGGGTCAACTTTAATAATATAGTATTATACATTATATTATAATATGCTGCAGCCGCCGACGGTAGTAGTGGTTATATAGTGTATTATGCTCTCGGCGCACAGCCGTCTACCGCGTTACGCGAAAAACGATTACTCCACCACACCCCTACTCGGGCCTTGCCTAGCATGTTCAGCACGACTATTTTTATAAGTCACCGGTGCAACCGCGGATTTTCACGACCGATAAACCGCTGTTGGCGCCCCCGCCTCCCCCCCTAATCACTAATCCTGGCGAGTACCCTGTTGGCGGGTACCACCGTCAGTGTTTTTTTGTTGGCATTCCCGCCGTTCACATTCCTCGGTATTTTACATCACGATAAGCATCGACGAGATAAAAAAATAACTTTTTATGGCCAGAAAAACGACAAGTACAAAGCGATTAAAAACTATTCCATTTTATTATCGTCGTACACGCCAATTGCGTACGCGCAATGGAACGTCTACGGAGAAAACATTCAACCTATATATTATGTATAACAATAATATAATATATAGCCATCACGACTCCACCACACTTTATTTAATAAACGCGGCTCGATAATATATATAATATGTGTGTGTGTGTGTGTATAGTTAGAGTTTGGACAGCGACACACGCATTACCCGATCGACGTTATATTGTTATTAATAGACCGTCGGCTGCGGCTGCGGTGGCGGCAAGAGGAGGAAATCTGCGGGCCGCTTAGGGTCGTCGACAGTGCCATCGTCGTCGTCAGAGATTAGGGGAGACCCGACCCCCTTGTATTTATAGATCGACCCGTTTTGACGAGTTCCTCGTTTTCGCTCTACACAGACACATATCATACTATGTGTATTATAATATATATATATACACGTCATATTCACCAAAACACATACATTATTGTACACACAACGCTTGGAAAATCGCTATCCCCGACCGCTCCTCGATCACATGGTGAACGGGGAAAAAAACGCATTAGTCACTATGCACATATTATAATAATATACAGTTATACACGCGGCCTCTGCCGTAGAGCGTACATAAACTCTTGACATTTCAAACCCCGCAGCAGCGGCGACGGCGGCGGTGAGCCCTCCTTCGAGGACGCGTAGTCTAATAAAAATAAAAACTAGGCGGTGACGGCGGCGAAAAGGGGTGCTGCGGCGGTTAATGTTCGTGAGTACGGCCGCCGTCAAACGGAAAAGAAAGGGCGCGGCGACGTGCGGAATGGATTGAGCGGTCGTGTGTGAACTGCAAGGGACGCCGCAAGACGCGGGTCGACGGTTATAATATTTTAATAGGTAAAGGTACTTAATAATAATAATAATAATAATAATAATAATAATATGTAACACAATATTACGAGACAAGGAAAAAAAACCGAAACTATTATGTCCGAACGGCATCCAGTGAGAACCACCACCTCCACCGATTAACCGAGCCGTCTGTAATCTGAACGCCGACGCTACGCTAAGGCCGTTAAGATTATACACGACTCGCGTCGTGATAAAAGTTTTCCGTGACGGCTACCGAAAACCACATAAATTCTTACCAGGCGCATGCGTTATCTGTGTACGTATATTTGGGCTATGTATAATAGTATAACAACGGTCGTAGTAATCGAATATGTAATTTAATTTTAAATCGGTATGTGTGTGTGTAGTCGATTTACGTAACGGCAACTGCACAGCAGCAACAACAGCAGCAAAAGCAGCAGGTGTGCGGCGGCGGTAAATATTATTAGAATATTGCTCAGAACGCCGCCTCTCCGACTACCGGCTGGAGCGTAATTTTAAAGACCCGATAACGATTTCCCGTATAAAATAATTATTATATTGTGTGATACGCGACGCGCGCAGCCACAAACACGACGACCGCGATAATCGCATTATGTAACGTAATTAACGTCGTATTGTGTACAGCACAGTTTGGGAATTCGTGAGTTTTTCGGAAAGCAGCATAAAAAAGAACACGCGGTAGATGGGAATAAAAAAAACGGCGCTGGACGCCCCGAGGGATCTCGCGTCGCTGCCGCCCCATCAGCAACCACCTTACCGGGTAACCCGATATTATATTGTGATGCACGGACACGCCATAATAGGCACGTATAGGTATAAGTTTGTGTATTAGACTGCGATGATGCATTTCGGATATACACGGACGCGAATCGTATTATTATGTATTATTATTATAAATTGGGTATAATGTATAAACCATAATTCGATACTCACAGACTCTGATCACATCGGCTAAAACGACGGCGGCTACCAACAGGAACGCCGTCGTCCTCGCGAAATCGCTCGCTCGTCTTCTCCGGGGGGTGGCAGCGGTAGCCACTGCTGTTTTTGTTGTCGCTTCGATAGTCATCTCTTCTCGAAGTGTAGGCAAAACGTGCTCCTGCGAAGAAAAACAAAACAAACACGCCGAGCTGTTATACACGAATACGATACGAGTCAAGAGATCATTGAGTAAAGGTGAGTGCAGCAGGTATTGCGTGCGGATAACCGTAGTCGCCGCCGTCGATCTCGCCAAAGGTTTAGCAACGTACGCCGACAATACCAACCGTCGTATATGCACTCGTCGACGACTCTTTTGACGGACGGGCAGGTGTTGTGCGCGACGGTTGTTGCCGCCTATCGAACACCTTGTGGGCGAGTAAACACAATGACAATACCGGCGGCGGCGGCAACGGTATTGCACGCATAGCGATGGAATAAATTTTGTTATTTATTATTATTATTATTATTATTACTAATCCTAAAACTATATGTTATAAGTACTATAATTTTTGTTTTACGCCTGTCTCGTACTTTGCCACCGAAATCACCGGCGCGAATAACCTCTGCAAGGCCGCTCTGGAGAGCTGTCGATGTGGTTCACGCGCGGTCGCGCGCGACACGTAGTCTTTGGACGACTCGCGGACCACCGGTGCACTTTAACCGCACTACGTGCTTCTCCTCTGGTGAGGTCGTCCGGGTCGACTACCGCCGCGCCGTGTGCGTGTGTGTCGTGTGTGCGCGCGCGAGCGTTACCGGTCGGTCGCCGTTACTCCGGCGACGACGTGTGCGGACGCGGAAAACGATAGTGACGGATATATGTACGGACGCGATCCGCGTTTTCGCGCGCGTGCCGCCGTCGACGTGCGGGGAAATCGTCAGGGAAATCCTCCGGCGGAGAGAGCCGAGAAAAATTTGAAAAATTTAATTGAAATTCGGTTCGGGGAGACTCGGCGGTTATTGCGAGCGCAACATATTGTCGCCCGGCCAAATGCGTAGTCTTTTACACGGAATCGTTTTTGCGCAACACGTTGCCGTTGTATCGTGTTTAATTGATATTCGTTAACACGTATCGGAAACACGACTGTTAGGAAAATAAAAAAAAACCGGTACGGGTACAGCGGTATCACCGGTGCGTTGCTGCTGGACGACCGACTGCGAGTGAATGACTGGCTCGGTTGGTTGCCGCGGAGTACGCAAAGCAGTGTGTAGCGGCGGCGGCGGCGGCGGCGGCGTGCGTGGTTGTGCGTAGCACTCTATGGACAAAAAACCGTACAACGATAATCATTTCAAAACGCGGGCGTTGGATGTGCGCGTGCGGGCGCTACTCGATGCCGGCTGTTAGTCGAGTCGGCGGCGGCGGCGGCGGCCCGTGAATTGCCGGCGTTTGTTCCGCGCCCGTCGAACGGCGTGCGGGGAGTGGCCGGGCGGACGCGGGCCGGAGGGAAGCGGCCGTCCGGGCGGGGGGTGCGAGGGGGACCGGCCGCCGGGGCCGGGGTACCGTCGACCGCCGCCGAGGCCTTCCTCCTGAAGGGGGTAATGCGGCCGTGGGGAGGAGGGGGGAAACGATCTCGTGTCGGTTGGCGCCCAACTGGCGGCCGCCGCCGCTGTTGCCGCTCGCCGTCCACGGCGGCGATGTCCCCCACCGTTATATGCACACTCAACATTCGTCCGCGGATCGCAATGATGATGATAATAATAATAATAATAAATAATACCGAATTACCGACGTCGCGTCGTCGTTGTTCGTCGAATACCCATACATGTCGACGGCTGTTTTTTTTTCCTTTTTTTTTTTTTTTTATATTCAATAAATACAGCGAAACCTGTCTCTTCCAACAGTCCAAAGACGATCCCCGAATAATAAGAAACGATAAACCCAGAAACCGAACAATATTATAATATAGGAGAACATTTTTTTGACCCGCCGGTGTTGAAGAGTTTCTATAGTATGTTATATTATATTATATGATATGATTTATTTGTTTGTAAGGATTCCCATCAAAATATTATTCAAACTCGTTTAATTTGTACGTTTCGTAATTGATTGGGACACGAATAATTATGAATATAAAAACATTTGCTAATAACACGCTCCGAGAGGTTTCATTTTTACGTAATTCATTAAAAGTCAGGAAACCAGGACAAGAAACGTAACCTATCCTGCAACGTACAAACGTTCCTTTTGGTTCTTTGAAATAAAGTAACCCCCGTGTAATGACGTTGTAACGGACATTAATTTGTAAGACTAATTATTTCATTCGATGTACGTTTTATCAGTGACGTCACGCACTCGTACTCATCGTTAAAATTTGACATTTCTGCACAAAGATTAATGTTTGTTATTTACACACGACGACTACGGTAACAATACCTACCGTGTAATACAATAAAATAATATTGTTGATAACATTTATCGAACTACAACAACGGTGGATTCTTGTCGGCGAGAAAAGTATAGCATATAGTAATTATTATACTGTGGTAGATAAACTGCGCGATTCCCATATGTAGCGATCTATATGACTAAATGACTATTTGTTTAATGATTCACTGTCAGTGTTTTATGTAACGTGTTTACAACATCAAAATTGTTGATGAAATATTTCAAGACTATAATTGTATACATGTATATAGCCAATAACCATATATAGGTGATCTGAATGATCTGATAAATTATTGATAATTATAATTAATACATTTTTTTTATTATTAATGACAATATATTATATAGGCTATACTCAGCTATAGAATATTATAAATTATAATCGCATACACAACATATTTGTGTTGTATAGCAGATCTATAAGTTGCGTATATTACTATATTGTTGGTGGAAGGACACTACAGCCCCCCCCCCTTCGTATACTATTATACGTTTTTTCATATCAAAATGACATTATTTCACAATATTCAAATTGTTCAAAAAGAATAGGAACAGTGATTTTATATTCTAATTTAAATTGATTCTAAGCGTCTACTTATCATAATCTCTGAAAGTCAGTTATGTATCAGTTTTCGTGATTTCAAAATAAATATGTAATAATAATATATTATAATCCATAATGCCCCATTGTGTATACCTAATATATTATGTGTGTATAATCTTGTGTTATTATTATTTATGAGAATTACACATTTTCTAATGCTATTAAAAAAATAAAGTGATAAATCTATTGTGAAGTAATAATTATAATAATACATTATTGACTATATGCAATTTTTATTGCAGCACTTAAAATAGTGAACACAATCATTTTTCTGTACAATATATAAGTACCACAATACACAACACATATTATATAAAAAAAAATCCTTGATATAATACTAACCTAAATGCTAGAAGGATTGGGTTTGGTCGAAATTAAATTTTTAATTATTTTCACATTATATACTTGTGTTCATATGGTTACGAAAATTTATTTTTTATGTTTTAAATTCTGAGTACCTGTAGCCATAAATGTGTTGATGACGTTTTAGTTTTGTTAAATGTATGTCATCGCTTATTATTATCTTTTGGAGCAGTGCAAATGATTCAATCTTCAACTTTGATGGTTGTTTTTGTTTGCGAATTGAATCTTTACTAAGTGTCTAAGTAATAAGTATATACTTCAATTTATTTTTTATTTTTAATGAAAATCAATCCTTTTTACTGTAAATTATTAATTTAGTTGTGTATTTACGTACCTAAATAATTGAAAATATGATCCTTATGTATTTAATAATTCCAATAACCATAATTTAATAGAAAAAATTAAGGATATATATATTTGATTCACCATACTGCATAAGTATTATTTTTTTTTAATATTTATATAAACTGATATATTTTTATTACATATTTGCAAATATACCAACTTAATATACATAAAACGGCATAATAGGGGAAATATCCACTACACTGCAGATGTATACATATAATAGGTATAGAAAATAGAGGGTTACAACCCCTCTGAAAGCTTGGTCTTAGTTTAGCCAATATGATAGCGATGAATATTGTATCAATGATATTTAAGCATGTTTTTATTTACAGTATTTTTGGAAAATCTATATTGTTTTAGCGTGTATAATTATGAATTAAATTTTATCAACATTTTCCAACTTGATTAAAAATATAAAATGTACATATTTTGCACATTTTTTATGCATATCAATTTAAAATCATTTTAGTATAATTTATATTCTGAGTTACATTAAAATTAAAATTTTATTGCACATTAATATGGAAATTTGTTGTGGACATTCAGTTGTCTCAAATCAAAAATACATCTGAGTAATAATCTATATAATATATGCGTAATGCGTATGCGTGATATCACTTAGAAACGTTAATTTCCGATATTGGTAATGACTAACGCTGTATTTTATCGATCTACAATTGAAATCCGGGTTTTATGAAGTTGCTAATATCTGTAAATGAAACGGCAGAGATACGAGTATTACATCTATAAACATATGATAAAAACCAAAATAATATATCATTAAACATATTAGGTACACATAGCACATACATCGCCAACCGGCAACCTACGTATTTATTGTACATCGGCATAACTATACGAGTATGTTTGTTCAACGATCTGTTTATACTTTATTCATTCACGGCTTTTGTTAAACGCGTTTTATTTTATTTCGGAATGTTTCCAGTATTTTCAGCTCGGAAATCAGTCGATTCTAAGTTTTTATGCTTTCCTCCGTGGCACAATATTCCGTTTAAGACTGGTTTCACTGCGTTTTGCGCACCTACAAAAATAATATTATAGATGTACATTTATAAATCGATAAAATGTCGGAAAGAGAGAGAAACAGTGATACGGTATGAGCGAGCACGAGAAAAACGGTAACGCGTGCTACGACAACGACGAAGGAGGATGGTGCGTCGGGGCACGCGAGCAGTGGCGTAGTTACGAGGGGGGCAAAGGGGGCGCTTGCCCCCCCAACCTCTTCTGAAAATTAACTTTTAAGCAAAATTTGGTAATTAAAAAAAAAACTGTATATTGGAAAAAAATATTTTAGATTCTGAACGGAGTTATGAATGTATTGATTTTACAAAGATATGTGTTTTTTTATTTTTTTATTTTTGTGTCTGTCATCACATTTTGGAGTAGTAATAATGCTTCGATTTTTGACTTCAGCCCCTCTTTGAATAGGAAAATTAATCTAGTTGGTACTCTGAGGAGCCAAAAGTAAACATTTTCCTACAGTTTTCAAAAAAATCGAGAAAAACAAAAAAAAATTAACAGAAAAACGGCAATTTTACGCATAACCACTTTGTGACAAAATCGATATTTTAGATTCTGAACGGAGTGATGAATGTATTGCATTTACTATGATGTGTGTTTTTTTTTTTTTTTTTTTTTTGTGTCTGACTCCAACATTTGGAGCAGTAATAATGCTCCGATTTTAGACTTCAGCCCCTCTTTGAATAGGAAATTGAATCTAGTTGGTACTTTAGGGGGGTCAAAATTAAAGTTTTCAAAAAAATCGAGAAAAACAAAAAAAAAATGACAGAAAAATGGAAATTTTACGGAAAAACCACTTTTCGACAAAATCGATTTTTTGATTTTGCTGTAACTCAAAAACGAATTATTGTAAATACTTGAAATTTTCACCAAACATTATCTTAAAGTGATAAAAAAAAATCCGAAATCGTTAGTCACAATTTTTTTTTATAAGTGTTTAAAGTTCGAATTTATACGAAATATGTCAAAATTTAAATTAAATTCCATACGCTCATAATGCGAATGTTGGCCATAGTAACCATAGTAACATAATATAAAAACTATACTATTTGTTTCAAAATAGAATATTTGACAATATTTAAATATAATATATCCTAAACTGACAAATCATCTCCGTTCAGAATCGTTTTTCGTATACAATGATACCTATCATTGCATTCAAATTTAACCTTCCATAGTCTGAGGTCCACCCCACCCCCTAATATACAGCAGAGCGATACCCACTTACCCGCTTTTTTTTTTTTGATTTTGCTGTAACTCAAAAACGAATTATTGTAAATATTTGAAATTTTCACCAAATGTTTATATTATGGTTATCTATTTACGGTTAAAGTATTTTGATCTTTTTTTAAGCTACTTATAGACAATTTAATTTTCGATATTTCTAAGTTTTTTTCCTTAAAATGCCGATAAAAAAAAATTTGGCTATCCAAAAAATCTTTAAAATTTAATACAAGGGTTTGTTATAAGTACTCGTGTGTTTGACTTAATATAATTCATGATTATTATGAACAATTTTGAAATTATGCCCCCCCAACTAAAATTCCTAGCTACGCCACTGCACGCGAGGGTTGAAATGGTTGAATAAAATAAGTGTACAGAGCAAAACAATATAATGGAGTGTAATTTATTGTCACGTATGGAGCGCCGCCGCCGCCGCCATAATAATAATAATAATAATTGCTGACCCGACCCGACTGCCATTGTCGTCGTGTCATAACGATAATAATGTAAATAAAAACGGGTACGCTAACGACGGACACTGACCGTCGGAAATAACTTGAGCAGCGGCGGCGGTGGTACTCACTTTGAAATACTGCAGACACGTCAAAAATAATCGGTATTCGCGGCGGAAGTATACTTACCGGCGGTGATGGTTTGTTTACCGCCGCTGTGAACATACGTATATATTATACAGCTATACGTACAGCGCAGTATTTAGTTGTTGTTCCCGACACGCCGAGATGTCGAATAACACGCATATGTGTAGAATAGTATGTAATAATGTACTGTCGATTCCGCATCCCGCGTTCGAATCAGGGATGGGCAAACTAGTTTAAAATTATTATGTGTATATATAAGCAATATGACCGCGTGTGGTATGGCACGACCGACTTGAACATTTTAGAAATTACCCTCCCCCCTGAGGGTCTAATGCGGCAACGGCTCGAAACTTTTTTGTTTTTATTCGTCGCGATGTATAGATACAAATGATACAATAATACTACATTATATTATGATGACGCCCTATAATATAAGAATACAATATATTATCATACTATCATAGTAAGAGGATTTTGTAAATACGAAATGGTATGGTAATGGGTAATTACTATGTACCGCAGAAACAAAAAAAAACGATATTCAAACATCACGCACAATGCAGCAGTACATAATACCATTGAGTATATATATACTATATATACTATATATACTCAATAATAGTGTAATATAATAATAATAAACTGATTTATTAAATAGCTGTACGAAAAAATAGTATTGTTAGTATATAATATTTTATAGAATATAATATGTATATTGTATACAATATAGTATCTGCTGTTCTCGCTTTTATAAAAAATAAATAATACTTATGTACTATGTTGCAATGTAATTGTTGAGCCGTGTTGGAGGACCACTGATGGTAATTTATCCTTCCCAGCTGACCGGCAAACTGCAGTTAATAGTGGCATAGTGCACACGCGACACACAAGTATATTAATATAATATTATGTCTCTTGGTATATTATTTTGTTCGTACTAACATTTCTAACATTCTCTCATATTTGCAGTATAGTGCACGGAACTCATATAATCGTATTTATATTTTATACATTTTTGTCGTGTGTGCATGAAAAACATTGAACCAAATGAAATAATTATATTATAATATAATGTGTAAATGTGTTAACGCGTGTGTTTAATATCCTAGTTTATAATGCATATTTTAAATGGTCAACATTCTGGGACACGAATGACTACGCTGACTTTATGGCATGGGTAGGTGTACTCGTATTGTAGATATCGGCTGTGCCAAGGTTTAATTTCTAGAACACGGTCGTATACTGAGTTAGGGTAATATACCTAGTGGTTAGTGCATAAGATGTTGAGACTTGAGTGGACAATAGGAAGCATTTTAATATATTATTTCAGTATATTTAAACCATTGAATATTATCTACCATAGAAGCCTTAATCGTTTAAAATTTAATTCTGTTAAATATATGACAAATATATAATATGACAAACGTATATCAGCATATTATCAGCATATATTTCTTCCATTTTGTACAGATTAATCAAATACTCGTTTTTTTTTTACACTTTGGTTTCGCGGTGTTTTTGGTTCACCAATGTTTTTTAATTTACAATAAAATCGGTTTATACTCCTTCAATTAGAACATTTACAAACTGTAAAATAGATAATGAATTCCGTTCAAAACTATTTCTTAAATGTACATAAAACTAAATAAACGTCTGTTTGTCAATGTAAATTCTGAAGAATGAAGATATAACTGTTCAACGTTTTGATAAATAGTCATAAAAATATATGTTTATACAAAGTAATCGGCAAATTTCAAAATGTGTGTAATCTTTCATTAAGCAGTTGTCAGCAAAACAGTCGTAAAGTCCTCGACAAAACAATAATCTCGTCTTTCAGATTTAGAAATAATATGTCAACTGTGTTATGTAACCATTTCTCAATTTCAGATGACTTGTTTTTATTTTATATTAATTTGATAAGCCAATTTCTTGAATTTTATAATACTTGCAAGATTGTGTTAAATGAAACCGACATCCTCCAATATTGGATCGCGGCCACGTTTCAAAAACTAATTAAGGTTAAGTTAGCCATACAAATTAAGTATGCCTTTTTCAAAATCAGCAATTACTTTTGGGGAGAAAAAATTAACTCAAGGTCTTGCCATGTTTTGCTTATTGCACGAAAAACGTACATTATGTTTGTGTAGGTACTGTGTGTATTTATTTTATAATAAGTAAGCAAGAAACTAGTAGAATGTAATGACTAATGATTATATGAGTAATGACTAATTAGTAATTAGTATCCAAATATTCACGAATTGAAAAAAAAATTAAAAATTAAATGAACAGAATAATCGGAAGTTTTATCCATGTAAATTGATTCGACTATTGCTAAAAATTAAAGATTTATTCCATCACACGAAAATATTATTATATTATCTTTTTTGTCATTTACTAATAAAACATTTTTATTTTACAGGCTAATGACCGCCGATGTCGAAGCCTTATTCTTAATAAAAAAAAAAAAAAAATTTATTTTGCTTAATTTTCACGTCAATTAAATTAAGCTTATGTTATAGACATTAGCTATATATGCTATATCACACAGCCCATGTTACTAGGATTTGGAGGCATAGTTTTGAGTCGGTTTTCATAAATATTTTTTTAGATTCTATTTATATCGAGAACTCTAATAACTGTCAAATTGTTATTTTGTGTTATTTCAGTAAGAATAATTTTTTTGGTCTAGCACTTACATTTTCAATACTTGGCTAGAATGTATATACGCAATATGATGATTATGCTTTGGCATAGTTGTGGTAAGGTTTTTCTATACAGTTTTTAGTTGTATACTGAATACGTATATTACGTAGTAACAATATAAGTTCTTTATTACACAAATTAATCCAAAATTTAAAATAATTTAAAACTAACTGCTTTTTACCACGATTACTTTCAATAATTATTTTTTCCATATCCATTGTGATGATTAAAATATACTAGTGTCTCGCAAACTTATTTAATACAAGCTAGAATATAAAACTCTAAAGTTGATAAAATATGAAACGTTAACATTTTATTTTAATTGTTACATGCATTGCTAACGTAATTAATTAACAAATTGTGAAAATATTATCTACAAGGCCTATAATATAATATTAATATATCACTTCTTATTATAATAAGGGATTACAAAAATTTAAAAGCTAAAATTTATTGTGGGGGAATATAAAAATGACGTATATTATTGTACTAACCGTAAACGAAAACCCAAGTTAAAATGGAACACCCACACATCGGCATTGAATAAGTCATTGTAATGTACCTATAATATATGTTAAATTTGAATTTAATTATAAATCATTGCATTCAGAAAATGATTCCGTGCAAAGACGGTGTTTTAGCCTTTATTACTAATTACCAGGGTTTGGGACTTTATGCACTTAAAGTCTTAAAATAATAAAAATATGCGCATAAATATGTGTTATACGCAAAAATTTGAAAAATTTAGATCAATTTTTTTTAGACTTACTTACTTAGACAAATTAAATTAAAAAAAAACCTTTTAGAAATTATATTTAAAAAAAATAGGGTCAAACTATTGAATTTTTTAGATTTTTTTAACATTCAGCATCTTATAGCAACCTATACCTATACCTAACCTATAGCAATTAAAATTAATTAATTAATTTCCAAATTTAGGTATATTTTATATTTTTATGTATAAAAAAATAATCATTATTATAACCATATAATTCTAATTATGTACTTACTTGCGTTACACTGGTTTATTAAATTGTTTTTGATATTCTCGACTTTGAAAAATCGTCTAGATCTAGTTTTATAGGAAAAAAATTATCTTTCTACGTTTATCGATGTGATTGAGTCATATTTAAAATATGTCATATTCATGTCAATTAATTAACCATTAAGAATGTTCTTAATTTTCTTTAGCATAAGAAGACCAAAATGTTTCTATTCATTTTTCCCTAATGAAATACGGAGTCATTCTATTAATTATCGACTTAAAGGCTTTATTATAAACAAAATCATATAAATAAAATTAATGTAGAACGCGTCAAAAATAAAAATTGTACATTAATATTTTGAATTTTTCTTATTAATCGATTAAAAAATATATATAATATACTTTTAAAACAAATAAATCTTTATAACATGCATGTGAAGAAAAAAACCAAAAATATGCAATATATATATATATATATATATATATATATATATATTATATATATTATATATAGTGCCGATGGATATAAACGATTATATGTGATTTATACATAATTATTTTCTAAATCTAGTAAATTAATTTCTATAAGAATTATGATCCAAAATATCCATATTTGTACTGTTATTTTAAGCAAAATCATTTCATAATTTAAACCACTCATTATTAAGTAATTTTAAAGATTAGATTAAATGTTCGTTTTTTAGATGCGATGTATGTGTATTAATATATAATGAACAATTAACACACACAAAAAGGGAAAGTCGCTCTGCTATGTATCATAATTCATAGGTTTTGGTTGTTTCGAGTGTAACTCGCGACGTTGATTAGGTACCTACCTAAACTGTTATGCGGAAGTGTTAAACTTGTATTCAATGATAAATCATTGCGCACAAATAACAATTCTGTCAAAGACACGCCGTTTTTCTTCTATTTGCAAGGTATATTTTAATATTATTTTTGGTAGGTAATTTATTTTTTTGTTAGTATCTAATATTGGTTAAACTAATTTTCACGATATATTAGATAATATACGATGAATAATAAATTATAATAATTTGTGGTAATTATAACTGACCTATACTGTTTAATTATGGCATACCTGCTATTATACCTAAAAATAGGTTAATCATAAATAGACCATAAAATATATCTAAAAATTGATCTAAATAATTTGATAGTTTCCTCACCTATAAAAAAATTAATATATTTGTATAATTTCGAAAAGTCAAAAATTGCAAATTTAATGTCAATTTGTAGGCTAAAAAGAGTGAAACTATTTTGAAAATTATAATATTAAGCTCAGGTCCGAATCTAGAGATTATTGGACACTCGTGGAAGATAATCAAATATAAGTACGCCTGTTTTTAGTGACAAATTGTTCTCATACAATTTTAGTGAAAATGAACTATTTATACGTTCATGTTTTATAATTCACTTCTTTCTATATCTATAAGAAATATTTAATTCAGATTTTTCTGTACATAATTAGAAGTGCCATAATTATTAAACATAAAAATAATTATAAAAATTATGTAACATGACACGACATAACTAACTGCTGACCGATATAATAACATATTCATACACAATTGGCTGTAAAGCCTTTTACGAATACTACACTAATACACACCATGTAAGAACTACAGTTCGGTGTACAGCAGTGGTGCCCAACCCGCGGCCCGCGGGCCACATGTGGCCCGTCACAGATTATTAAATAAAACATTATTATTAGATTAAGATTGGGATTATTCGTACTTTTATATTTAGTGGCCCGCTCGAAGATGATTATTAACCAAAGTAGCACGCCGAACAAAAAAGGTTGGACATCACTGGTGTACAGTGTACACATTATACATCAGCATATTATACTACTACTGAACTCTGTAAGACTGCGATACAGTCGACTACTATTGTAAAACTTTAAGTTACATATTTTCCAAGTACTAATTCTTATAAGTATTTAGTAGGCAATATAATAATAATGACTGTCATTAAGTCCTATTTATTTAAATATATTTTAAATCCTTTATCCTCTTTCCTCTATCTACATTCTACCCCCGGCTACGATAATAATATTTACAGGATCCACAGCTCAATTTGGATATCTTATAATATAGTTATATTTAAATGGTCGTTCCTCGACCACGTTACATAATAATTATCCTTTATTTTAAAATATAGAAAAATGTAATAA
The DNA here is from genome assembly GCA_020882235.1 of Schizaphis graminum. Classification (NCBI taxonomy): domain Eukaryota; kingdom Metazoa; phylum Arthropoda; class Insecta; order Hemiptera; family Aphididae; genus Schizaphis; species Schizaphis graminum. The sequence goes on along the minus strand of JAJFBB010000007.1, from coordinate 90,257 downwards.
AATAATAACAATTTATATATAAAACAAAATATTAAAAAGAATTATAATTAACTTTTATTTTATAATATTATAAATTCGCTAGACCCCGCGCTCTTTGTAGCCCGTACCAATTGCATCCGTGTTAAAATTTGATTGCTAATATTTAGCGTGAGGATAAATAATATTTTTGGTTTTCTGATTTGGCATTTAGATAATATTTTCGACATATCAACTTTACATAACTATAACTGCCCCGTCCAGCGTTACGTTTTTTCAATCGATTAATCAATTATATATTATTTGTTAAAAATAATTGCACAGCCCTAAACATCATAATAAAGAGGTAATATTGAGGTCATATGGGGATAATAACTATCCTATCTTATGATGGAAACCAAATCATACACATTGATCATAATTTCATTAAAATCAGTTGAGTAGTTTCGGAGTGCATCGTGTAGGACATACCCAATATTTTATACATAAAGATATATAACTTATAATAACTTTATTTTTCTTGATTTGACCATGACAAAGTCATTATTTACTAAACTAAAATCAATAGTTTCACTGTTTCTTATTCGATTGATAATAATATATTATAATATTATATATAATATAATATATTAAGCGTATTTTGGCCAATTGTAGATCGAATATAATTTTTAATTAATTTGAGCCTACTCAAACGATACGTTCGAACGTTGCATTTACACGGCTACGTTAAGTAAAAGCGAATTTTAATACAAATATTTGGAAAAATATCAGTCATTTAATACTATTATTTCTAAAACTAATACTAATATTATTTCCAAAATGTTTTGATTTATTTGTTTTTCAAGATTAGGTAGGATAGGTACTTAAAGTAAGATTTTTAAAATTGAAAATTTTCTCGGTTAATTTTGAAGATTTTAAATCTTCATCGTATTTAATATAGCTTTTTTAAAAGGGAATTAACTGATTAAATACATTTATACATTATTTGATGGCTGATGCGAATATTATACTCGTATTACCTACATATTATTTGTATTTTTCGTGGCAGGTAGATACGAGTTAGATAGAAAAATGATAGAAATTAAAAACAATATATTATCATCAAAATTGTTTCGTTTTTCCACTTTGCGAACAGGTATAATTGCATTTTATGATAAATGTTATAATTAGTATTAATTAAATATAAATATTAAAATATTATAATTACCTACTCAATAATACTCAATTGATAATTAATTTCAAAACTAATTATTAAAATTGTATTAATTGAAATTGGGTTTTATATTATAAAATGTAATTATTATAAATTATTTACGAGCATAATATTTAGGTACTAGTTAATAGTTATTTAAATTATACAATATTTACTACAATAATACAAGTACCTATTTCATTATAATTATTATATTTAGGAGTTCAATTATTCTTCAATATATAATATTATAAAAGTAATAATAATAAAACAACTAATATACTTAGGTACGTAACTACGTAAGTATAGTTATTTAGGTAAGATTATCTTAAAGGTCATCCTCAGGGCTCAGAGGCTCAGTCGTAAGACTGTTCTACGTAGACAGTTCAACAATTAATAGTATATATTTTCAGTAAAAATGTGAGACGTTGCTATCGGTTTCTATCTTTATTATTTGACTATACAATGCACAACAGCGAAATTTTGCGAAAGCATCACTTCTTATCACCTATCGCCATTCTACCAGAGTTTATAAATAAATTCTTTCATAAGTATAATATTGTACTCAATACATATATTATTTACTTATTTATTTAGTATACCTACATTTATTATTTATAGTTTGTTTCTATCCGTATTACAAATAAAGTTAATTCAAAAATATTTAGATGGTAAGGCTTTTTTCTATATGAATTACATTTTTCACCTAGATAACCTGTTAAAAATTACTCCCTCATCCATAATTGGGATAATTTTACGATCAGGATTCCCAGCATCCTCTCTCTACCTAGATCCGGCCATGATCATACCTGAGAAAATATCATTATAAATATTTTATAAAAATGTCTTGTATCTATCTATAATTATTAATTATTATAAAATCTGTAAGGGATTTTGGACTATTACAGAAATAAATATAAGAATGTAAGATAGAAATATTTCAGAACTGAACATTTGTAAAGTGTGAACATTGCTTTAATAATTTTAGTCCACATATAAACAAATGACACATTAGCTACGCAATAATGTTATATATAGAGCATGCCCGACGCTACGACAAAACATTTAACCTCAATTTCATTGGCAAAGACGGATATTAATTAAGATTTGAAGTACCTATACATGTCTACATTATTATATTAAGAAACAACATATAATAGGAAACATAATATTAAAACAAAAAAATAATAAAATGTTTTAGGTAGTAGCTGATAATAGATTTCATATTCATTAAACGAAGAACTACTTATTTACTATGTATCCAATACAGAATACATATGCTCATAAAATTTAAAAAATGTTTATTTTTGTAACTTTTGATAACACTAAAATTGCAAAACGTTAAACATCTATTTTTAACTGAGGAAATTATCATAGCTGCAACTTGTATGTAACGCTTTTTAAGTAATTTTTTTAGTCTCCTTAATCCCCTTAATTTAAAATTAATTTTCATTATTTAAACAAACAAAATTAGTACAAAAAAGTACCAAGGTACCGACATTACTGAGTACCTACTGACAGAGATTGTTAGTAAATTGATAAACTATGGATTTTTTATTTTGTTATACATATATTGGTTTAATTATATGTTATTTAATTGTTTACGGAGAGCAATGATTTAACTTTGAATTAATTTACAAAAAACAGTCACAAATTAAAAAACTGACTATTGATTGTTAAATCTAAGATGTTAAAAACCACGTAAAAAATTGTTTAATGTATTAATTTGATAAAGAAAAAATGAGATAAAAATCAATGTTCAAAAATGTTGTATTTATTTTAGATAGTAAGTTATTTAATATAACAATTAATATTCAGTATTTGAGTCTCAGATAATCTGTAATCTGTGTACATAAATATTAGGTATAATAATTCATATTAAGTTAAAAATAAAATAGTCAACAAATTAAAATATTGTCATCTATATATAACTATATAACTCAATATAAGTAAACATTTTTATCAATAGTTGCTTTTTTTACTATGGTTTTTAAAATAATGCATTCCTACGTGATAATATTTTGTATTAATAAATAAACGTCCTTCTGTTTAACATTAAGATAAACAAATATATTAGAATTTAGAACCAATTATTATTGTATACACTATTCACTATTATACGTATTGATGACGTCCACACACAAAATTTATTTTCTTATATTTACCATAATAAATTATAATAATTATTGTTGGCCGTTGATTGACGATTGTTTTTAGTTTTAAATTAACTATTTTAAATAATAAGTTAAAATTGTATTGTTATAGTATAGTAAGTACTAGCCAAATCAAATCAAATATGTTATATTTGGTTAAGTTAGGTTAGATAATAATTATACTTTTTTAGGGTCAAATAATGTGAAAACAGTCAAACACCTATGTGGCAGTTGAAACAGAAAAAAAGGTTAGATATACTTTCAAAATAAATTTATCATTGTCTTAGAATTCTTAGATCTTTTTCTTTTTATGAATCTTAAAAATTGTATAGTATACCTATAATTGTATAAGTTTTTTTTAAATTTACTATGCATTAATCAAATTATATCAAAGAAGTAAGAGCTATAATCTATGTATATTATACTACAGCTAGTATAACATTTTTAGTAAATACAGTTATACAAATCGAACATCTATTCTGAACCCTTTTGGTAAATCAATATATTTGTATTCATTTTAATAGTTTTTCATTATTCATGTATAACATCCGATTTTATAATTAAATCTGCGCATGTCAGTTATTGTTACAGTTGTTAGTTTTCACCAATTACTATATATTTAATTTTTTATTCAAAATAATAATTATTATTACTTAGGTACATTTTTGAATTTATTATAGGTAACCTTTAACCGTATAAATACAATTAAGATAAATTTAAACATTTTAAATGCATAGCGTTTTATAATTCATGTACTTAAATGTTTATACATTTTTTTCCATATACATCCATCTTTTCAATCTAAGACAATTAGACTTGTAGTTAGGTTAGCTAATCACACACAATTTCATACCGAATAGATCTGTCTAAACCTAAAGAACATGATAAGTACTTGTAAGGTATAAATTACGCGACCTTAAATCTAACCTATATAATTCATTTCGATATTTTTTGAAAAGTTATCGTGAATTTGTAAATATATCGTATAAAAAAATAATAACTGATCTTTTAATTTAATAATAATATCGAGGATATAGTGAAAAAGTCACATTCATATATATAAATATTATGTATGTTGCATGCGTTATACCTATATAATATTTATAAAAAATAAAAATAATAATTTTTAATTTTAACCTATTACTTACCAATCGGTACAGTTACAGCAATACACAATAGTTATATAGATTTTAAACATGGAAAGTAATTTCTTTTCTCTATAGACAAACTATATAGGTAAAGGCAATTAACGTTAGTCATGCATGACTGTCATTCGATAAAACTTTGACTGTCGAAACTCGGATAACACAACCTACCTCTAACCTAATCTATCTAATTACATATTATATTGATAGCGTTTAATAGTTTTTAGACAAAGTACCAAATGAATATATCTAATTAATAGTAATATTTAAGTCTAAATAATACAATAATAAAATTAAGATAAAACATAATATAAGCGTAGGCATTACCAATGTTGTAGTTTTGTAATTACATTAACTATATATGTTCATCACTTGAATAAAATATTTTTTTTCCAAAATTAAAATTATTCAGTTATATTTAAATAAATATAGTTTGATTTAAGTTTAAGACTTATTATGTCACTCTAAATTGTTATTACTGCTTATAATAATCTCTAAAAAAAATCAGTACATTGCTAATGTCTATGTACCTATTGACTATAGTTTTAATTTTATAGGTACTATGTGATGTATTATTTATAATCGTTTTTCTAGTTTTCAATATCAGATATTATATAATAATTATTTAAGTCAATTCAATATTTTCATTAAATATGTAGCAATGGGCAATGCAGTTAAATATTTTTTTTAATATTGATTGATCGTCTTTATTCAATTATACATTTATTTATATTTATATTTATTATATATTATATTATTATTATTATTATTATTATTATATAATAATAATTTTTTTAAATTAAAAAACTTTATCATACATTATTCATATGTATACTAAAATATTTTAGTCTATCCTTTTCCTTTAAAATTTTATCTAATATTAAACATATTAAACTCAGACAAAGTCGAAATTTTTTTAATTACTTCATGCAATATCCATGCATAATTATTTTTTACAATAAAATTATATAAACACATTATTTTTACTCAAAAAAAAAATATTGAAGAGTCTCTAGACCCTTCAATGTTTCAGTAACGGACGTTATTGCTTTGAATCCAGGTATATATATTATATCACCAGGGTTAGGATTTATATGCAATAGCATGTTTTTTTTGCAACTTCTAATTATTGATTTTGTCAGTTATGTCCACGAATCACCTCAAGATGAGATAAATTGTGGTGTTTTTATTTTGCATGTTTTTGCATATTTTGGATAAAATGAATATAATTGCATATTTCGATTATAAGAATACAAAAATTCATGTTTTATAGTATATTTCGACATTTCGTAATTAATATTTATAATTTAATATTAATATTTCTTGTTTAATTATAGCCTTGCGCTGATTAAAGTATAAAACTTTGTTTTTTGTCAAACATAAATTTTATTTTAATAAATATAATTGTATGGTACAATAGGTATGCTAAATCTTCAGTCAATATAAATCAATACTACGATCCAATCGCCGATCATTTATAATCGAAAATTTAAAAAAGTATGTGGTCGTAGTATGTAACACGTATATCCACTGTTGAATGTGAATTATACATTTTATTTTATTTATCGATAATACTATATTAAGATAAACAGCTAATCACTGGTGTATTTCAATAAATAAATAGCTTTTTTTGTAATTATATTTTTGTTTTTATCTTATAAAATTTTAAATGCATATTTTTCGCATATTTTACAATTTTTTATTGCATACAAATCCTAGCCCTGTATATCACATTCCAATATTTAAAAGAAGGTAAACTATTAAGATAATAACTATGAATACATTCATACAATTTCAATGTTATTAACTTATTTAATTGTAATGTTAATTTTATTATTTCAATGTTTATTTTAAAGAAAAGTATTGTAGTACACCTAATTTTCATAATATTTTTTTGTATATTTATTAAAAAAAGTTCTACTTTTCAATAATTGATTTTCAAAACTTTTTTTTGCATACGTTCTTGGTACCTATAATATATTATGTATGATATTATTATATTATAGTTGACCATAATATAATAAACATGACGTGGATTTTATTTATTAGAACAACATTTAGATATATCTATATATCTAGATATATCATATTATGATATTATTAATTTTCATGATTTTAAATAATTTACTATGCAAATTTTTCTGTAGTTACACAACTATATGTAAAATATATTATTATCAGTGGCGTAGTTACGAGGGGGGCAAAGGGGGCGCTTGCCCCCCCCAACCTCTTCTGAAAATTAACTTTTAAGCAAAATTTGGTAATTAAAAAAAAAACTGTATATTGGAAAAAAATATTTTAGATTCTGAACGGAGTTATGAATGTATTGATTTTACAAAGATATGTGTTTTTTTATTTTTTTATTTTTGTGTCTGTCATCACATTTTGGAGTAGTAATAATGCTTCGATTTTTGACTTCAGCCCCTCTTTGAATAGGAAAATTAATCTAGTTGGTACTCTGAGGAGCCAAAAGTAAACATTTTCCTACAGTTTTCAAAAAAATCGAGAAAAACAAAAAAAAATTAACAGAAAAACGGCAATTTTACGCATAACCACTTTGTGACAAAATCGATATTTTAGATTCTGAACGGAGTGATGAATGTATTGCATTTACTATGATGTGTGTTTTTTTTTTTTTTTTTTTTTTGTGTCTGACTCCAACATTTGGAGCAGTAATAATGCTCCGATTTTAGACTTCAGCCCCTCTTTGAATAGGAAATTGAATCTAGTTGGTACTTTAGGGGGGTCAAAATTAAAGTTTTCAAAAAAATCGAGAAAAACAAAAAAAAAATGACAGAAAAATGGAAATTTTACGGAAAAACCACTTTTCGACAAAATCGATTTTTTGATTTTGCTGTAACTCAAAAACGAATTATTGTAAATACTTGAAATTTTCACCAAACATTATCTTAAAGTGATAAAAAAAAATCCGAAATCGTTAGTCACAATTTTTTTTTATAAGTGTTTAAAGTTCGAATTTATACGAAATATGTCAAAATTTAAATTAAATTCCATACGCTCATAATGCGAATGTTGGCCATAGTAACCATAGTAACATAATATAAAAACTATACTATTTGTTTCAAAATAGAATATTTGACAATATTTAAATATAATATATCCTAAACTGACAAATCATCTCCGTTCAGAATCGTTTTTCGTATACAATGATACCTATCATTGCATTCAAATTTAACCTTCCATAGTCTGAGGTCCACCCCACCCCCTAATATACAGCAGAGCGATACCCACTTACCCGCTTTTTTTTTTTTGATTTTGCTGTAACTCAAAAACGAATTATTGTAAATATTTGAAATTTTCACCAAATGTTTATATTATGGTTATCTATTTACGGTTAAAGTATTTTGATCTTTTTTTAAGCTACTTATAGACAATTTAATTTTCGATATTTCTAAGTTTTTTTCCTTAAAATGCCGATAAAAAAAAATTTGGCTATCCAAAAAATCTTTAAAATTTAATACAAGGGTTTGTTATAAGTACTCGTGTGTTTGACTTAATATAATTCATGATTATTATGAACAATTTTGAAATTATGCCCCCCCAACTAAAATTCCTAGCTACGCCACTGATTATTATTATAAATTTATAAGTATTGACTAATTAATTATTTATTCTAGATTCTTAGCTATGATGAGTATTAGTTATACAATATGGTGTGTTTTTTAATTTGTTTTCGTGTTTTTGTAAACACGTTTTAGAGCCAGTAAAAATTCTGGTAAAAAATTGGATTTAGTTGGTGCCTTGGGGAATACAAAATAACAAATTTAAGATAGGTATTTAAAATCACTTTTTGTAAGCAATATCCAATGATTTATGATTGAATTCAAATTTAACATATCAAATACGATATCGATATGATGGCTTACCCAATGATGTGGTATTTTCTGCTTCTATACTCTACAGCAATGTGACTTCTCTGGTTTTCTATATTATATATTGCAATAAAGAATAAATCAATAAAGGGTGAGATATTATTATAGTTTATGAATACCAGCATGGGCACAAGCATTATTATAGTATAATTGTATAATATCCCGTATGACTAATAAGTACCAGCATAATCATGTTACACACCCAGATAAGAGGGTTGAACACTTGTACTTGTACGTATCAAAGTTAAATCATAATAGTAGTAATAAATAATGACTAATGAGTGATTAGTGATTACCTATATAATATGCATTTATGAGTCACTCAAGAGGATGTAAATGCAATATTTGTTTTCTCTCTCTGACCCAAACTTAACATATTTTGCGTTTAGCAAAGCTAACTCTGTGTTATGAATTATCAGATTTAGTATTGAAATAAATTGAACTTGCAGATAAGAACATTACTTGATGTGTTTATACATTGATGTTTGGTATATTTAGGACATGACAATTATTTTTCTGTGATACCTAAATAGTTATACGAAAATGTTTAACCAATAATATTTTATATTATTCATAACTTTCAATACTTGTCATATAAAAGTAAACAAAAAAATAATTATCATTTTCTTAACTTCTTAACTTTAAGTTTGATAATTAATAAAATACTTAAATTAAGAATATAAGATTGATTCGGTTGAACCCAAATTTGAAAAAAAAAAATAAAGAAAATATTTAAATTATCTAAGTAGTTATACAAAATTTAAATTTTCTAAATGATAATTTTCAAAATAGGTATTGTTTACCTACTTTTAAAGAATCTTCTTAATTAGTATGTATCTGAATATATAATAAATACATATTGTACATTTTTTTTGGTCCCTACTGAAAGTATTTAAAATCAAAAATCAAGACACTATTACAAAGCTAATTATAATGTACAATTTAGAGGGGATTGCGATGCTAAGCATCGTTAGCAATTAGCACCCTTATAATTTACGCAAATGACATTAACGATGGAATGAATAATATTATATTCAAAATATGTAAATAATAATAATATTTTGTGCGATGAATTGTAATATATTTTATATGATAACGTGGCCAACGATTTAGAATTCTGATTATAATTCAGCATACAATTTACATAATTAAATTTTTTTCCCCTGCTTAACTGTAACTGCTACATCTACACTAGTTCATAGTGTCCTATTGAACACAAATGAATACTAATGAATTATATTACTTTAAATACAACTCAATTGATACCTAATGAATTATTTAAAATTGGTAATGAATTATAGCATATAATATTATATAAGCTAGGTTAGGTTTTTAATATTTTATAGAATTTAAAAGAAAAAAATACTCAAATACCTATGCGTTATTATTTGACATTGAGCCTCGCATATTATGAAATATCTAATAAAAATAACAACATTTATAAAATATAATGAATAACTCTTTAGGTATATAATTTTACTTCTTCGTATTACAATTCAATTTTAACACATTTTTAATTAACTCGGTTTTATAATTCTTATTATTTACTTTTTTATAAAAATGCAAATATTATAGTAAATCCATTCCCTAGCTGCTTACAATAGTAAGTAGTAACAGCATAATAGATATTTATATAAAACCAAAAAAATGCATTTTCGATCAAATTATTATTTACTAATCTAAATCAAAAATGTCAGTAATACGATTAATAATTTTATAAAAGAAATGGTTAAAAAACTATCAATTATATGTATTTAACAATAAATACATATACTATAGTGTGTTTACTGTTTAATAATTGGATGATATAATTTAAATCGTGGAGACATTGGGTGTATTATACGTCGACTACACCTAAGCAATATATAATATAGGACTATAGCATTATATTATAGGAGTTATGTAAGTTACGTTTCACTCTAATGCTCTATAATATCCATATTACTTTTACACAATTAACAGAAACATACAAAGAGTAATGAATAGAAAATATAAGTAATTTTATGAATTAAATAGTGTATTACATTTTTTATAAATTATAAAAATGTTATATTCGACAGTTTTTAAATTGTTTGTAATTCGAATAAGTGAATTACAGTTTATAAGTTTATGAGTCCTATATGACGGTGAGAAAAATCTATATGATTGTGTGTAGTGTGTACAAAAGTATTTATATATTACATAATACGACGCATATTTTGTTTTTTGATTTTTATAGTTTCATAGTAATTTATGGAATTTTATCGTGAGAATACTGAGAATTTTTTAGATTGCTTAACTAAAATTTAAATATATTTTTTTTAATGTTATAAGTTATATAGTGCTGGTGTTATTATTTTTATCATTTTTTTTTATTTATTTAATTTATATTATATTTGTTATTGTAATTTGTAAGCAATTCTCATTCAACATTTTTAAGTGTAGGCTACGTCCATTCATAATAGTCTATCATTTATTCATTATTAAAGAATTTTAGATACTAATTAAAAATATCAATTCAGATAAACTAATTTTTATTATATTGTAAAAATATTCTCTATTGACCTTAAAAAAGCTATAAAAAATAATAATAATAATTGTTATTAACGTATTATAGATTCCCGATATTTTTTAATTGATGAATTAAACATTTGATGAAAATTTCAAGTAGGTACCTACGGTTATTCATTTTTGTTTTTTCTAATTACTTTTAAAAATTGATTTCTTTTATGTACCAACTAAAACCAATTGCGTGTGTAGTGTGTACACAAAAACATAAACCCAAGTAAAAATGTCTTAGAAAAAAATGTCAAGGGTAAAACTATACAAAATCAAAAATGATCGTGTTAGTTATTTAGAATCAAAAAATAGAATAATTAGGTATATAGATATATAGATTTACACATAACACATATAAGATATAACTGAATATTTATTAATTACAGTATTAATTTAAATTTAAAAAAAAAAAACAATTTATTGTTATTTTTTTTTTAATAGTTTAATACAGGGGTAGCCAGCGAGAAGAGACTCGCGAGCCACCAAATATATTAATAAATATGAAAGAGCCAATATAAAATGTAAAAAAAAAAAAAGGTCATACATAAATATAAATATACATAAATTCACATTAAAAATGTTACGATAGGATGCGAACCGCAAATGTCTATGACGCGAGCTGTGGGTTGGCCACCCCTGGTCTAATATAATAACATAACTATTATTATTCAAAATTGTCTTTAGTACTATTATGATTATACTATAGGATACCTGCATACAAATTACTTTTCTTGTTATCAAAAAAAAAGCTTAATTATGTAAAAAGGTCGATGATAAACACATTTAAAAACAATTTCGAATTGGTACTTCTTTCATTATTTTTATACTCCATACATAAAAACACATAAAAAACTTTTCTTACAAATCAATAAATATTTTCAACATTTTTTATTTTTTTGTTATTGAAAGTTTTTCATTATCTCTCTAATTTATCTTTATACTTCGTCAACTCTTAATCTAAGGGCATATTTTACATGAGAATATGAGATACCATGTAGTGGAATGTAAATTATTTAAAAATGATCTGACCATAATATTATAGTGACATAGTGTGTTAGTCATCGTTTAACACAACTTTACCCCACACATTTTTGATTTTAGACAATTTCACTTCGGAGATTCTTGATTTTGGATAATTTCATAGAATACCAAAAACACACATCATTGTAAAATCAATATATTTATCAGTCCACTCAGAGTCTTAAAATATGTTACTTATACAAACATTAAACGAATATAATAATAATAAAAATGATTATATAGGTACCTATATAGTATATATCTACTAAACTTAAACCTTATTATAGAAATTCACCCACAAATCATAACAAACAATTAAAAAAAAAAGAAAAAAAATAGGTTTAGAATATTTAAATACTTTATTAAATGTAAAGTATAGTAGACTAATAATTGCAACGAATCCTGCAGTGCATTGGCCATTATACATTTATTAAGCAGTATTTATCACTAATGTCTAACAGAACTATTAATACAAATTGATAAACTATATTAAATAAAAGCTAGTCATTATTAACGTCATCATATATTTCTTGATATGCAAATTCAATTTTTCATAGATATTTAATATCTAAATGGTTTAAAACGATTAGTGATGGATTACAGACGATTAGATAAACTACAAAGTACCAAAATAATACACTAACATTTTTCAACAGCTCGCTAACAAACAAATTTTAATTGTTTAGTAGGGAAGTGTTTTAATGTACCTAATAAACATTCAAAAACGTCATGTTCTCCTCCTGCCTCAAAAAAACTCCATGTAAATTTAATATGATTTACGCTTTTATTATTACGGATTATATCATATCATATAAGTATAATACTAAATAGTAAATATCGTTTTATTGTAAATTCTCGTTAGTTATTAATTTAGGGCCCGGATTTATATGCAAATGCATATTCTTCTACAATTCCCCTAGAATAATTTTGATTATAAATGTCAACGTTTCGTAATGTGTAGATTCCATGGTCAATTTTTTTTTGCATATTTTTGCATATTTGAATGAAAATGCATATTAATTGCATATTTTTGAATAGTTGCATAAATATTAAATGTTATGTTGCATATATTCTACAACTATAATAATAATAATAATAATTATTATTATTATTATTATATTATGAGTTTTTATCCATAACCAATTTCTCAACTCGTTGGGGTACATTGTTTGAAGCAGCAATTTACTATAGGAAATATTTCAATTAAGTAAAATGTGTTATTAACGCTTTTAACCAAAATGAAGTTAAGTGTATTGAAAACGCACGTAGTTTATTTCATAATAATGTGTTAAAAATGAGCTCGCCGTTATCACAACACACTTTCAGTATTTAATAGATATAATAACAAAATTAGAAAAATCGAATGCTACTTTAAGGGATCTTTAAGAGTCTATTGCTCATAGAAAATATAATAATAAATTTGCAGAAAGATGGTCAGGAATAAATTTCACTAGATCTAAACTTACAAATATTTTGTCAAAAAATTGTGGATATTCTACATTGAAAAAATCGATAATATGATCAACGGCGTGGTAGCGAAATATAACGAAGATGAGGGACTGTCAATTGAAGATTTATCTAGTTTTAAATATGTACCAATTGTATCTTTGACGTAGAAAGAAGTTTTTTCAAATACAAAAGTATGCTTTGAGATAATCGTAGAGTTTTCTACTCGAAAATTTGAAATCAATTTTTATTACTTCATGCTGATACTCATCATCTCATAATAATAATTTAATATACATTTTGAACATAATTTTGTAAATTAATGTTATTCTAAATTTTAAAAAAATATTTTTTTATAATATTGTAAAATACTTTTATATACTTGCACAACATAATTAAAAAATATTATTTTGCATTTTTTTTTATACATATATTTAGATTGTGTACCTATTTAATATTTTTATTTAAGACTGTATAATTTATTAATTTGTAAAAAATTATTTTGCATATTTTTTTCATATGTATTTATGATATTAATGTGCATATTTTATAGATTTTTATTGCATATAAATCCGGACCCTAGTTATTATATTTTTACATAGTTCTGCGCCAGTTTACAAACTCGTAATACGTACGTGGTTCTCCGATAGGGGGATTCTTGGGTTCTTAATGTATAATTCTAATTTGGTTGAATTTCTTATTAGTAATATGTTTGAAGTCGATCGTGTTCAGACGACCGGTGATCGACAAACAAAATAAAAATCAAAAATTAAATTTTATATTATGAATTGTAATTTGTTGTTGTTCTTGACGTCCTTGTTTTATTTTTTTTTTAATCTTATTGACTTATGTACTATTTTGTATAATATTTTGTACAAATGACTAATGTGGGTTATATTTAGCATTGATTTTTAAGTATTTAAATAAATTTATAATACAAAAATGTGTAATGTTTATGGCCCCTCCACCTCAAAATCAAACCCTAGAGCTGCCACTGATTAAATAGGTTCTAAAAACAACATGATATATATCAAATGTTACATATATACGAGTATACACTAGATAGAGCAAATCAAGAGTTAGAATAGTATATTACGTAATTCGTATATTGTAGGTGGATTTATAAATCCACGTTGCCTATACTTAACAATTCATGATAGAAATAATCAAATAAATAAAAATGAATATATGACAAACGATTATAAATTTATAAATATTAAACACTTAATCCGATTAAAATTAAGATAAATAAAAATGAATATTAGGTGATAATAAACAAATATCAATACGTTAACAAAACAATAAAGAATATAAAGACTGATGAGACACAGATTTAAACTTTATACTACGATAATTTATATCTTTTTTTATTAGAATAATTTTATTATATTTACAATAAATAAAAAAATTGCTTACACAAATTCTATTGATTAATTTAATACACAGAACTATGATTATGACGGGATAAGTTAGTTACAGTACTGTAAGACTAAACACAAATTAATTTGCAATATTACCTATATTGTAACATATAGTCGGACAATCGGGGAAGATAATTTAAATATAAAATATTCACGAAGAGTCGTGGGTGTGTAAATATAATTACCAAGGTTGTGGACTTGAAGCATTTGCTAATTTTTATGAATTGACTTAAAATGTAGCAGAGTTTCCATGGAAGTGTATGTCATGTTACAACACGTTCAACTATGAAATTTGAAAGGGCTTTTTTTTTGCTTTTTTCAACGAATTTTTAAAAAGATGCTTATTTCCCGTTTTTCTGATTATTTTTGGTTTTTGACTATAGTTTTTCTGCTTTTCATAATTTTTTCAAAAAATCCTTTCGGAAAATCTATAAACAATAAGGGGCAAAATGTCTCGAAAGTAAAGGTTGATTTTTTTATGATATAAAGATTTATTTATTTTTTTTTTTTTTTAGTTAGAAATTGTTACTAATCATTTTTGTTTCAATATTTTTTGTTATCTTTAATTATATTATTTTTAGCACGATTACAAATTATGTCTCATCAAGTAAAAAAATATTTTATATACTTAAATATTAAATATTTTTACTCAAATTTAAGTTTTTAAATGATTAGGTATTTGAGTGCTTATAATGATGTTTTAAGCGCTTATTTTAATGATTTTTAAGTGCTATAGCCTATAAGTCCCGAGCCCTGATAATCACCATAGCCAGAGATAAATAGATCACAAAATGATTATAAATATTACTTTCTTGATTATTAATCAAGTAAGTATGGTAATTGAAATGAAAAAAGTGTGAATTTTTAAAACTTCAAAAATGTGTGTTAAATTGAAAAATGATAAAAATGTAACTCAGTTGTAATAAGTACGTGGATAATTAAGCTAGCTTCAACATACAATATTAAAGAGAGAGATAAAATATCACACCCAAGCGGCCAAGCGGTAAACGATTTGAATCCACAAAAACGTCGGCGTGAACAGTCCCAAAATTTGTATTTTTTTTTTTTAACTTTTTCTCCAAAAGTATTATAACTAAACATTTGGATTTTAGCTCATTAAAAAAAGATTATCAAGTAAATACAAACAGGAACGGATTGGAATTTTAAACGGCCCGGGAAAAAAACTTTTTAGCGGCCCGCTTGCAATTATGTTTTTGTAGGTGGTAAACGCACCATATTAAAGAAGGTGATTTTTAATCATTTAAAAGAGCAATAAATATTTATTTAAATTTTTTGGTGTATTCATTGTTCCTACAAAAATGATAATATCATAAAGATATAGTGAGGTTTGAATAGACAAATATATGATAGGTTAGGTACCTAGTTGTTATTGGTTGTAATTTTTAGTTAAAAACTATTTGGCTTACTTTAAATATATATGTACCTTTTTGAAAATACTACATTAATACTAATTATATTATACTTACATACTAAAACACATATCTTACCAGTATAAATAAACAATATTAATTATACATATTATTTAGAATAATTTAGTTGGTAAACTAATATATCAATTCGACAGTACTTATTACAATACTATAAATAATTTAAAATTTAAAATAAAAATATTCTTATTATTCAGACTACAGACCTATGCCGACTTGCATTGTTAAAATTCGTTATCGTCATCCACCGACTACTACCGAACGCCGACAAGTAGACAACCCGAATACGGAATAACAAATTATTTATAGGTGTTACTGTTCACGGAGGTTGATTTTTTGATTATAATTATTGTAATTACTTATAGTAATATTTATTATTTATGTTAATTATTGACCTATTGCTTCCTAGTTTGTTATTTAAAAAATAGCAATTCTTGATATGAGAAAAAACATCTATATCTAATTGATGTGACTTATTAGTTTGCGATAGGTTACGGCTGTAGAATTTGGCGTACGTGACGGCCCCATCGACTAATTAGCACGCGGCCCGTCGGGAATTTCCCGATTTCCCGATGACCCAATTCGTCCTTGAATACAAAATATGAAATTAAAAATTTTCAAAAAAAATTATTTAATTTTTCAGTTAAAACAATACCTAGTTATTTTTTGTTAGATTTTCATTTAGCGTGGTAAATTACCGAAACTGGAGAACAGATTTTATTATTTGGGGTCTTGTTATAATGTTAGATTCACATTGGCTAGGAAAAGTGCAGTGAAGATTTTCAGAACTATATCTTCAATCGTTAACTCACTTACTCACTACAAAGCTATAAATAACATAAAATACATAAAAAACGACTAATAAAATATGTGTTTTAATTTTTTTTTGAAGCTCTGTAATGAATTGACTATAAAAGATAAAGTACTGAAAATCTTCACTGCACTATAACTCTTACCTCCATATACATGGTGTGCTTTGACATTATATTTTTTTTATTGAATTAGGACTTTTCAAACTATAGTTGTGTGTGATTATATTATTGTATAATTCAACAGTTGATTGTTTTGTCTGTGCTATAATTTAAAGTTAATATAATAATTAATAGTTATATACATTATATAATATTTTATTTTTACAAGAAATATACAATCTATACAATTAAGAATAATAAGTATATGTGAGATTAGGGTAACAAAACATTGTAGGGTTACGTGAATAAGAAGCCACCCATCAGTAGCACTTAGCTTGTTTATTATGTGATAATAATTATAACTTATTAGGATTAAAATAGATGATCCTACCATTTCCTATTCAGCCTGCGACAGGGATTACCAGGAAGTGACGGGATATGTAGGCTTTTTATTAGAGGATTTTCGTGGTTTTTGACATTATATAATATATACAAATAAAATTAATTTCTTAAAATTTTAAAATATAACATTGTGTCAATGTATAATTTGACTAACAAATAATTTTAAATGATTTTTTTAAATCGAAGTAGCTATTTTTAATATTAAATTTATTGAAAATAATTTGAAAAATTTATAATATTTCTTTTATTTTTATATTCCTAATGAAATTGAGCATTGAAAAAATCTAAAAAAAAAACAGTTTGTCACTTCTATTGAATTATAATTAGGGTTAGGATATTTATGATTTTGCATATTTTTTTTAGGTTTTCCAATAGCTTTTATTCTTATATAGAAATGTGTTTCATGATATCCATACTTAAAATATTAAAATTTTATTTTGCATATAATTTCATATTTTATATTTTATTTTGTATAAGTACATTATATTATTTGTGTTTTTTTATTTTTAAGCGCATATTTGACGGTTTTTGATGAAAAATGCTAAAAAAATTTCATAATTTTATATTTTATTAACCGAATCTGAAATAAGTTTGATTATTTGTATTTTATAAATTATCGCTTATTTATTGTTGAGAATTCAATATGGTTATACGGAGTAAAGGTGGCTACTTAATATACGTATTAGCACCAAATATAGACAAAAATTTACAACGGAATATTTAGAACAAACAATAATTATTCAATGCAATTATTTTTAAAATACATATTTTTTTTTTTTATTTAATTTAATTTAAAATAGTAAATAAAAAAGTTCAAAAATATAATAGACAAAATATAGTTTATATAACGAACATATAAAAATAGTACCAATCCAATTGGTTTATATTCTATTAATAATTAAATTTGTCTCTATGCATTTATTATATTTTCCCCATATTTTTCAAATATTCATACAAATTTAGCTGTTTGTAATGCATAAGTGCATACATATTCATAACAGTTTTAGTACAAAAATATCCTAACTGTAATCATAATTAACGTTTCATTAAAATCTTGATTTTTAAAAATTAGATGTACCTAAAATGAGTTTTTATTTCTAATAGTCTTTTCAAGGAGTTAAGTATAGGCAATTACATAAAATTTGTATGTGCGTGTCATTTGAGTATGATAGTACCCCTTTATCAATGTTGTTTGTGTAAACGCACGCAAATGTCAAATACTAAAATGTATACAATAAACTACTTACATTCACTACTCGTTTTTTACCAATAGAATGTATTTTGTTTACTTGAGAATGTATTTCACAAATTTTGAATGAATATTTCAAATATTTGATTATATAGGTAGTTAATATAACTTATAAAATGTATTTTAAATTATAATAAATAACAATATATTTGTATAGGTATTCATTATTAATTATTATGAATCCTGAATCTCTAATTTGTTAAGAATTGCAATAATGAATATATGTAGATTTTAAAATGGTAATATACTAATATAAGTTTATAAAACACTATTTTTGAATGTTTGTCTTTAGCACATTTTTCTCGGTAACTATTTCAACAATTTACACTTTTTTTTGTAAATAATTAAATAGTATTTTAATATAACTTATTTAAATGTAGCAAGGAAACTTTAAGATAATTGAAACAGTTTTATTTCAACTAAATTGTTGATTATTGCATTAAGTCATTACTCATAAAATATAACATTAAAATTAATTTTTAATAAACCTTCATTAATAAGGTCACCCGCAATTGATTTCGTAATACTTAATAAAAAAAAGAAGTTATTAAATTACCTATATAAAATTAACAAATACTTTATATTTATTTTATTTTGCTTGGAAAAGTTTAATAAAAATAATTCAGAAATCAGAAGTAAATATAAGTACCTAATAACTTGTGAATAATTTATAATTGTTTTGAATTAAAAATGATGTGTTTATAGAATATTATACTAAGTAATAGTATATTAATATAATATTTGTTACCACATTTATTTTATTTATTACACATGCAGGTTTACTAAATGTTTGAATAAACATATTTACAACATAGTGAATACAAATTAAGAATGTTTACTTCAGAAAACCAAAATAACTTATACTAGTTAAGTTAATACTAATAATATTATATTATAAATTTATAAATATACTACTTTTAAAAGGTTCAGTTAAGATAAAGATTACAAATTGTTGGATTGTAAAAGAGAAAATATAAAGTACAATATACCTGTAAGATATTCTTATAAATCTTTTGGTCAATCTTTTGTAAATTATCTAGGGCCTGTATATTTTAACTGTTTGCCATGCCAATATAAAAAAAATATTCATTGTTCCAAATTTAATATTAAAAAAATTGTATATCATTGGTTATTTTCTCAATTAACCTAAGAACTTTATAGTTTTTTCGTTATTATTTAATATGTAAAATTATCCCGTTTTAAAAATGTTGTAGGTATTGTTAATATTATTTAATTTCTAATGTATCCATCACTTTAATTTGCTAATTATATTATAAGATAAATTATATTTTTAATTATTAATATTACTCTCTATATCTAACACAAGCTATTCTAGTAACTAGAATCTAGTTTAAAAGAGATAGATAATCATGTAAAATATCTGAGTTTATTTGTATTCTATGTAATTTATGATGGTTTAATAAATAATAATAAAAAAAAAAAATACCTACATTATTACATTAATAGTTAACAAAAAATATTTTTAATTCAAAAGTTAATATTTAATATAGAGAAAAATATTAATTTAATTATATAAGAAATTTTAAAGAATTACACGCAGTTAATGTTCTTATATTATCTTATGTATAAATTAATTGTTTCTTATGTGTAACATAAAGATAACAAAAGCATACAAAGTTTCTCTCATCATAGGTATATACCTAATAAGTAGAATACAAATTATAAATAAGTATAATTACTTGGTTAAAGTATTAACATTATGTTTTATTATTAGTAATATTGTTGTTTGAATTGCTTTTTTATACATAATGTGATGTTCTTTCACTTGTTCTGAGTTATGTAAGGTTAGGTTAAAAGCATACATTCATTTTGAAAAAATCTTAGTTCTTAATAACATATATTGGATTATTTTATAATTTAATTAAATGTAGGGTAATTAAAATATAATTTATTTACATATTACATTATATGTTTAAAATTAATAATTTTAACACTTTTTTATAAATTATAAATATAGGTAACTAATTTAGTACTTTTAAATTTTTAATAGAAAATTGTTTTCAGATATTGTGTTTTATAATACATAGGCCAACATTACTGATCGTTTTCAATTATTTTTTTCTGAAACATTTAAAATATTATTCGTAGTAACAATATTCATTGTTATTATTATTTTAAAATTATGTATTACTAAATAATATAATAAAAAATGTGTATGTTTAGTGTTTACAATAGATAATTTGTTATCTTACTTTGACGAGTTTGAGAGCACATATTATTACTTTTCGCAAGGGAACGGCATTAATTTCGATTTATCAAGGTTTTCGACTTGTCGAAGTTCTGCTGTAATATGTATTATTATTATTTATTACTACTTACTAGGGTCCGGATTTAAATATAAAGTGCATATTTTTTTGGTTGATATACAATGCTTCAATCCCTAAAATGGTGTGCAGTATGACACACTTTGTTTAGTACGAAATTTAAAAGTGTGTTATTCAAATTATATTTTTATAATAATAGGTTAAAGGTTTAATTTTATAGCTATTACTTTTTAGTCAAACTAAATTTTAATAACTATCTATATTCTATATAGTATACTCTACACAGAACACAGTACATAGTAAACAATATCTTGTGTTATTTATTGGTTATTATTATTCATTGTTATTGAGAGTAACTACTTTTTTATTTTTATCAGCTTGGTCGATAGTGAACCTCGAAAAGAAATTCTCTATCACCAGAAACCATTAAAAACTTACTTTATATTCGATTTAATATGGTTACTGTCAAGTGTCAATAATTTTAATCCACAATCAGCTGTATATGAGTATGAATAAAAAAAAATAGACATACCAAAAAACATACAAAGGTCTAGTGCTTGATTTGGATAAAAATTAGAAGGGGACTCAGTGGATATTGGATGAACGAGCGTTCCAAACAAAATTCAATATCACATTACTGTGCGGAGCAAAGCTTCCCACATCACCTTCAGCCACCCATAATCCCCAAAAATCATTACATTTATTATATAAAAATATTTTAAAATAAAGAAACACTTATTTATTTATTATACACCATCCAATGACATTATAATAATTTAAGTTAAGATTTATAAAGATGTATAACATGTTATTATAATAACTCATCAATACACCTACAAAAAACTTATCATGTATTGACGTAAAAGTTTAGCTACCTACCGAGAACAACAAAAATAATATAAATATATAATGCAATTTATTGAATAAAAAAAAAAACAGAATTGTACATCGACAAATGGGCTTCGAATCAAACGTATATTATATTCGTGTACATTTAAGCAATAAAAATAGAATAAATATCACGTACATCGATCGGCGTCCGCGATCCTATGTGCGAAAATAAAAAGAACGAAGAAAAACGTCCGAGGGACTGTCGTCGGCGGTCGTACTCGTTACCGCGACGCAATCGCTACGAACGCGAACGGCAAAAAAATCGTTTATACGCACGGCTTTCAAAAGACGTAAACTACGCGAATATGAAAAAAATGGGTTGGAAAAAAACTCTGGAAAAGTCTTACAATTTCGTGAACAGTTTGTACATAATAAATAATTGTTTAATATTTTAACTTTTAATTTTTTGTCCGAGAGGGGAGATTTTTCCGTTTGGTGTGGGGGGAAGATGCACGGATAAGGTTCTAGATTCGTCTTTTCCTTTTTATTATTATCATTTTTGTTATTATTATTAATAGGTACCTATTACAATTTTTATTATTATTATTATAATAACTTTTATTTAAATTGTGCGTTTATCGGCGATTGCACTAATGGGGTTTCTATACGGTTTCTTGTTATCTGTCACAGAACACCGGGTATAAAAGGTCCGGTGAACGACCAGCATTCACATTCACTGTCTGTCCTCCGTCGTAGCAAGACCCACCCCGGGCAGACTTGCGCGATTAGGGAAGGCATATGGTGTCTATATTTTTTTATCTTCAACATATTACGTTGCCTGCACATTACATTGCTTGTACTCGTATTATTAAACAGTGATTTTATTCGTATCTATATTCATACTTATTCGCAGCTCTATAACATTTCCTTAGCTCAAGCTCTGGTATTTTTTCTGTTTCCATGTTATGCGATAAACAGTCATTCGTAGAAATACATTAATCGTAAGTGTTCAATTATATTTCCCAAACAGAACGTATATTCGTAAAAACCCCGTTTCCCTGTGCGTTATCGTCATTGTCGACACGCGCAGAGCTACGGCAGGTTACGTTCCGCAGAAATGACGATTCGCGCGTACGTCGGATCTAGTGAGCAGATGGCACAGTTCCTGTGACTCGTCAGAGTTCCGCGTTACGGGTGTATCGCTCTCGTTTGAGCTGCCCGTCTCGTGTGCCGCTGTAATGATCTGACAACGCGTGCGATTCGATTCTGATCCGATTATTCGGTGGCTGCGATGCCGTTGAATGACATACGAATCTGTTCGAAACATTGTACACATTACGAAAATGTTAATATTTTTTTTAGTATTTGAAAAAATTGTAACATATAGGTATATTAATAGTCTATTATACAAGATTTTTTTGTTGGTAATACATTTATTCACGTTAATTTAGTTAGGTTTGTTATTTATAGGCTCCTAATTATGAATATTTTAGATTCTGAACGGAGTCATGAATGTATTGATTTTACAATGATATGTGTTCTTTTTTTTTTTTGTGTCTGACGACGACATTTGGAGCAGTAATAATGCTCCGATTTTTGACTTCAGCCCCTCTTTGAATAGGAATATTCATCTAGTTGGTACTTTGGGGGGGTCAAAAGTAAACATTTTCAAATAGTTTTCAAAAAAATCGATAAAAACAAAAAAAAGTGACAGAAAAACGGCAATTTGACGAAAAACCACTTTTCGACAAAATCGATTTTTTGATTTTGCTGTAACTCAAAAACGAATTATTGTAAATACTTGAAATTTTCACCAAATGTTTATATTATGATTATCTCTTTACAGTTAAATTTTCAAAATATTTTGACCATTTTTAAGCTACTTATAGACAATTGAAATTTTCGACTTTTCTAAGTTTTTTTTCTTCAAATGCCGATAAAAATTTTTTGGGTGGCCAGAAAATCTTGAAAATTTAATACAAGATTTCTTATAAGTTGTTCTTAAAGTGATAAAAAAAAATCTGAAATCGTTAGTCACAATTTTTTTTTATAAGTGCTTAAAGTTCGAATTTATACGAAATATGTCAAAATTTAAATTAAATTTCATACTCTCATTATGCGTATGTTGCCAAATACTTTTTTTATTAATAAACAGATAATATAAAGTAACTATAGTAACATATAATAACTATACTATTTGTTTAAAAATAGAATATATGACAATATTTAAATATAATATATCCTAAACTGACAAATCATCTTCGTTCAGAATCGTTTTTCGTATACAATGATACCTATCATTGCATTCAAATTTAACCTACCATAGTCTGAGGTCCACCCCATCCCCTAATATACAGCAGAGCGATACCCACTTACCCGCTTTCCTATAAAAACTGAGCAATTAACTCAACTATGGCCAATCGCTGTTACAAAGTGAATCGTAAAATTTGTCGGAAGAACACTCATACATTTGATCTTCTTCTTTTATATATTATTATAATAAAGGTGAAAAATAGTCACGTTCACAAAATCTAGGAACGCAGCGGTTGCATAGAGAAAAAAGGTCTAGGTGTGGTCGCCGCAGCCTAATGGTTGATTATATTAATTACCCATTATTATTAACTAATTTTTTTTTTCATAGTCGATACAAATATACAAATATTATGGCTATAGGTTATAGGTTATAACTTATAAGTATATTTGCATCAGAAAAAACTGATGATTTACAAATTCACTAGGTACATCAAATGTTGGGTTTCTAGCGTTGCGTTTAAAATAAATATAAGGGTGTATGTTAAAATTAAAATAAAGAAAGCGGACTCAGTCCCCCCACAATTCAAGCACTGCTAAAGCCACACAACAAGAGTACTATGAAGGTGTTTTTCCCGAAGCTAAACGTCAAAGAAACTAAAATGTATCAGAAGTTAATACTACTCGTATAATGTTTTAATAAAGTTAATATTTATATATTATATTGTTATTTAAATTATATTAAGTGTTATTGGTTGAAGAAAGAAGTCCATAAGCATTAGTGTTAGTTTTTTGAACATTGATTTTTTTTATTTAGATTTGAGACTAGGTATGTGTTTAGTACTTTAGTATACGAAAATTTGAATATTTTAGGGGCTGCAATGCTCTCTAAGTAGGTACCTACATAATTCGTTTTATGTAACGAGGGTTTCAAAGCTACAAATTGTATTTTGCATTTTTAGCATTATTGGGTCATTTTATTGGTTTTTAATGCATATTTGTTCAATATACGATAAAATTTAGCCTACCTATTCAAAATTTTATCTAAAAATAAATCGGACAAAAATATCAGAAGAATTAACTATAAACGATGTTTATTTGTCGCATGAAATTTGCTCCTATTACATCCGTGGACGTCGAACGGAGCTTTTCCACGTACAAAAATATTCTTTTGGATAATAGAAGATCTTTAATGTTTGAACATACCTATTAAACAATATATTATTGTTCAATGCGATGCTCAAAATTTAGTAAGTACAATACTACAATAGGCTTACTTAGAATTTTAATTTTACATACCTACATTGTAATATATATTTTGGTGTGTTTAAAATGAATAATATTTCCCCAAAACGACCAAAACACATGCGTGTTAGCATCAAGTTATCATTTCAAATTTTCTTTTTTTTTTTTTAATAAAATAATAAATAATAATTATAGCCTATTTATAAATTACAAATTGAATACAAAAAAAATATACGGCATTTAAAGGTCATTTTTGTGGTAAAATGCTTTTTTTAAGTGCTTCTTTAGCTATTTTTTAGAGCATATAATATTTGTATGAATTGTATGGTTTTAAGTGCATTTAAATCCGGGCTCTAATTATTACTATTATAATAGTTCTGTTGCGGCGACTCATTGATAACAACTCCGCACGTGATAACATTTGTGACTGTTGTTTACAATATTTGTTGATAATACCATTAAGATACGATAGCCGATCAAGCGAACTGTTGCCCCTGACGGGCTTGACGTGTGAAACTATTCTCTGTATTATAATATATTTCACGTTGCTGACTGCTGAGTTTGTCGGTTTGCCATCCGCCACTAACGATACCGCACTGTCAGTTGTCACTCGTAACTCGTAAGTCGTTACATTATTTATCCATTGTGTCCCGTAATAATGTACAATCGTACAATGGCTTTTTTTTTCCTAGCAGTTACGGCGTCGATGGTTTATCCGATAATAAATTGATATAACTGTTGTGTAGTAACAACAACAGTTTCGACTGCGGTATCTCAGAATATTGTGTTCGTGGCATAGCACCACGTCCTATGGGTGTGTAGAATCAACTGTACGCTGTAATAAATAATAGTCACAATTAACTCTGTTTGGCGTCGTCGTTGAAAATAAACATTTTTTATTTCGGGACCTGACAGGTACGAACGATCATGTTGAAAGCCGTGATATTAATCGGTGGCCCCTCTAAAGGTAAGTTAAATCATTTTTACTCCACCATACGCGTTCATTGTGTTTTTGTTATCAGATCTTTGAATTTTTGTAGGCACTCGATTTCGGCCGCTTTCGTTGGATGTACCTAAACCGTTGTTCCCCGTGGCTGGCCTACCTGTTGTTCAGCACCACATAGATGCATGTTACCGCTTGGGCCAAAAACGGAGCTCAATTCCTGGAGACGATAGTAAAAGCAACGTTGGCAAATATTGTGTCGCTGAGGTGCTTTTATTGGGATACTACGGAGATGATGAACTTGCAGACTTCTTACTTACAGCTACTCAGAGTTATCCAACACTGCGAATCAGGTACTGTTTTTTTAACTAATATTTTGATGTATAAACCATATTATTTCTTTGTATATTTTAGGTTTTTATCTTTTATTAATTCTCAAATAATTGTACTGCTTATAGGTATCTTCGTGAGCCTGATGCTTTGGGTACAGCTGGTGGCCTATATCATTTTCGTGATACGATTCTCGCTCCATTAGACAATAATGAAGTGCAGGCATTTTTTGTAATGAATGGTGATGTTTGCGCTGACTTTCCATTAGATGAGATGCTCCATATGCACTTCACTAATAATAGTCACCAGTCACAGCATCAACAAAAACAACCAGTGTTAATTACTGTCATGGCTACTGAAACCACTCGCCAACAATCTGTTCATTATGGTATGTTGTTTAATATATTATTAATACACTTATATGATTGGAAATTTAATAACCAAAATAATTTATTATGTTTAATCAATTACATATATATAGGTTGCATGGTTGTAGACAAAGAAACAAATATCATACAACATTATGTTGAAAAGCCATCTACATTTGTTTCAAACACAGTGAACTGTGGTGTTTATTTATGTTCCCCACGGCTATTTGAGACTATAGCAGATATTCATTTAGAAATGCTTAACAGTAATGGAAATGGTAATCAACAACATACTGCTAGGTATACTACTAGGTAATAGGTGAAAACAGTAAGAATTTATAAGTTTCTTCGTTTACAAATACATTTTACTTTGTTTATTGCAGTAATAAAAATAATATTAACCAACAGCAGCAACAAAAGCCGACTGAAGAACGAGTTGCTGCTGCCATGGTTATGTGGATGGAGCAAGATGTGCTACGTAGGCTGGCAGGAGAATCTGGAAGTAGTTGTAGTAGTGGTAGTGATGGTAGTGGTAGAATCAAGAAAGATGCTATATGTGGTGGAGTGGCACTAGCAGCAACCACACGTAACTGGTGGTCCCAATTGAAAACAGCTGGTGCAGCAATTTATGCAAATCGTCATTACTTATCATTGCGCCAACAACGAGAACGGTTACTGCAACGGGAGTCAGTAATTGATTTGCCATTACCTTCACCTGTAAAATGTCGTTTGGCAACTGCAGATCCTAAAGGTGGATATTCAACAATTGGGAATGTATATGTGCATCCATCGGCCCAAGTGCATCCAACTGCATTAGTTAGTTTTACTTTATTTCATATTTATCTTACAAAATGTTATCAATTTTTCCAAAAGTGTAGTGTAGTAACAGTAATTAATATTTTTTATTTTATAGTACCTATATTAACATTGGTTTTTTGTTATTAATAGCTAGGTCCAAATGTAAGTGTAGGCGAAGGAGCATGTATTGATCAGGGTGTACGTATTAAGGAGTCTATTGTACTACAAGATGCTGTCATTGGTCAGCATAGTCTGGTAATTAAACATCATATTAACATTATAAAAATATTTTAATATGGATGTTATTATTTGGAACCAACATGTTGCTATGTATAGGTAGTTAATAATTAGGCCTTTTTGTAAATAGTTATTTTTTAGAATTTTGCACTTCATAATATTAGTACAATCATTAATATATCTATTTTATTCAATTATTTTTTTATTTTATTAAAATGAATTTTTTTTTTTTTTTTTGGTTAGAAAATGCTTTGGTTGGAAGTCACATTTATAATATTTTATGAATTAATTAGGTGATGCACAGTATTATTGGTAGACGTGCTAAAGTTGGTGCCTGGTGCCGTGTAGAAGGTAGCGCAGCATGCTCAGATCCCAATCCTAATGTGGCATATGCCAAAATGACACCTCAGCTGCCCTTATTTAACGCCTTGGATGGTCGGCTCAATCCATCTATAACTATACTCGGTTGGTTTAATTTATTTAATAATCATAACATTATTATATAATTACTCTTATTTTTTAGGTTGTGGAGTCAATGTTGAATCTGAAGTGGTGTTATTAAACAGCATTGTGTTGCCTTACAAGACTTTAACCAGAAGTTATAAAAACGAAATAATTTTGTGATCATTGTATAGTCGAATAGACTTATACATTAGAAATAAGACAAAATAAACATCGCGTACAGTCATTTTTAGATAGATTGGCACAGGGCTTCTCCATAATTGGTTATTATTACCGAGTATATCAATATGCTACCAATTGTCACAAAACATTTTAAAACTGATATCAACTTATATTATTTTAAGTCAACTAATTTATCATGTCTCGTTTAAGAACATTTATTTTTATGCATTTATAATATTTATAACTTGGCAAGGACACATAGCGTAGCTGAAACACACGGCGACAAGTTTTGACTGTATCTACTGAAAAATGCCGTTACTACCATGCCAGTTTATCTAGATATGACTAGAGGTACGGTTTCCCTGCAGCGTCTTGGGTCATCTACTGGTCTGGACATAGTAAGCGTCATGACGCCGTGCTATTCCACTCTTAGGAGCTACAGGGATACTGTACCTTAAAACAATAAAATTATTAAACTTATTATTGAGAAAAAAATAAATTATTATGTACTATTATTGATTATTTTAAATATGAATATTTATATGAATATACTTATATTTTATATCCTTATTTTAATTATGCACAATATTATTGTCAATTGTTATGCAAGTGTATTTTTGCATATTACCATTACATGATAATTTTATAATAAATAATTTAAATATACATTTTTGTTTTTAATAATATCTTATTTTTTTGTTTGCGACATTTAGCAGTCGAAATTTCAAAAAATGAGTGTGTAAAGGTAGTTCTTGTGTAATTGTATTTAATGTAAAGTTATCTAGCTATTGTTAATATTAATATATTAAATATAGTGATGAGGAAAATTAATTTTGACGTATAGGTGCACAGTTCATTGAATAATAAGTATGTCTCGCGGGAAATAAATTCATTAATTATAATTAAATCTATCTTTAATTTATTTGGTTCAGTCCTCAAAAATATTTAGTTAAATGAAAGTTGTTCTATTGAAGTTGCATTGTATTAACTTAAAATTAGCAAAACATTTTTTGTATACTTTCTTGACAGGACAATTATATTATAAGGATATCTATCAAATGATCTTGTTAGGAAGTTAATGATCAAGCTTTCAGGCTAGACTAGGTACTTAAGAGATGTTGTGATATTGTTCAAAAATCTTAGAAACAGTCATAAGTTTTACATTGTATAAGGTTTAATGTATTTAGAGGCAAAGAAATATATTTACACGACAGTAGATCCACAATGGTCTGATGAGCATGGTAATTAATTATCTCACATAAACCCTTACAAATACATAAATATGCAACATGATTTGTCTGAAATTCTTAAAACACAAATAATTTGTGAAATAAGTTAATAACAACACTTTCATTGTATTGATTATTTTCTTTAAACTTTGATATTGGGATCAATTGACCTATTATCAAACATTAAGGTAAGAATATTAATAAGGATATGTCATAATATGCTTTTAATGATATTATTATTGTTAAGTGAGTTATAGCTACGTAAAATATTAAAACTTCACAACTCACTTTAAAATGATAATATCAATAAAAGCATATCACATGTCGTTGATAATATTCTTATCTTTAAGTTTAACGATAGGTAAATTGATTCCAATTTCAAAGCTAACAACATAACATGTATTCTGCTGAATGCAAATATGCTATAATTGTAGGTTAGTAAGACAATAACAATACAATGAATATAACATACTTTTAAGCAACAAATACAATGACTGGAAGGAAGAGCCTAAGCCTCTCCAAAATGATATATATACATTCCAAAATTAATTATTATTAGAACTTTTGATAAATATTAATTTGATACTTTTTATAATTCTTCAAATTAAAAAAAAAAAACATAGCCTTATCAAAAGAATATTTTTAATGTATTTGGACCAGGTAACACTCATATGATGGATAATAACTGTATTTTGTAAATATTTATACTACATAAAATAGCTTACATATATAATAATATATATACATATTTAAAGGGCAGTAATTATAGAGTGCATATTGTGAATAAAAAAAAAATACAAGACCCTTAAAAAGTTATTCAGTTATTTCATGCAAACCATAGGTTGTTTAAGTATGCACATTGAACAATTAACTTTATAAATAATTTCATAAGCACACATTTATTTTAGTAAATAATTTAAATATAAATCTACACCATATACATCACAGATTTATAAAAAGTAAAATATCTTTTGTGGCACTTATGACTTGAAAGATATTCTTCTCCTCAGTATCCATCTAGACCATTGTATAATTTATTGATCGAGTTTTCACCTAATATTCTTTTGAGATCTAAAAAATAAATGTAATAAATTATACTATATTATTTTTTTGGTCATTTAAAATACTTTTACTAATATAACAATAATTTAATTATATTTTAAAATTATAACAAATTGTAATTTTCTAATTTCTGTGATTGACATTAATTTTTGTATGCGACTTGATTTTAAGCATAATAATATTAGTACTAATCTCGCTATATATAAAAATTAAAAGGTTACAATATAATATCTGCATGTGTTGATTTTGTTTTAAAAAAAAAACAACATATCGAATTTGTGCCCAGTAGATCCGCTTATTGTGTATTGTTACCTTTAACTTTGTTAATAGGTCATTTTACTTTAATATTAAAGCTTACAATACACAAATGGTTTTGCTAAACATAAATTTGCAATGCTAAATGTTTGTAAGACAAAAACAACACGTGCAGGAACAGCATCCTTTTTAGAACATTTTACATTACACAACATATATTAATATTCATCATTCCTATAGTAAATAGGAGTTTTTTCTTAACATACATTTTGGTTTAGCTTAAATAAGCCAACTATAGATATTAGATAAATGTGTAACAAAGAAAGTTGCTATGGATTTTGCATTGAACAATTATAAACAGCCCCAGTGATACCTAACCCATACCTTAAGAGGGGTGACCACCCCCCTTTTTTGGTAGGTGGAGTCTGCAGCTAATTAAAAAAATTATTACTGTAAGTTATAAATGTCTATTTATGTGCAGCAAGAATAAGGATAAACAACAATACTGCCTGACACACATGCCGTGTATTATTTATTTTGAATAAGTTGTCGAAGTATATATGGTTAACATAACTATAACAATGTATAGCGCAAAAGATGGTGGGTATCAAGAAATAATTTTTGCCTCCTTCCCCAAATTAATTTTAGTTTGGTGCCACTGAGTAGGTAGTTTGGAGCATCAAGGTATTATTCTTATCATTATAGATGACAGTTTTGATAAGTTGTCTTCTCTTTACTCAGTTACACCAAAAATGCAATATAAAATGTATAACGAGTAATTATATAAGGTGTTTCAGAGTTTTTCATATGTAAATGAGAAACGTTTTCTGAGCTGTGTGTTTAATAAAATTTACAACTTTTATGGTGTATTTAAATTCATAATGATTTCTGAAACATCCTTCACATTTTAAGTACTAAAATCTGCATTAAGAAACCGATATTGTTGTTAAATAGTTTAATACCTAATGAAATTGCAATTATAAAAAAATATTAAAGTTACCTTCTTTATCTTGTTCAGTAAAGTCAGTTTTAGGAAACTGGACATCAATAGTGATAACGAGATAACCATGGTGGTTATTGTTTTCATAGTTAGGCATGCCTTCACCCTTTTTACGAATTTTTGCTCCAGGCCAAGTTACAGTAGTTCGTTCTATAAGAATTTTTCGACCATCTAATTGGGTTATCTCTGTTTTGAAGCCAATTAATGCGTCCTATAAATAAATTATTTATTAGAATTATATATACATAATACTTAATACCTAGTACTAAAAAGTAAGTAATAAGTGCTAAAAAAACTCAAACAGAAAATTTTAATTAAAAATATATACATATTTATGTTTATACTACAATTCTTTCAAGTTATATTTTATTAACTTTTTTTTTAAAATTATTATTTATATCAAGGTACATAAGTTATTATATACCTTGATATAAGATAAATAAATTTCTTTCAATAATTTTCATTAAATAGTTTTATACATTTCTATTAATATCTGTATTAATTACCCGTAATGAAATAGTTAGATTAGTATATAAATCATCGCCCCTCCTTTCAAAAACTGAATGAGGTGTTGTTTTTATTTTAAAAATAAGATCGCCTGGTTCTCCGTCAATGTGTGGTTCTCCTTCTGCTGTAAACTTAGTTTCTTGTCCATCTTTCATACCAGGTTCTATTTCTATTTCTAACATACTTTCTTCAGTAACCATTCTATAATAAAATATTAAAATATAAAGTTCAAATAGAGTATTTTTAGGTTGTAATACTCGTGATATAAAGTCAAGTTTTGGAAACTTGTATTAGTTATTAAATCATTATTAAAAAATAATCATAATTTACTTCACGTTGGGACATTCATCACAAACATTTTGTTGCATCATTTGAAACCTTCCAGGCCCTAATTGTTTAGTGATCATTTCTTGGCGACAATTACATTGTCTTGTACCATGAGCTGGTTTTATAACAGGTTTGTTTCTTGTTACCTAAACAAAACAACAATATTTATGATAATTCAATAAAAATAATATTTTATAAATTAAGGAAATGACTAAGATTTTTTACCTGCACAAAGTTACCATTGTATAATTCTTCTAAGGAAACATGTAAGTCAAGAACTATAGTTCCACCTTTAGGAATTTCTTTTTGTCCAGGTGATTCATCAAAATGAAAACCAAAGTCTCCAAAGAAACTGGCAAACGGATCATGACCAGCAGACATACTGTCCTTTTTGACACACTGTTCACCACATCTATCATAGTCTTTACGCATTCTTTCATCAGATAATACTTCATAGGCATTTCGTAACTTTGAAAATTTTTCTGAAGCTTCTGGATCATCTCGATTTTTATCTGGATGAAGCTGTTTAGCCATTTTTCTAAATGCTGACTTTATATGATTCTGCTTGGCTGTACGTGGTACATTCAATATTTCATAGTAGTCATTTGAACTGTAATCATAATACATGATGGTATATAGTGAATGTATTTGATCTACATATTCATTAAAATATTTTCTTAAAAACACAGCATTATCATTCTATACATAAACTTGGTTTAATTTGGGACTAAAGTAAACATAGTAAACTATATATGCACAAAAACAATACACATTTAAATATATCTATATTTTTATATTTATAAATGATAAAAATACTAAATTATGTTTAAAATCTACTTTTTAATTATTAGGCTTTTTATTAATTTTTAAGTAACACTTAATTTTTTCTTTAAAAAATGAAATAAATATACCAATATTGTTGTGAATAATTTGTTGTTTTATTTAATTGGAGTATAATGCCAAGTTGTTAACCATTTTAAAATTGAGTAAAATATTTGCATCAGTATAATATTTTGTTATCAAAATGTAATGTTGTTTTTTTCTTTTAATAATAATTTTCATGTCAAATTAATCATTCAAAATATTGACAATGCCAAGGAAATAAAGACAATTCTTTTTATAGAAAGTAAATTATATCATTGCCTAGTACCTATGAGGTATTATATATAATAACAGACAATGATTAATATTTTTTTATTATGATTTATTATGATTGATTCTTATTTTTATTTTTTTATTACTTGATTGCCTCATAAGGATATTGACAAATGCCTAAAAAGAAACAAACGGACCATTAAGTTATTTGATTTACGAGAATGAAAAGCATTATATTTTCAAAATGGGATTAATTTAATTCATCTATTTTTACATTCTGGATTATACATTTTATGGATCCCAAACTATGACTAAGCCTCTAAGATAATATATTAGTAAGGTTATTTTTTCATATTTTAATAACCAGTACTTTTATGTCAAAATGTCCAGTAATACAAAAATTAATCATATCACATATTATATAGATTTTAAAAATAAAATAATAAACTATTAAAAAAAATAGGAAATATATATATATATATGTATATAAACAGGGTTTAGAGCAATAATTACATGAGTGTTTTATAATACAATATATTAAATACATGATCTTATGACTTATTAGCAATGTTCTATACTGTGAATACTTACACAATTATTTCGATAAGATGATAATTTAACATAGATACAATAAAAAAAAAAAACTAAATTAAGTTTGTACCTTATAAAAAGAAATCAAATAAAATACATTAACATACTTTTATTAAAAACAACTTTGTTTTTATTTTATTTATTTATTTGTTTTATAATATTATAAGAAAATATAAACCATTCACATTTATGATACTTGGGTTTAATTGAGGTATAGTATTTATAGGTATATATATATATATATTTTAAACATACAATAATTTAGTTAATATTTAGATTTATGAAAAGTAATATTTCATGTATAATTGTTATGTTTTATTTTATATTCAATTGTTGCTCAAATTAACTAGAATACTAGAATAAAACATTAAATTAAAGTGTTTTCTTGTATTTAAGTATTTAATTGATCTTATTTAATATTTGATATTAATATAATGTTTATTTGTATTACTGTTAACAATCAATTGGTGATTTGTGTAGAAATCACTGATAAGCAAATTTTCACTTTGAGAGGAAAAACCTAAGAATGAAATTTTAATCATTTTAAAAATTTTTTATTCATTTTCAAAATCAAAATCCCTAGGTAGGACGAGGCATTGTCAATAATTAATATAGCTTTCTGTGTTATAGTTTGAGGTTTGGAAAGTTCTTTAAGTTGTATAAACTAAAATTTGGAACTATAATGATTTTTTGTATGTACCTACATATTTCATATTTTAATTTTTTTAATTTTTTTAACTCGTGGAAGACCATGGATATTCGAGTTTACAGAATATATATTATACAGGATATAATATAAGATTATAGATACATTTTATAAATGGTAAATACTAATAAATTAAATAATTAATGGTTTGGTTGGACCAATAAAAGTTCCTACAAAATATTATGATAATTATTAAAAATGAAAAAATACCTTAATAACATTTATTATAATGTATACATAAAAGTATGCTATAAATAATGGAATATTCAATCGATGCTATAATTTTAATCCTAATTCATGACTAAGACAGATTCAACATAATAATCTACGTCTTTTTAATTATTTACCAAATTAATACTAACTGAAAAATTAACTAAAATAATAAAAAGCATAGGTAGATATTTTTAAATATTGATAGTATTTAATAGAAATGCTTAAATATTAATTGAAATACAAATGATTAATTAAGACAGATGAATTTCATTTATATCATCATATGCATACAGCATTATTGATATCTACTTTTTTTACAGAGCGGTAAAAATGTAGAATAACTATAAAAATCATTAAATGGCATCATGTAGTAAATTATATTATCAAGTACCTATAATAGTACTTAGAACTTTAATTTGTTTTTAAAACTACTTAAACTTAATATGATATACAAATGTCTTATTTATACTTTCTTCTGTGTATTTATGCACAATCTACACAGAATCATGTCCTACTCATCATAGGCATTTGCCGTTATCATTATACTAACAAAACAAAGTATTTTATGTTTTATATATAAGTATATATACTTACTGGCAATATACCAAAATGGAAAACGACAATAAATTGTAAGCGATGAATTGAACGTAATTCAAAATCATTTTATATAATTAATCGTTGTGCAACAATAAAACCAATAAGACAACAAGATAGGTTTACCAGTGACTAGAAATTAAAAATCGTCAAACAGGTATTTTACTTTATCCCTAACGAATCAATAAGTTAAATTTGATCATACATAAATCCATTTTAACAACTTAACGTTTCACACACGAACACTTTCCGCGAAGTATAAAATGATTCAATTTCACCAATGTCTGACTCGTTTTCAAATAATATACGCGTTGTGTCAACCTCCGGTTGATATTGTAATCATAAGTAATGTGGGCGATTTTGATTGGCTGGTTGGTGTTTATTCCTCCGGTCATTCAGTATCACACGGTTGTACGACTTGCTATATAAAAACGAATTACATGCTTGCACGATATCGTTGAGCGTGGAAGAAAAATGATCGGAACTACCTCCAAACGACCAGCATGAAAATACGAAATTCAACTAATTCAAGCGAATGGCCGAATGACTTGACAGTTATTAATAATTAACTTAATGTAACTTATAACTTATAAGACTTATAATTCATATTTACAAAAAAAGTTACACGAATAAGCATACCTAGACGTGTATTGACCTTTTTCGTTAGTTGTGTACAAGCTTAATATTATAATATGAACGTCAGAACGTGACACCTGCAGCTGGCAATTATTAGGAGTTTGAACTACTCAACTACACATTTTTGAAAAGAAAAATATCATTCCCTGATTCACATTTTCATAATACAGGTTTTTTTGAAGCATTATGAATTTGAAACGTGATATAAATAGGCAATATCTTGTACCTAATATTTTAAATTTAATTTACGTATTTAAATTATATAAATATATACATATTATAAATTCATTATACCTAATACCTACTAATACCTATATATAAAAATGTTAGATTATTCTCGTGAATAATATTTTTGAATTATAATAAAATAATGAGAATTTTTATTCATAATTGTTTAAATATCGTCTAAATTTGAAGTTAAAACGTTTATGAAAAACAAATTATGCTTAGGTATATAGGTAACTTTATATTTTTAAGATTTTTTTGTTTTCAATATAAACTACTTGTACTGTTTTAGGTACTACCTATTAAATTTTTAAACCTTGGCTATTAAAATTGAAGACTATACTTATAGGTACATTTCACTTCAAATAAATAAATAGTATTTATACATTTTTGAAATATTTTAAGAATCTTGTAAAAATTTGAATTTTGAATGTATCTAGGTATACAAAAAAATTTTTTTCCAGTTTTATTTAACTGTATAATATAAATAATTTTGAAAAAAAAATTTAAGATTGAATATTACAACCATATTATCTATCATATACCTACTAATTATATATAATTTCTGTTTTATAAAAAATAATTTCTGCTTAATATTAACTTTCAAAATTTTATGACTCGTGACGTTTTTACAATCAATGAAAATAATATGATGGCAAACAAAAAATTGTTTTAAAAAATAACTTTATTAAGAATAAAAGGTTCATATATAATTACATTATAACAGTATAACTGAATGTACAATTATTTATCCTGATATTCTGCGAATGCCGTTTGTGAACTTATGTTTATTGACGCTATTAATATTATGATTTCATTATAAAATTAATTAATTATTAATTTTATTATGAAATCACTTAAAAATAATATATTGGGTGATATACACGAGTGATTTATTTTCTGGGAAATACATTTTTTGGTCTTCCATCACAGTCCCACTTTAATCTTTGATAAATAATGTTATTTTTATTTTTTAGAATAAATATTGAAATATTCGTATTCATTTACTTAATAATTGTTAATACTTACTACTTTAATATAGTTATAATAGTTTAATACAATGATACGGACGTCGTATTGACAAATGAGAAATTACAATGACAAGTTTCTTATGATAAGAATTTTATTTATTTTTTTTAATTGGTTTTTTTATACTTCGATTATTTTAAGGATAAGTATAATTTTTCAAAAACCGGTTTTTCTGAAATGTATTATTTTAATATTCTTCAATTTTTCCAAATTTTCCGAAGTTCTGGGAAAAACCGTTTTTCCCGAATTTTTCCGACATTTTGATCCCTATCAAATACTGTATAATAATTTGTGATAGTATTTAGTATAAATATTTATGCATATTTACTACCACTTACCAGGATATGCACATAGCGTTATATACTTATTAGTTTATTATTAGGTACTCACAATAAAGATACACAATATATATATATTTGTATACATATGTACCTGTTTTACCGTATTCACTCTGTAATCATTACAATTGATATTTGATATTACATATCTGAATTAAATTTAAATTACCTTTTAAATATATATTTTATTCATAAAGAAATATATTCAATTAACTAATATTTAACAACATTAATCATTATATTATAAAATATAGGTACACGTTTTTATATTATTGACGTAGGTAGGTGTAATTATATGAGTTTCAAATGTAGTAATAATAATGCTTTCCATCAAAATAAATTCTGAATACAGTCTCCGTATAACTAAATACTAAATAGTATTTAAAAGTTTTGGCCGTTTTGGGTAAATTTTTTTAAACTTATTTAATATAATTATCTCAGGTTGTATGATAAATTCATTAATTTCCTGTTTAGATTCTAAGATTTAATAGATCGATTACTGCATGGCCATTAAATCATGAATACAGTATTGGTTTATTAATTGTTCGACGAATAAAAATATAGCGAATAATTAGAATATGTACTATAATTTTTTATGTTGGAAGTAAATTTTATGTAGATAATAATTTTACTGTTTACTTATCTTCAATAAATACCACGTTTGGTCCACTAGGTCTATAAGTGCTTGTGAACAATTAACATATTTGCGCACTTGTGGCTTTGTACATTTTTAACTCCCCCCCCTTTACACAATTGTTTTTCTTGGGTTCCAAACAAGATATAGAAGCATGTATGTTAATTAATTTTTTTTTTAGTTATTGTATTTAAATGTGTTAACAAACTAATCTTTTTACATTATTTTAATTCAAATTTAATCCTTAAAAAATAAAAATTAACAAATGGTAATAGGTAGATAATTCTTAAATACATTTACTAGAACTAGATGTTTCAATTTTTATTTGTAATTATTTTATTAAAACCTAGGTTACAATTTTCATTAGTATAAGTAAATTTATTTAATTTTGTATAGTGACAATAATAAATAACTATACTGTAGAATTTATTCTAGAACTTCCTTTCATGATCTTATAAAATACAAATGATTAAATCTGTAATATAATATTACACTTTTATTATAGTCCATTATAATTATCGTACCGTAAGTCTTGTTTCATAGCCACGCGTAACGATATAGGTACTCTATATTTTTTTAAGTAAAATTCGTATGCGCTGTCGGCATCACCACTTGCGGCTTTTTAGTTTTAATTTCATAACATATAATTTCTAACTTATAAACTTATATGTAACTTTATCATAAAACAAATGTAAAATACTTACACAAAAACCTATATATATATTTATATATTTTTATTACGTATATATACCTTCTATAGTGCCCAAATGTATTATGATTTTGTGCCCAAACGTGTCATATTTTGAGATAAAATACCTAAAAGTTGTGAACTTTTTTTATAATTGCATTGCTGTGTGTGATCGCTCATTTGTATTCAGCTGGTATATATATATATATATATATATATATATAAAATATATATCTATGGGCCAGAGCTTGCACTAAAGAAATATTAGAGCTATACACTCTGTGTTTTTCAGAAGTGAAAAAATTCGATGCTCGCTTCGCTCGTGTATAATACATAACACATACTATATAATATCATCAATTCATAAATATTGTCAGTTTAAAGTTTAAATAATAAAATTCCTTAAATTATATTTTGATTAACAACAATTAATATTAATCTAATTTTTAAATGTTTTTTTCTTTTTTATGACAACCTATTCATCGATAACAATATTTTCTAATTGGAGATAGTATTAATTTGAACACAATCACAATATTTGGTGGCATAACGCAATGGTCATGACCACGGTTTATCTTAAAGACCGTAGTAGATTTAATCTCTTGATATTCATAGATAAATTATCAATGTTTCAATCATAATTTCTAATTAATTTGAAAAACAAAATAATGTCAAATGATATCTATGTTATAAGCTCATAGACATATAGAATTAATTATTAAAAATTCAAAACATATTATTTTTTACGAACTGCAGAACATTTAAATAAGAACTGCACATTTAAATTTAGAACTGCACATTTTATGCACAACTGCATGTACATTGGCGCAAGCTCTGTATAAGCTATATTGCTATAATATTGAAAACTTTATAAAAAAATTCTAAACAATTTATCCTGTTATGGAATTGATACATTAAGGCGTACTTAATTTAATTTTTTAAAGTTTTTACTCGTATGAGAATCTCAAAAGAAATATCTCACATGCATTTTTATAAACAACAGTATCAACATTTTATAATTTATAATTTTGTATACATGATAAATTCAATTTATATTTATCTTTGTAAGTAAACCTAGACAATAGATACCTTAAATGGCTAGTTTAACTATGTTTGTACATGTTATAACTTATAGGTGTATTATCATAATATTAAATATAATACTATATATATTGTATATTATTTTATACCATAAACAATGCTCATGTCTTGCTTGGATTATAATTATGACGAGGGGAAAGGGAAGTTACTTTATTTAAGAATTACGTATATTTATGTAAATTTTGCCAATTTGCTTATATAGTTATAACTGTTGTTATTATGTACCTACTGCCTATGCTAGAGCATGAAAACGACGATGGCCGAAAGCGCACCCAGCTATATCTCAACGCACCACGGTTGGGTGTGTACGAAATCGTTGTCAAGGCGCTGTACTGCTGCTGCTGTCGTCGCGTTCAGTCAACGTGTTGGACGTGCACAAGTCCATCGTCTGTTGAAGCACTATCGTGG
The DNA here is from genome assembly GCA_020882235.1 of Schizaphis graminum. Classification (NCBI taxonomy): domain Eukaryota; kingdom Metazoa; phylum Arthropoda; class Insecta; order Hemiptera; family Aphididae; genus Schizaphis; species Schizaphis graminum. Next base: position 48,914 of record JAJFBB010000007.1, on the reverse strand, counting down.
GAAATATCAAACTTAAACCATGGTAATTTATAATATATTACGAAAAAAAAATTATTAATTATATATATTATTAAGTAGGATATATTTTCTTTAAACATAATTACAGTGTGTTCATTGATAAATAATTAGGTAATTAATATTAAAATTTAAAACTGTAATATTCATTTTTTATTATATTATAAAATATAATACATCTATACAATATACATACAATAATAATATGATTATGATAAATAATAACTTAGAAAAAAACTTGAAATAAATAAAACTATACATTTAATAGTAAAAAAAAACCTGTTGATTGAAAACCAAATTTTTGCATTTTATTTTAAACTATAATGCCTCTTCCCTCGAGTATTATTATTATTTTTTTTTATTAACAATTCAAAACTAAATCATTCACTTTGTTATCAGATTAATACTTATGTAAAAAAATACATACACTAATGTTTTTCATTCTTTAATTATTTAGTGCCTAAAATAATGAGATTTTACATATTAATTAAATGAAATTTTACATTAAATTTTTTATTTAATGTTCTATTAAATTACTGTCTCATTCAATGTATGTTTTTATTTTTATAATTTTGTTATTTTTTTTAAAAAATGTCTTTATTGCTCACACTACTCGTAATTTAGGTATATTATTTTAATAATAATTATTTTTTTTTTTTTATTAAACATACCTATTTTATCGCGCGCGCGCGCCCGTGTGTGTGTGAGTGTGTGTGTGTGTGTATGTATGTGTTGGTTAATATTTTAGCACAATAATGTATGAAATAATTAGATAGGCACCTGTTGGTTTTTAAATGTTAGATAATTTATAATGAGTTACTAGGAAGAGTGATTTAAAATTCAAATCTCAATCTCATTAATCAATAATTAAGTAAATCTTAATATTGTTTACTTGATAAAATTTTCAATAATAGACTTTTTTTTTTATTTAGTTTAACTGGTTAGTGTAACTTTTGTGATTCTTGTATTATGTTTATTTAATAGTAGGTAATTTATTATATAAATGCTTTATTATATTATGTAATACCCATGTGGTATGTATAATATAATATTATGTAGTATTGTATCGTATACCATTTCTTATGAGATATTTTTTATTTGTTATGTGTACATAATATATAGTAATATATAAATATACATAATTGTTATTTTTATTTCGAAAAAATTGACAACAGTTTCATTAAATTTACAATTTACAAAAGACACGTCATATTATACTATCCATTTTTTTTTTGAACATTTTGAACTTTTTAATATTATTTCCATGTCATATCATGGACAAATTATAATTAATATTTTGTTTCCAAAGAATATTATAGATTTTAAGTTATTGACATTTAAATTTGAAGTTGCAAAGACATTTTTATTATTTCACTATCTATTGTGGTGCACAATTTACATAAAATATATAATATTATTATTAAATAAAAAAACAATTTTAAAATTTCTGTTCGAAAATGTTGTGTTAATTTGTTTCATGGAATCTTACGTAACTATCAAAGTACCGTAATTTGTATTTTTTGGGGGTCTACCAGGGATTCAAAGTTTACTAAGTAAATATTGAGGGTGAATAAGAAATGTGTACTGCTTACACGAATATTATGACGTATATTAATATATATAAATAATCATTTATAATATTGTTTATTATAAATTAAATGTTTTCGTTGAGACCTACATTAAAAATAAATTAATAAAGCTTAAATTAATTCTAAATTATTACCAGTAGAATAATTTAAAAAAATTTTAGTATGAATATTATACCGAATTATTTTGTTGTTTTGTAAGGATATACCAGCTATAATATAACTATCAATTTAATATATAAAAATATTTTAAAATTACTACAATAACAATTTACATTTAATCTTGTATTACATTTTAAAGTTTTTGACTTAGCCTAAAATATTTTATCAACACTTAAAAAAATACTTAAAATTCATATAAATATAGCCTAAAATAAAAATAAATATTTTGAAAATTGTATTGTGTGTTGAAAATTATAATGCAAGTAATAGTGAAATGTTCCAAGTTTCTACTATTATTATTTTTTGAATTATGATAAAACATAATTTTGTTGAAAAACAAAACAATTTGTTTGAAGATAAATCATTATTATATTTACGTAAGAATATCCAATGTCGCGTCTAAACTTGAATTTCAATCATTCATTAAAAATGTTTGTTTGTGGATTTACGTCAAACATTTTTTAAAATTACAATAGAATAAATATAGGTGGATTTTTATATTCAATTTTCAAGTATTTGGTATTTAAATTAAAAATATTATATGAATACAAAATAGGTTTTAATTTTTTGTGATTTTGATGAATACAGAAAAAATTTTAATTTTAAATCATTATACATTTACATAAAAATTGTGAGAATTCATTTTTGATATTTTTTAATTTGGCTATCGACAGCTTAAATGAAACCTTGTATTAAATTTTCAAGTTTTTTTATTCATAAACAAAATATTACCTTACATAAATTTAAAAATAGAAATAAAAAGGAGTGTTAAATGTTTATTATATCACAAAAAGTATTTTGAAAATTATATCATGTCTACTAATGCTAATATAAATCTTTAGAGTACATTTTTAGTCTCAACAACAGTTATAAATTAGGTATATTAAAAAAAAAATAAAATAAAAAAAATACTCATCAAATCTAGATCTAGACATTCTTTAAGTTGAAAATCATAGTGTTTTTACTGTTCTGAAAAATGACGACATTATACAAATATAAAAATACAAATTATTGCAGTAAAACAATTACATAACTACCATTGCTCCGCTTAGGAATTAAAACTGCAATTTTAATCAATAAAATGTGTTTCAATATTTTCTATTACATAGTAATCGAAACGTTTTATGATTATTGTTATTTGGTTCTTATTTATTTGCATTTCACCTATGTAGAAACATTTTGTACTAGTAAAAAATAATGTTTTATATAAAAGTGCAATTGTATACAAATGGTATGCGCTTTGTTGCACTATAATATTAAAAATAAATACATCTCCTTTTATAGACATTTTAATGTAGAAATTTATAGGTATCAAAAGAACTTGATCTTGACAATGTAAATGTCAAATGTTTTTTAAATATATTGTCAGTGGAATTTCATATAATTTTTATTATAAAAAATGGAAATCAAGTGTAAAAAGTAGTATACTATTTTTTATTACTTTTCATATTTCTAATAACTGTATGTAGGTATAACAGCTACCAATTTTTATAATAATATGACATGACATACTTAATAAATTGAACAATTTATTTTAATAATTTTTTTTATTTTACACATTAAATTAATAAGTCACAATTTAATGTAAACATAACCTTTTAATGTGGTTTTCATAAGTGCGATATTATTTAATATTTTAATTTTCGTCGTAATTCTTGAGATTAATTGGCGTCTTAATGCATCTTATAAGCAGTCTTTATTGTTGAATAAAATAAAAATTGAATTGTGTATTGAAGAAAATAATCCAATTAAGCCTAATATCGAGTAAAATTTAAAATGTCAATCAAAAGATTGTCTTGTCTTTTAAATTTACATTATTCAATGGTTTCACATCTGTGTGGATTTTGTAAGTGTCAAATATGAGAATAAGTGAAAGAAGTTACAGTAAATAGGTATTCAATTTAATTTTTGTTTCATAAAAACATTGTTTTTACTATAAATGTTGGCAATGATGATGATGTGTAATGTCGCATTTGATCGATAAGAAATAGGTACCTACTTAGATACTCTGATAGCTACAAGGTATAATAACCTAAGGCCAAAGGAAGGACAAAAATAATAAGTATAAATTAATAATCTAGAAGGGGTTTTATATACAATATACATTTATATTATATATACCTATATAATATAATGAAAAAAATGTATGTAATAAACCTTTTTGAATAACTTTGAAAAAACGAGGTAATAAAATTGAGGTTAACGCGTACAACACGCGATTGCTAGTATTCACACGCAGCTTGAAAATGCATTTATTTGTTTTTATCGCAAAACTTTTTTGCACGATTTGTCAATTTGTCACGTAAAAAAATAATGTAATTCATACAAATATAATATTAATTCATTAAATTAAATTAAATAAATTATGTGATTTATATAAAAGAAAAATATTGAATTTAATCAATTTAATCTTATTTTATTCTTGGTTAAATTATGAAAACACAAGTAAATATCAAAAATAATTTGTAATCTTAATAATTTCAAATGATATCTTATTACATTGCATATTCGCTAGTTCGCCACTATATAATATGTTGTTTCCTAAAATCAGCGCTAGCCTGCGTTTGGGGGTTCTAATATAAATTATAAACTATAAAGTATGTATAAATATTAAATGTATATAATATGTATATATTTCTTGGAGACGTTCTATGATTATTTTTTTTAAGGAGTACCTGAAGGCGTAAGAGTGGAGCCTAGTACAATGGCTTACCTACTACCACTTTCATGTTGGGTTTGTATCAAGACGATAAATATATCGTAAAAAATCATCAGATATTAAAATTTGTATAATGGGTAAATAAACTGCAGTTTTGTATTTAAAAACTAATAGATATTTTTATTTAATTTTTTTATCCGAATTATTCTTTAGAATTGTATTAGTTTACTTTCTAGAATCTAGAACGTACTTTTTGTGCCTAGTACCTACCTACTTATTTAAACTTTTGTTGTTTTTATATTTTATTTTTGAGATTATCATGAATTCATAATATTCTAAAATAAAAATTATTTTATAAATTTAACCAGATCAGAAGCTAGATTTTAATTAAATTTAGGTATTAGAAATATCTAAGACTTTTAAAAAAAACTAATAATTTACGTAGGTACCTAGTTAATGTAACTATTTATCATTATGTTATTACTATATGTATTCAATAAAATTAAATCATTGATCATGTATTTTCATAATTTCCGTGAATAATTATTTAATAAGTACTTAATATCTTCTTGATTACTAATAAATAATATTCACTACCTACGCATAATAATAACTAATAAGTAAAGGATCTCTCAAATAAATATTTATTTGTATATAATTTAACATTATATTATGAATATTTTGATGAAGAAATATCATATCAACACTGACCTATAAACTTAAATAATTTTGCTTTTTAGTTTTATTAAATTTTCTTGTTATTTACAAATATTTGTATTAAGATCGTAATGATGACGTGTCTTTAAAAATTAAAAATGAGATATTATAACAGTATAATAAATTGTCTATGTTAAAACAAAACATTTTGTATATATATGTAAATATTTTTTATTCAAATGCTACTGTTTAAATGAATTCATTCTAAATTTTAATAAATACATTGTAGTATTTAACATAATATATGAATTTAAGTAATACAGCAATAATTGCTATAACTGAAAATACATCAAATAATATTATATAATATATGGATCATATTATATATACTGCTATATTTAATTTTTTTCTTTACTAAAGAATTTAGAAATTTATTATGTTCAATTTTACATCAGTTATCATTTGATAGCATGTTGAGAATATTGTTTTAAAGTTAACATTGTTATCAACTTGATTATTTTTACAAAAATATAGTTTTATTACTTTTTAGTCATTAATAAATCAATAATTGTAGTACATAATACATTTTACTATATTTATATTAAGTATAAGTAAATAAATTGATTAACATTTGAAAATTATTTTACAACTCTTATGATATTGTAATTGTTATAATTTATAAGTATATAAAATAATATACCTATTGGTTATAAAAAAATATGGTGACAATATTTTTAATTTTTTTAATTATTCTTTTAAAATAATAGGTACATCAATGTATTTTGAATTTTAATTAGGAATAAATTAAATTTACAAAAATAAAATTATTTAATTACATTAATGTACTGTTGTGAAGACAAGTGTGCTATGAACAATTCGATGAGGTGCATAAGTGCTAAAGCACTCAAATGTTCAAAGCCCATTACTCTATTATTTGAATCATGTATGTATTAAGTAAACTGTATGACATAAAATATTTATTTAACTTATATATTTAGTAACACATTTGTTAAATTGTATCTAATATTTTAAGTTATAGATACGAGTATGGCATGTGAATTATTTGTAGTTTTGTTTGATTGACTGACTAAGTGAATATTTATTAGTGGTAAGTGAGCCTAATATTAAAGGTTAAACATGGTATGAAAAAATATTTATTGGTAGAAAATTCGTTAGTTAGCTAGTTTAAAAATGTATCTATCTGTATTCTATACATATTACATTTTTTTAAATCATATAAAAGCTATGATAGTACATTAATTAAATATACAGGGTGATTTTTTTTTATCAAACAACACTTATTGTTTCCAAAATTATTCATGTTTTTGAAAATATTTTTTTACATAGTTTCAAGTTGTTAAAAAAACAACATTTTTATTAAAAAATTATATTTTTAAATATTTTTTATCCTTATATTTTTTTAAGTTTTTTACTTTTTTGAATGACAACATATAGTTTTAATTTAATATTCCAAAGTAGAATAATATTCTGAGTATTTTGATACATAAAATTCGAATTTAGGGCCAGTAGTTTATGAGTTATACTTATTTAAAGTTTAGCCATGCGGAGTAGTAGACAAACATTTTGCGGGGTAACTCCGTACCATTCCACTCCGCGCATCTAAACTTTAAATACGTATAACTCATAAACTACTCACCCTAAATTTGATTTTTATGTATCGAGAAATACTCAGAAAATTATTCTGCGTTGGAATATGAAATTAAAAATTTATGTTGTCATACAAAAAAGTAAAAACTTAAAAAATTATAAGGATAAAAAATATTTAAAAGTATAATTTTTTTATAAAAACGTTGTTTTTTTAACAATTTGAAACTATGTAAAAAAATATTTTCAAAAATATGAATACTTTTGGAAATAATGAGTGTTGTTTGATAAAAAAATCACCCTGTATATTAATAGCATTATATTTTATTCGATGAAACAACTTTAAGTACATTTTCTAGAACTCAGATAAAAATTATATTTCTTGTATTTATTGAAATTTTAATCTTAGTTTTAAAAATATACACAAACTTTTTATTATCAAAAATATATCATTTTCAAAAATATTTAGACAACTCATGTTTTAAGGTTTTAACAAATTAGATGAAATTTATAGGTAATATATAAATAAACAAAAATTTTTCTTCACATTACTTTTATGTATTTAAGAAAATGTACATTAAAAGAATTATATTTTTATGTAGATATCAAATAGTATCACCAAATATTTATAATATCATCATATTTATTTTAGATTCTGAATGGATTGATTTTACAATGATGAGTGTTTATTTATTTTTGTGTCTGTCATCACGTTTTGAAGTAGTAATAGTGCTTTAATTTTTGACTTCATCCTCTCTTTGAAAAGAAAAATGAATTTAGTTGGTACTTTGGGGGGGGGGGGGGAGGTCGAAAGTAAAAATTCCTGAAAAAGTAACGGAACAACTGAACTTTTTACGCATAATCAGTTTTTGACAAAATCGATTTTTTTATTTTGCTGTAACTCAAAAACGTATCATTTTAAATACTTGAAATTTTTATCAAATGTTTATATTAGCAATATCTATTAAATTAAATTTTCAAAATATTTTGACTTTTAGATTCTAAACGGAGTGATGAATGTATTGATTTTACAATGATGTGTTTTTTTTTTGTGTCTGACAACAACTTTTGGAGCAGTAAAAATGCTTCGATTTTTGACTTCAGCCTCTCTTTGAAAAGGAAATTGAATCTAGTTGGTACTTTGGGGGTCAAAAGTTAAACAATGAGTCGGGAAAAACCCTAAAAAGATGAAGGAAAAATGGGATTTTTTACGCTAAACCTGTTTTCGACAAAATCGAATTTTTTATTTTGCTATAACTCAAAAACTAATCGATGTAAATACATGCAATTTTCACCAAATGTTTATATCAGCGTTTTCTATTACAGTTAAATTTTCAAAACATTTGGACTTTTTTTGAGATATTTATAGGCATTTGAAATAATCAATTTTTTTTTATTTTAAATTCTGAACGGAGTGATGAATGTATTGATTTTACAATGATGTGTGTTTTTTTTTTGTTTTTTGTTTTTTTTGTGTCTGAGTACAGCATAACTAGTCGAAATAATGCTTCAATTTCAAACTTTGGGGGTGGTTTCCGATGGAAAAGTGGATATCCTTGGTGCATTATAGAGGTGAAAAGTAAACATTTTCCAACAATTTTCAAAAAAATCGAGAAAAACAAAAAAAAAGTGACAGAAAAACGGGAATTTTTACGCAAAACCAGTTTTCGACCAAATCGATTTTTTTATATGGTTGTAATTCAAAAACTAATCACTGTAAATACATAAAATTTTCACCAAATTTTTATGTTAGTGTTATCTATATACAGTTAAATTCAAAAAATTTTGACTTTTTTTGAGTTATTAATAGACCACTGAAATTTTCGATTTTTATGAGAATTTTTTTTTAAAATAACGATAAAAAATGTTTGGCTGGCCAGATAATCTTGAAAATTTAATATAAGGTTTTTTATAAGTTGATATTAAAGTGATAAAAAAAAATCCGAAATCGTTAGTCACAATTTTTTTTTATATGTGCTTAAAGTTTGAATTTATACGAAATATGTCAAAATTGCGAACATTTTCAAGTAATTTTGTGGTTGAAAAATTTTAAAATTTTTTTCTTTTGTAACTAAGTTTTGAAAATTTGGTATAAGGTTTTCCATAAATTTTTCTTCAAATATCTGTAAAAATAACTCTACCAGATTCAAACAAAAATTTTTTATGAGTGTTTGAAATTTAAATTTTTACAAAACCGCGTTAAATAACGGTTTTAGCCTCAAACGATTTTTGATATTTGTTGTTATTCAAATAGTAAAAGTCGTAAATATTTGAAAATTTCACTAGTTATTTAGATTGGCATTTTCTTTACGTGATTTGATTTTCAAAATATTTTGAGGTATTTATAGAGAATTGAAATTTTCATTTTTTTTATAAATGTTGATAAAAAAAATTTAGCTGGGACAAATTACTTGAAAATTTAATTGAAGGGTCCACATAACTTTTTCTAACTCTCATTCTAAAATTATAAAAATACATAGGCACGATTTTTTTTTATTAGCATTTGTAATTCAAATATTGACAAAAATTCGTCAAAAACATGAATATTTTTCACTATTTGGTAGTTAAAAATTTATAAATATTTTACTATCAAAAGCTAAGAATTGAAAATTTAATACTATGCTTTTCATAAGTTAAGCTTAGAATAATTATAAAAAAAATTGAGGATTATTCAATTTAAAAATTTTACGAGTCTTTAAAGTTTTAATTTTAATTTAAAATCAAAAATACAAGTGTAAAATAACGTTTTACTAATAAATAATTTTCGATTTTTGTTATTTTTAAAAAATTACTAAACGTAAAATCTTGAAACTTTTACTTAAATGTTTGAATTAGTTTCAAAATAGAATATATGACAATATTTAAATATAATATATCCTAGACTGACAAATCATCTCCGTTCAGAATCCTTTTTCGTATACAATGATACCTATCATTGCATTCAAATTTAACTTACTCTAGTCCGAGGTCCATCCCACCCCCTAATGTAAAGCAGAGCGATACTCACTTACCCGCTTTTTTAAGCTATATATAGACAGTTGACATTTTTGATTTTTCTAAGTTTTTATTTTTTAAATGTCGATAAAAAAAAATTTGGCATTCCAAAAAATCTTTAAAAATTAATATAATGTTTATATAAGTTGTACTTATTATTGTAAAAAACAAAAATAAATAAATAAATCGTTTAAATACACAATTTTCGTTTATAAGTTTATTTAAAATTCAAATGTTTACCAAATATGTCAAACTCGCGAAAATTTGCAAAGCATTTTGAAGTTGAAAATTTATAAAAATTTTGTGATTTATACCTAAGGTTAAAAAACCCAACACAAAGTTCTTCATAATATTTTATGAGCGTATGAAATTTAATTTTTTACGAAATCGCGTGAAATAACGATAATATAATAAATTACAATAAAAATATAGGTTATAATATAATATGATATTCTACTAATTATCCTAGATTAACAAACCATCTCTGTTTAGAATCGTTTTTGTATACTCTCTACTATAGGTGGTATCCACTTGTCCACCCTTGTTTTTTGTTGATCTCAAAAATACGTCAGCAAAAAACGTTAAAATTTGTTTTTCACATAGTGTCACTTAAATATTTACGATGTTAATTTTTTTGTAATTGTGAGAGAAGAATAATCAATTATTAAGAATATACAAAAAAAGAACTATAATATTAAATTGGTATATATTTGTTTTTGTGTTTTGTTTTAGGTTTTAAATAAAATTATTTCGTTGTTTTTCAAGTTCGGACTAAGATAGACTTTTTTAAGATAGGCTTAATCTTTCAGTTTGCTATTGATGGTACTCAATTTGTATGTTTTTAATTGAGAGGCTAACTTTGGAGAATTCATGCTAAAAAGGTTTTTCTTTGATCATAAGAAAACCGTGGGTTAGACGTGAGGTGCAGTTTACCAATTGCGCCTAAAATTACTTTTTTATATAACATATGTGCTCTTAACATTTTAGGATTGATAGACCAAATGTGTTCAAAATATTTTATAATACCTAAGGAAAATGTATTAGTTATAATTATTATAACATAATAAATGAAAACATTAACCGATTTTTTTGTGAGTATTATTAATATAATGTAATATAATCAGTGCCGGATTTAAGTCTCAGGAGGCCTGGGTGCGACTACCTATTTGAGGCCCCTTATAAAAAATTTTTTTGACATAGCACTTAACCATTTATTAAACACATATTGAAATATTAAATAACCTAAAATCATGAAATATTAGTACCTACCTTAATTGTTAAGTAAATTATGAAATACACATTACACATTTTTTTATATCACTATAAGAAAAACTTATAAGAAACCTTGTATTAAATTTTCAAGATTTTCTGGCCACCCAAAAAATTTTTATCGGCATTTGAAGAAAAAAAACTTAGAAAAGTCGAAAATTTCAATTGTCTATAAGTAGCTTAAAAATGGTCAAAATATTTTGAAAATTTAACTGTAAAAAGATAACCATAATATAAACATTTGGTGAAAATTTCAAGTATTTACAATTATTCGTTTTTGAGTTACAGCTAAATCAAAAAATCAATTTTGTCGAAAAGTGGTTTTTCGTAAAATTGCCATTTTTCTGTCATTTTTTTTTGTTTTTCTCGATTTTTTTGAAAACTATTTGAAAATTTTAATTTTGACCCCCCCCCCCCCCCCAAAGTACCAACTAGACTCAATTTTCTATTCAAAGAGGGGCTGAAGTAAAAAATCGGAGCATTATTACTGCTCCAAATGTTGTCGTCAGACACAAAAAAAAAAAAAAACACACATCATTGTAAAAGCAATACATTCATCACTCCGTTCAGAATCTAAAAATTGCTCATTATACCTACAAATTGAAAAAATTATAATTTTATACAATTGAAAATTGTTTAATTACCTGAATTGATGAATACAAAATTATTCATTAATCCTTTATATTTTTTTAATTCATTATTTTGTATATTTTTTCTACGTCTCTTGGATGCTCCACTTTCAAACTGTCTGTTAGACATTTTTTTTTTAAAAAGTCAATAAAAGATAGGTAGTGTACATAGGTAATTTACGTTTTTAGTCGATAAATGAAAAAAAATAATATAATAGCGTACGTAAAAAATAAGTAACAATATAAAGTATAAAATAATTTGATCGAAATCCAATAACACTGCACCAAGAGTCAAGACGTATCCGTAATTCGTAAATTATATCATTCACTATATAAATAAATTTATAAAATATAACAACGGTTACTATAGTTCGTCCAGCTAGACACAGCAGTATAAATGCATTATCGTCCAGACGAAAAAATAAAATGATAGGATATTACAAAAACAGTATACGACGTATAGTGTATACTATAAGTAATGTGTTTAAAAATAGATCTGTATAGCGGACAATAACAATGATAAATAGAATTATCTGAAATTACAACAGTCCTTATAATAAATGGTTGTCAGTAACTTCTTAAAATAAACTATTCATTTCATTACAATATATTATTAATTATTGATAGTTAATTTAAAAAATATAGGACTTCGATCTGAGGCCCCTAATATAACCTCAGTCTTGAGGCCCCGGTGCAATGCACCCCCTGCACCCCCGCTAAATCCGGCACTGAATATAATATAAATAAATAAATAAATAACTTTTTTTTGCATTTTACAAGTTATTTTTTGATCATAAATTATTTAAAATTAGATACCAGTTACATTACATTATTATTCGTTTCATAAAATTCTTGACACTGTTATAAAATATATTATACCCAGTCATTATAATCAGTAATAAATTGATCAATAATTAAGTTTTAATTTTCAAGTATTTGAGTATGTGTTATACAAGCGAAATCCGCATAATACTTATCTTAAAATATAAGAAGCAACATTGGTACACTGACCCTAAACGAAAATTTTGTTAGGTTCATGCCTACGCGAAGAACATATTATTAAACGCGTAATGATCCATATTCAATTATATAATTTATACAATGTCAACTATCCATTTCTTCGTATTCTTAGTAATAGAAACTACTTAAATTTTAAAAAATATATATATTTACTTATCTAATATTAGATTCTGAACGGAGTGATAAATGTATTGATTTTACAATGATGTTTGTTTTTTATGTTATTTTTTATTTTTGTGCCTGTCATCACGTTTTAGAGTAGTAATAATGTTTCGATTTTTGATTTCAGCCCCTCTTTGAATAGGAATATTCATCTAGTTGGTAAAAATTTCCAGTAGTTTCGGTTTCGATTTTGTATACCGGTTTTTATATATTTCGATTTTGATTTTAGTTTCGATTTAGAAAAAATTAAAGTTGAAAAAGTTAGGTTACTTAACCTTAACGATAAAAATTAAACAATACTTACCAATTAAAAGAAAAATATTCATTACTATTGATAAAACAACTAATAATTTTGCAAATAATGAAATGGTTATCAACATTTTAATCACGATCTCATGGACATATTAATGGAATTTACGTATTTAAAATTTTAAAAACACGTAAATTAAAAAAAAATTAAAGGTTTCCAATTTTTTCTTGTTTCGGTTTTGACTTTAATATCGGTATCAATTTTTTTTCGGTTTTGGTTTTAAATTATAATACCGGTATTCAATTTTTTTCGGTTTCGGTTTTGAAAACGGTTTCAAGCCCTGAAAAATAATGGAAAAACGGGAATTTTTACGGATAACCACTTTTCGACAAAATTTATTTTTTGATTTTACTGTTACCCAAAAAAGAATCATTGTAAATACTTGAAATTTTCACCAAATGTTTATATTATGGTTATCTATTTATGATAACATTTTCAAAATATTTTGACCTTTTTTGAGCGAGCTACTTATAGAATATAAACAATTGAAATTTTCGACTTATCTAAGTTTTTTTTCTTAAAATGCCGATAAAAAAAAATTTAACTATCCAAAAAATTTTTTAAATTTAATACAAGGTTTATCATAAATTGTAGAAAATTTTAAAATTCACAATTTTAGCTTATAGGCATTTAAAGTTCAAATGTTTACAAAATCACGAAAATTTGCAAGACATTTTGAAGTTGAAAATTCATAAAATGTATGATGATGATTTATATTAAATTTAAGGTTCAAAAATCTAATACAAGGTTATCCATTACAATTTAAATATAGGTAATAATATAATATATTCAACTAATTAAAATTGACTGACAAATCATCTCCGTTCAGAATCGTTTTTCGTATAGAATGATATCCGTCATTGCATTCAAATTTAACACATCCATTATAGTGACCACTGACCAGTAATCTACTCTCCATCTCTACTATACAGCAGAGCGATACCAATTTGCCCACTTTTAGATTCTGAACGGAGTGATGAATGTATTGATTTTACAATGATGTGTATTTTTTTTTTGTTTTTGTGTCTGTGTACAGCATAACTAGTCGAAATAATGTTTCAATTTCAAACTTTGGGGGTGGTTTACGATGTAAAATTGGATATCCTTGGTGCATTATAGAGGTGAAAAGTAAACATTTTCCAACAGTTTTCAAAAAAATCGAGAAAAACAAAAAAAAAGTGACAAAAAACGGGAATTTTTACGCAAAACCAGTTTTCGACCAAATCGATTTTTTTATATGGTTGTAATTCAAAAACTAATCACTGTAAATACATACAATTTGCACCAAATTTTTATGTTAGTGTTATCTATATACAGTTAAATTCAAAAAATTTTGACTTTTTTTGAGTTATTAATAGACCACTGAAATTTTCGATTTTTATGAGAATTTTTTTTAAAATAACGATAAAAAATGTTTGGGCGGCCAGATAATCTTGAAAATTTAATATAAGGTTTCTTATAAGTTGTTCTTAAAGTGATAAAAAAAAATCCGAAATCGTTAGTCACAATTTTTTTTTATAAGTGCTTAAAATTTATACGAAATATGTCAAAATTGCGAAAATTTGCAAGTAATTTTGTGATTGAAAAATCGTAAAATTTTTTTCTTTTATAACTAAGTTTTGAAAATTTGATACAAGGTTCTCCATAAATTTTTCTTCAACCATCTGTAAAAAAAACTCTCCCGGATTCAAACAAAAATTTTTTATGAGTGTTTGAAATTTAAATTTTTACAAAACCACGTTAAATAACGGTTTAGCCTCAAACGGTTTTTGATATTTGTTGTTATTCAAATAGTATAAGTCGAAAATACTTGAAAATTTTATCAGTTATTTAGATTTCCATTTTCTTTACGTGATTTGATTTTCAAAATATTTTAACTTTTTTTGAGCTATTTATAGGCATTTTAAATAATCAATTTTTTTTTATTTTTTTTTTATAAATCTTGATAAAAAAAATTTAGTTGGGACAAATTACTTGAAAATTTAATTGAAGGGTCCACATAACTTGTTCTAACTCTCATTCAAAAATTATAAAAATACATAGGCACGATTTTTTTTTATTAGCATTTGAAATTCAAATATTGACAAAAATTCGTCAAAAACATGAATATTTTTCACTATTTGGTAGTTAAAAATTTATAAATATTTTACTATCAAAAGCTAAGAATTGAAAATTTAATACTATACTGTCCATAAGTTGAGCTTAGAATAATTATAAAAAATTTTGATGATTATTCAATTTAAAAAATTTTACGAATGTTTAAAGTTTTAATTTTAATTTGAAATCAAAAATACACGTGTAAAATAACGTTTTATATATAAATAATTTTCGATTTTTATTATTTTTAAAAAATTACCAAACGTAAGATCTTGAAACTTTTACTTAAATGTTTGAATTAGTTTCAAAATAGAATATATGACAATATTTAAGTGTAATATATCCTAGACTGATAAATCATCTCCGTTCAGAATCGTTTTTCGTATACAATGATACCTATCATTGCATTCAAATTTAACCTACCATATTCCGAGGTCCACCCCACCCCCTAATGTACAGCAGAGCGATACTCACTTACCCGCTTTTTTTATATTTTATTTTGATCTAATTAATTACGGTAATTAATAACATTTACGATTTTTACATTAAAAATTATTAAATAATTTTACGCGATGGTATTTTACTTTAGTTATGCGTGTTAATTAAATATAAATGAAATTAATTTTTAATGTGTAAATACGTATTATAATTTTATTTTATATTTTGATACTAGATAATTATAAATGCAATCAAGTATACCGGAATTTTTGTTTAAATTAAAATGAAAACATATATTGGTTTTCTAGTTTACCTTAAATATAAGTACATTAGCTGATAAAGATTACATAAACTTACTAGTTCATAGATGATTTATACAGTATAATTTATTTAAATTCCTTTTTTGATCATTATTGAATAATATTGATCAATATCTTTGGTTTTTAATTCATTATATTTTACAGCTAAACATAATAATATTTTATCTATATTGACTAACATTGTAAAATTGAATGCATAAAATCAAGTATCACGTGATAATTTTTCATTTATCTAGTTACTAGTTACTAATTTAGTGTGAATTATTGAATTTTTATATTAAAAAATAAAATAATAAAACAACAATAAATTGATACAATTAGTGCAGAATACATTTCGTTTAATAAAGATTCTTCTCATTTTATCAGAAATAATATTAAATTATTATTATATACACGAGTAATGCTTACTTTTATTTGTATTTCTTTGACCAAAAATTTGATATAACACTCACCATGTACTATTATAATGTATGCTTATCATGATAATTTTAAAATGATGCATGTAAAATGTAAAATTAAAAAAAATAATGAATTAAAGTTTGCAGTCTTTATGATTAGAATTCTAACGAAATTACAGTAAACAATTTTTAACCTAGTGCGTGATATTTAAATAAAATTGATTCTGGAAAATATCTATTGAAATAACGGTAGACTTAAATTGTGTAATTTTGAAATACAGAGTACTTAATTTTCGTTAAAAATTAAATTTCTATTTGAATAATTATAAATAACGTAGAAGATTAAATCTTATATTTTCTATTGTTTAAAAACTTAAAAGCTTTTCAAGACTAAAACTAAAATAGATATTAGTGAACGAATGTTCCATTTAAATAATATAATTTGATGTTATAATCATATGATTTGATGATATTTATATTTCGTCAATTTATGCATTGTATCTACGATGTATATTAACATTTGAAAATATTTTAAGCATTAAGTTGAATGGTAAAATATTAGTACTCACTTATTATAATCATAATTAAATAAGTTACAGTCGAAGTATAATTTACAATAAAATAAACTTATATTTCACATTGATTTGAATTGACAAATTATAGTTGTCATTATTGCAACTAAACATAAAAAATAATGGAAATTAAATACATAATCTTGTCTTAATATTAATTAATGATTATAATTTATGAATATTGATTGTTTCTTTTAATGTTGGTTAATGTGGGTACCTATACTTGGTATTATTTAATGTATTTAGGGAATATGCTTAAGTTTATTCTAAGCTCATCTTATAAATAACTTCTACCTATTTCAGTTAATATTTGACCTTAGATGCTCTATACAAAGGATTTATTAGATATGATAAACTATAAAAAATTGATTAATATTATAGTAGTTAATAGTTAGTTAACGTGGGTTAAACTTATAAGTTGTATGCAATATGCATATTTAAATATATATTTTTTTTAAATAATAAATGATACGTAATTATACATTTTTGTCAAAAAAATTATTAAGTATAAACTATAAAATATAAAATGCAATGAAATATGAGATGTTTTATAGCCACTAAAATGTTAATTGCTGTGTGTAATAAAAATAGTAATAGTTGTCTTTTAACTTGACAGGATGTATTTTATTAGTTTAAAAAAACCGATGACAAATTTTTGACATAACAACTTAAAACACTACAAATAAGTAGGTAGTTCAAACAAATAAAACTAGGATATACATAATCTTATTTCCTTAACTATTAAAAAGTTAAAAATAATTTTTTTTATCGAATTAAAAAAAAATACTAGTTTAATGATATTAGTTGTATTATTATAGCTGTCAGATAATACTTATTATAATATTTAGTACCTATACCAAAGTTATTGAGTAATATTTAGATAACAATAATCTTATCCACATAATATCTTTAGGTTAAAGATATAATATGTAAAATAGTAGGCGTGTTTTATGTTCCAGTTTTTTTTGGCCAGGCATTTAAATAATTCTATAATTTTTTTTTTTACAGAATTATTGCTAATATTTCATCCTTTTCCCCTAAATTTTACGGAATAATTTTTGTGTTGTCATTGGAGGGCACACATTATATTTCTATATTCCAGTATTTCGTTGAGACATCTGAATAGTATCATCTTAATTTTTTACAGAATTTTTGTAAATACACCCTCCTTCCAAAATATCATAGCTTAAACTTTTTTCAAATTTTGGTCCAAGAAAATAACTTAGTTTTCTATTTTTCATAAATTTCATAATTATTTTCACGAACCGAGCTACTTATACATAAAATACCAAATATGTATGATATATTTAATTTTCCCGATTCGTTTAACCAATACATCATTAATTATTTAATTAATACTGCACCTATATTATGTAAATAAGCACACCTAATATATTCCATGTGTGAGTTTATAGTTTATACATTTATACTATTTCAAAATGAGAAGGTAGTTTTGATTGTTAAAAATCAATAATACTTCGAATTTCGGAATTCCCTATCATATTTTTTTAAAATCTTATATTTGAAGTGATACTGTTTTTATATATAATAAACAACTATTACGTTTCACATAATATACTATTAATACACAACATATTATATTAGTCATTAGATAAATCAATCATGGTAAGAAAACCAATTCTAATATCTAACTATTCTAATTCGTTTACTTTATATTGTAACGTCAATAATTTTTTTATGCTCTGATTTTTATAAGACATGTCCGTTTTTTAAAGAAGTGTTTACCTATATACTATTAACTCAGCGTTTAGATAATTTCATTTATTTATAAATAATTATTCAGTATAATATGCATTATATAACTTTTTTATTTTATAAAGAAAGGTTAGTAATCGTACAAATCTATTACTATCTTCTTTTTCAAATAAATAATTTATCAGCGTTATACAATAAAGGTCATAAATTAATAGCATGAATAAATTTGCATATGCTATAATATAAATATATTATATTCTATACTAATTTCATACTTAAGTTTATTTATGAATAGTATGTTTCACTTTAATAGGAGTTCAGTTTTTGAATAACCAAAAATAATCTTACACTTAAATTACGAAGTAAATAATATATAATAAAAGTCAAAAAAATATTAGTTGAAATTTAGTTAAATATAAAGTTGAATAAACAATAAGCTTAATAAGCTACAAAGATCATTTTATTATTTTATTTTTATACAATTTAAGTTCTAAATTAATTAATTTTTAAGTCTTAGAATCTTCACCATTAATTATTAATCATAACAATTTAGTAATTTATAAAATAATAATATTCTATAATTTTAAACATTTATTTGACAAAAATTGAAATTAGAATAACTAAGGCTCGTAAATTGTAATATATTTTTCGATCTTGGAATGTTTAAAATGTATACTGTAATGCTGGAGGCTACTGTAATATTTGTGTTAGATTTTATTTTTATGATAAATCGTTGTATTAAAAAATAATTTAGATATCTGTTAAGTAAAAGTGTAGACCTGCATAATAATATATATTTTTCTAAGGATAAGATATTTTATATCTGTTATATTTTTATTAAAATGTTATTGAAGATAGTAAATAATAATACATGCAATAAAAAACAATAACTGTAATTAAAATGTTTAGAACTAAAACCAAATTACTAAGATCATCCAAAAGAAATAGTTATTTTTTTTTTAAAATATGTATAGTTTTTATAAAATTTAACTTTAAACATATAAAACAAATTGCGGCCATATCATAAAAAGTTAGTAAGAATAATTATTTGAAGCTTAATTTAAAATGTTTTCATAAAGAAACAAAAATATTGATATCATGAATAGAAAAAAAAATTGTTTACAAACTGCTCAAAAAATCAAAATATTTGAAAAATGTCAGTATTACATTACAGATATGAATTTGGCTTAATGTTTTTAGGTAAAAATGTAACGTTATTATAATTTGTATTTTTTTCAATAACAACAAAAAGTTAATAGGTTTAGTCGAAAATTGGTATTGTGTAAATGATAAATATTTTGAGTTCCTGCAAATGTTTGTTGGTTTTTTTAATTATCTAGTCATACCTTCTAATGACAATTCAAAATTAGTTCTAATCCATATATTGTGTATTTGGTATAAGGTCTATGTTCTAGTCTGATAAAATTTCTTATCACACTAAATGTTGAGTAATAGAGTACATTTTTCTCTGTATAGTTTATAGATAAAAAAAATCCAAATTATACTAAAATGTCTAAAACTAATAATATGTCTTGCTCAATTTAAAATGTAAAATTGTACATATAAGAAAATACTATACTTCCCAATAAATACAATAAATACAACAATTTAAAGTATTAACATAATTATTTTTTATAATATCGATTAGAAAATAACTCAAATATATTTTATTAAAAACTAATGAGTCATAAATTTCACTATTCCTTAAGGAAATATAATTTTTTTTTTCTAAGTAAACTCTTTTATCTTTTTTACTCGTCCAATTGTCTAATTGTACACAGATTAATACATTTTTAAATAATAATTTTTAAGCAGACTATTTGAATAAAATATGTGTACATAAAACTAAATTATGGGGTTCTATTAAGAAAATAAGAAACTACTCATTTCATTTTTAATGATATTTTTTTCACGTTTGTTGTCCGGCGTGTTGTATAGGCAATTTTAGTATGTCTGTGTGTAGGTGGCTTTCAAACAATAACTCATGCAGTCGTGCAATATTATTATTTAAAATGGAGTATTTTGTTACAACGACATATTCGTACATTTAAAATAGCCAGAAATACTGTATTGTAGTTAAACCACTACTAACTTAGATATATTTATATATTTTATAACATAAAGATTAAATAGTAGGATATTTTTTAATTTTTAAAAATATGATTCGGGTTGACTTTCAAATTTATAAATATTTTTAAATAATATTTTTCTGTTACAGTCAATGTACCCATCAAGTATCATATATATTCTATAATATTATTCTCAGATTTTCTGTTGGGACAATATACAATTATTCATATGTATCTATGATCGTTATTTACGTTATTCTATTATGTAATGTATTGTGATATGTATATACCTAGATAAGTATGTAAAATCAAAAATAAACCTTAGCAAAAATTTGTCTGCAGATTTTCAGTGGGTACATACTTATTTTTATTATTATATTATAAACAAAATAAAAATTAATATGTTTAATTTAAGCATAAAATATAAAATAAAGTGCCTAAAAACCTCAAACGGTAGGTACATATGAAAAAAAGGAAGTATTATCGAAACACCGAGAGAGTATGATCCACATTAAAAAAGATAAATATGCAATAACTGTAGCAACATCTATCGTAAAAACAATATTAATTAGGTACCTATAAAGAGAAAATATTTTGTGATATAAATTATATAACATTTAGGTGTTTAGAATTAATGTACGTCCATTTTATCATCAAAATAACAATTTCAGAGGTATATTATTTTTATACTAATAGTTTACACCCATATCAGGTATACGTATAAATACTATAATGTAAAAAATTATTATAATATTATATAAAAAATTATTCGAGGTTGAGTGTGAATAATATAGTGATATTAGTACTTTTTTATTAAATTATTTAAAAATATTTGTATTAAAAACTTGGTAAAATCATACACATAATAATTATTATTTATGTAGGTATTTCATTTTGATAATAATATAATGTACCTATATCATACGACAAAAAAATTAAATGATTATTATTTCCAATTCACTTATCATGTATCGCAAGGACAGGGTACCAAACACGAAAAACACCCTCGGGCCACCATTCTTATATGTACATTCTGGGCTACAATTACCTTTATTATTTTAAGTTTTTTTTTTTTTTTAATATTTTAACTCGTTTTGTATTATAATATAAGCAAGATAAATTATAATAAAAATCATGATTGTTATAGTTTATAAGTATAAAATTATATTGTATCTACATAACTAAAATAAATATAGACAGAATAATTGCACTAAATTAAAAATGTCGTTGAATATTGATATTATTAGATATTAAAAATATTAAATAAATATTAATTGTTCTATTATTTATTTTATATTATTATATTACCATATTTTTATAATTTATTTTTTATTTTATTTTTTAAACAACGGCTAAGATTGAAATAAATAATTCTTTTCATCTAAATTTGAATATTAAATATATAAACACAAATCAATACTATACATTTTTATAATACATGCATTTTTGAATATAGTATCGTTTATCATAATAGTGTAATTCATTTTAGACAAAACCATAACCTTGAGTCTTAGCTTGAAAAAATTTTATGGGACCCCAAATTAATTGTCTACCTTAAGCTAAAAATATAGTCCACTCGTGTTGTAACATATAAATATATATATATATATATATACTATTGTCATATTTTTTAATACTATTTTAGAGGTGGGTATGAGTATGGTATGTATACTTTTGTACGATTAACTATAATCAATTTCATTCCAACATTAATTTAATCATAAATGTATCTTTTCCATACGTATAAAATTGAATATGCTGTAAACTGATGTTCCGTACATAATTTGTCACTTACAAAAATATATATAAAATGTAATGTATTAAAATATTTTGAAATCGAATGAATTGTTACGCTAGAATTCATTGATATTCAATGACATTTTAATCCTCATATAGATAATTTATTAGTTATAACAAAGATTAATCCATTTCAATAAAAAAAAAATTTAAAAAAAATGAATAATTAACATATTCTAGAAGATCAATATATCCTAATTTATGAGATATGTTAATTTATTTGGAAAATTTCTGATATTTTAATCAGTTATTTTTTAATATAAAATTAATTTCCTTTAGTTTTGGTGAAAAAGGTTGTAGAAGATTCCCATAATTGTCTATTCGATTTGAATTTGAAACATCCACCACCATGAAGCCGTACTTATACATAACAATAAATAATTAGAAAATAATCTTAATGCTAAAATAAATATTTAAAAAAATAATAAAACAAAAATTAAAACAGCATAAAATTGTGTATTAAAAAATTATATAAGTATTAAATATTAATAAATACAAAGCAACATACTCATAATTACATAATTAGACATTTTTATTTATGTTTTATTATTGTTATTGTAAAAAGCTGGTTTATGACCATATGGTTACAAGTAAATTATATTTTTATAATATTTAAAAATTGAATTTATTTGTTATGGATTTAGACTTTAGAGCGTTCTTAAAGTTAGATTATACCTTAGGCTATGATTGATTATTTATTATTTAAGTGATCTTATATTTAAAATATATCTTTGTAGCTTTACAAAATATGTGCTACACGTTTATCAGATTTATTTAATATATTTAGGATTATATTGTATTATTGTGTCTAGTATTTCATTTTCTTTTAGGTTGATATGTTTCTGTAATATAATAGACCAGTGTTTCTTATTTTTTTTTTGCAATGTATAGACTTACAAGTCACAAATTAACTGTTTATTGGGTACGCGACCTCTCATAAAAAAAATATATATATATATGTCATAATATAATAAATATTATAATTAATAATTTTTATTATAAGCTGTGCTTCTAATAAAGTACAAAAAAAACGATAAATATATAATTCTGCTTAATATAGACATTATTTATTTGGAAATGAGAGTCTAATCGACTAATCGTAAACTAAAATGTTTCGTTTGAACCTATTTCGTAGTCTTGATGTACTGCCCAATTCTTATAGCTGTATGGACAATTGACCGATACCGCATCGACAGTCATTAGACTGTCAGTAGATGTATCAAATAAAACATAACTTAACTCTTAAGAATTTATCAATTTACAGTTTAAAATTATTTTTATATATTTATTTAAATTTGTTTTATACATATATAATTAAGATAGTTATCTTATTAGCTAAGAAACACCTCGAATCGTGACTCATTAAAAATATTTTGTGATCCAATATTGGGTTGGAAACACTAATAGTCTGTACTATCATCGTCTCTTATTAAAGTAAATAACATGATAAAATATTATAATAGGTGTATTATAAGAGTATAACGTTTTTAACAAAAATATGTTCAAGTTACAGTATCATTAATAGAAAAATTGATCACTAATGTGTAATAGTCATATAAATACATTATAAATGTTCTTAGAAATAGAGCCTGACACAATGTAATCATTATCAGAATTATTTTTCGTATCCGGTGGTTAAAATGGTTAAATAATCGAATTGAATAATATAATTACAAAATTAATTCAAACTTCAATACATCCATTACAGTGATACGCTCACCGTTAATACTAGTAACCTACTTTACATAGTGATGACTTTCCCGTTTTTTCAGTTTTATCATACAAAATTTTTTTGAAATCATTTACTGCAGTATAGCAATATTTTTTTAATTTTTGTAAATGAAATATATCTATTTAATGTTTGAGTATTAATCATTTAATTTTAAATAATTTTACTGTAGTTCTATAATTTTTTTAATTAATATTTTTATTTTAATCTTTTATAACATTTGAATAATATTCGTATCTATTATAACGCAAAATAACTCCCAGTGGTTTTTCCTCATTTAAAATAAATCACACCAGATAGTAAATATAAAACGATGACAAGGCAAATATGGAAAATACATTAAATTTTGTTCATAAATACATGTGGGCTTTCGGATATATTTTATTATAATAATATATACTATAGAATAGGTATAAAATAAATCTAACGCGATGAAGACATTGGTGCGCTTTCCTACCTCCACTGCATATTTGCAGAATACTATCTATCTCAGTTTAATTAAAAATTCAACAATTTTAGTGTTTATTTTATGATAATTTAAAATGTGCGACAAAGTAATAAAAGAAAAAGTTAAATGTTGAATTCTATTATTTATTAGTATTCTCTATTTTATATATTTATATATTTTAAAGATCCGTCAAAGTTTACACATCATTGGAAAATAATATAGTAAATTAAAATTATTTAATTTTTATATTTTAATAATATTGTATAATACTTATTATAAGTGTTGGGATTTTTGTGACTATTCTCCAATGTTACAAGCATGTATTTAATAAGATACTATTGTCAATTGCCATAACTTATAACGAACATCTTTTGATTCTTAGTAAGTAGTATATATTTATATAATACATTTGCATGTCCATATAGTTGACACACATTTTTAACTGTAGTAATAATACCATATTTAAGTGTAAATTTCACACTCAAAAATCTTATTTTTTATGTTTACGCATATTTTAGGGAGAATACAGAATACTTGACCGTAAATTTGTTGTTCACAAAAATATATTAATCGTATAGACATTATCATACATATTGGCTACACATAAATATTTATCGTCTGTAAAATTTCTAATCTAACTTTTTTCAGGTAATAATAAAATACAATTTGTCTAAGTAATATTGTAGAATAAATTTGTAGTTATTAAATATAAAACACGTATGCTATTAATATGTTAAAAAACAATAAATATAAATAAAAAAAAATATTTAAATAAATTATGTTCATTTATTACATGAAACAATTATTTAAATTTCTATAAAAAAGTTTGAAAAATCAAAAGTTTACAGACGATAAATATTTTCGGGTAACTATATGTAAAATTAAATTTTTATAGTAAATAATTTTGTTTGAACGAGGAATTGACGGTCAAACACAGTGTAATCTCCCTGTAATATGTATTTAGTTAAATGAAGATTTATAAAACGAACATTACCTCTTTTGGTGTGATTACTATGGTGAAAAGTACAAATCCACTGTGAACTTACAAATATATATTACTCGAGAATATTTTGTCAAATAAATAAATAAAATTTATATGGTTATTATATATTTTAATGGTTTTAATCTATTGAATGTAAGTTTAAAGTAATTATAAATATATTGCTATAGAACAGCGGTTCTCAAACTGTGGTACGTGAAAGACTATATGGTAGTATGCGGAGGTCCGTTTTTTGATAATAAACCCATTCAATTATTTAATTCATATCTTATTTTAAAAAAACTAATAAAAAAAAATTATCATTCTGTTATTGTAGTATTTCACTGCCTTATTATTTAAAAAAAAATGTATTTAACTGTACAATTTGGATTTTGGATAGTTCTATTTTTAGTCATTAGTGGTACGCGACTAATTGATAACATACCTAAGTGGTACGTAAAAAAAAATTTTGAGAACCGTAAGTATAGAATGAATTTAAAATTACTACAATTTGTTCAGAATAAAATGAAAAATACATTAAAGAAATTCTCAAAAAATGTATAATGCAGTATACAGTAATTGATTGTTTTTTAAACTAAACTTTTTTTTTTAAAGTTTTATCATCTTTAAATAATAAGGGAAATCTGCCGATTTAGTATGGATAAAATATTAAATGTAAAGTTTCATAGTTGTTATAAAATTACGTTTAAAAGTCCAAAACTATAGTTTTTATTTAATATAAATGTACCTGTATCAGATAGTTAAACGAATAGTTATAAGAAACAAAAAATTGAGTACTTACTATTGTTCACTAATCTTATAGGCTGGATTTTATATTATATAATAGGTAGCTATAACTAACGAAAGCACTTAGTTTTTGTACACCATATAAAATTGAAACTTAAGTGTAGGTATATAATATAAATAGGTAATAACAGCAAATGGTGTTTTATCGTGTATGAAAGTGACTAAACTATAAAATATTTTGGTTGAAATTTTTAAAAACTTTTGTTACAACACTGCATAACAATAATATATCTTATCAACAATTATATTTTACTACATAAATGAACAAATCTATAATTTGCAAATGTATCAATTTATAATGCATGTGAATTTTAATCATTTTTCATTTTTTAATTCAACTTTTTTAAAACTTACAGTCTTACAGAGCGATGAATGTATTGGTTTTACAATGGTATTTATTTTTGTTTGTCTGGAGATGCTTCATTGATCATAAATATTGATGGTTGTGTCAGGTAGAAAATAGGATCTATTTTGTATTTGGGTCAAAAGTAGAAATTTATGTGTACTTTTTAAATAATCTGACAAAAAAAAAAAGATACGAAATATTATTAATGTAATACCATTTTTCGTCAAAATCAATTTTGTTAGTTTTTATAATTTAAAAATAAATAACCATATTTACTTATAATGTTTAAAAACTAATTTTAACTATTTTAATTTCAAATTTTGACGAAATCTTACAAAATAAATTTAAAGAACATTCGTTGATTAATTTATTGTCAAAATTCCATAAAACTTTTAACTTAAATACTTCTAAACAGAAAAACGTAAATCGAGATTCCTGAATATTTTTTAGATTCTGAACGGAGTGATGAATGTATTGATTTTACAATGATGTGTGTTTTTTTTTTTTTTTTTTTTGTTTTTTTTTTTGTTTTTTTTTTTTGTGTCTGTGTACAGCATAACTAGTCGAAATAATGCTTCAATTTTAAACTTTGGGGGTGGTTTCCGATGGCAAAGTGGATATCCTTGGTGCATTATAGAGGTGAAAAGTAAACATTTTCCAACAGTTTTCAAAAAAATCGAATTATTTATTTTGCTATAACTCAAAAACTAATCGATGTAAACACTTGAAATTTTCACAAAATATTTATATTAGCGTTCTCCATACACAGTTAAATTTCATCAATGAATTTTGACTTTTTTTGAGCTATTTATAGACAGTTGAAATTTTCAATTTTTTTTAGTATTTTTTTTTAAAATAACGATAAAATTTTTTTGGCCGGCCAGAAAATCTTGAAAATTTTATACAAGGTTTCTTATAAGTTGTTCTTAAAGTTATAAAAAAAAATCCGAAATCGTTAGTCACAATTTTTTTTTATAAGTGCTTAAAGTTCGAATTTATACGAAATATGTCAAAATTGCGAAAATTGGCAAGTAATTTTGTGGTTAAAAAATCGTAAAAATTTTTTCTTTTTTAACTAAGATTTGAAAATTTGGTACAAGGTTCTTCATAAAATTTTCTTCAACTATCTGCAAAAAAAACTCTACCGGACTAAAACAAAAAATTTTTATGAGTGTTTGAAATTTAAATTTTTACAAAACCGCGTTAAATAACGGTTTAGCCTCAAACGATTTTTGATATTTGTTGTTATTCAAACAGTATAAGTCGTAAACACTTGAAAATTTTACCAGTTATTTAGATTGCTATTTTCTTTACGTGATTAGATTTTCAAAATATTTTGACTTTTTTTGAGCTATTTATAGACAATTGAAATTTTCAATTTTTTTTTATTTTTTTTTTATAAATGTTGATAAAAAAAATTTAGCTGGGACAAATTACTTGAAAATTTAATAGAAGGGTCCACATAACTTGTTCTAACTCTCATTCAAAAATTATAAAAATACATAGGCACAATTTTTTTTTATTCGCATTTGAAGTTCAAATATTGACAAAAATTCGTCAAAATCATGATTATTTTTCACTATTTGGTAGTTAAAAATTTATAAATATTTTACTATCAAAAGCTAAGAATTGAATATTTAATACTATACTGTCCATAAGTTAAGCTTAAAACAATTATAAAAAAGTTTGATAATTATTCAATTTAAAAAATTTTACGAGTGTTTAAAGTTTTAATTTTAATTTGAAATCAAAAATAGGTACACGTGTAAAATAACGTTTTACTAATAAATAATTTTCGATTTTTGTTATTTTTAAAAAATTACTAAACGTAAGATCTTGAAACTTTTACTTAAATGTTTGAATTTGTTTCAAAATAGAATGTATGCCAATATTTAAATATAATATATTCTAGACTGACAAATCATCTCCGTTCAGAATCGTTTTTCGTATACAATGATACCTATCATTGCATTCAAATTTAACCTACCATAGTCCGAGGTCTACCCCACCCCCTAATGTACAGCAGACCGATACTCACTTACCCGCTTTTTTTACTTGAATCCATATATTGTTCTAAGTCAGGTTATATCCATATAATTTTTATCAGCGTTCGAAATTCAATTTTTGATGATATTGAATATTATTAAATGAATAAAAATAAAAATTTTAATAATTACTTATATGTTGTAATTCAAAAATCTTACTCTCACAAGTACTTGAAAATTTTTACCATTGTTTATGTATTTTTTTGTATACAATGCACGATAAAATTTTCAAAATATTTAGATTAATTATAAGCTATTTGTACCAGGAACCTATTTACTTAGTTATTCACACCATTTTAAATGGTGCGTTTGAATCATTGCCTGAGTAATAATTATCGTTCATAACGACTATTAATATTAAAATAATTGTTATATTATAATATCTAAATGTAAGTTTTTTGTGAAAATTAGTACAATTTGCTTTATTACTGATAGAAATAAACTACTAATCTATATAGATCATTATATGTATACATACATGATTGTGATAAGCCGTGATCGTCTTTGTTTGGTATCGTTTTTCATCATAGACATAGAATGATTAAGTCTTGATGTAATTTTATATCTAAGTTCAAATTTAACACATTTATTGCAGTAACTTACTGAATGGTTAATTACAACCAAAACCTTTTATATAGTAAAGTAGCTTTTTCATTTTTTCAACTACCTACATGTGAATCTCAATAAATAATTAAATTAATTAATATAATAAAATAAAAATGATTGGCTATTATTACACTACGAGGTGATGGAATACAAATATTATGATTCATATTTAATAAAAAATATATTATATTATATTAGTAGTAAAGGTTTTAAAAAAATCATGACAAATTACAAGTATTTACTTACGCACTATTTGCCGTTTCACTATTTTTAAAATTGTTTATTTATACTGTTATACCCTTACATATATTTTTATTAGGCTACATATATTATTGTCTATACAAATGTTTACCACAATCGACTAATATTATTTGTTTGGTTGAACTTGTGCGAATTGTAGCTAGACATGCAACTTTCATGATAACTATAAGTGTATTACATAATATTAACAATTGTAAAAGAAGATTTAAATTAATTATTTAGCATAGATCAATAAGCTCAAAACATTTTAATCACTTTATCTAATTTTAATGTCATAATAAAATGAAGCATGAAATTTTAATAGTTAAAAGTAAATATACAATGACTTACAAAATATTCTCTATATAAATTATGGTTATTTATTGATTTTTTTTATTATTTTAGGTTGAAAAAGTATATTAATGTACCTAGGTAATATTGTCATCACTTTTTAGACTAAAATACTCATGACTCGTCGTTGACACTTTATAATACTGTAATACATATATTATAAAATGTCATAAGATATAATTTAAAAAGTAATATGTTAATCGATGTTTAAAATTAACTAAAAATCAAGGACTTATTAATTTTTCTTTTAGTTTGTTTATTTCAATGAAATATTCAAAACATAAAAATAATTATTGTGACATATCGTTAGTTCTAATGTCATATATACATTTATATGCTACTTATATATATATATATATATATGTAAAGATATTTGTATAATATATTGCAAGATATTTAGATATATTTTTTTTAAACGATTCCTTAATAATACATCATAAGTACCTATTAATTTGAAGTTTTGAAAAAAAAAATAATCAATTAATTAATATTGTTAAATCAAAACTCTAGCAGAAAAAAAACTAGTCTAATTTTTATCATTCTCAAAAATCAAAATTTTCTATGTAGTTGGATTTAGGACGATGTACGAGATATAAATCTTATCAAGAATATTTTTAGTCGGAAGTTGAAAATTCTCTGTATTTTTCTAAATAATTGGGGAAAACAAAGAACAAAATTAGAAAAAATGTTTTTGGACTAACATATTATTTAGTTAATTTTATTCATAATTTTCAAAATACTTTGACTGTTTTTGAGCTATTTATTATTTTTTTTTCTAATAAATGTTTATTGAAGTTATATTAAAGAACTCAAAAACTTAATACGAAGATTTTTATAAATTTCAATACAGGAATATTAAAAAATTGAATAGTGATTTACAATAAGCAATTATGTAATTTGAGTGTTTGATATTTTTAAATTGTGTAGCAGTTAAAAATTCATAATATTGTTAATATTCACACCCAAGGACATTTAATACAAGGTTTCATATAAGATTTTTTTACAAGAATTAAAAATCATGTTATCTTACAAATATATTTTTTGTACGTATGAGGTTTAAATTTTGATTATAAATTGAATATTCACGCGTAAAATAAATATTTCGAATCAAACGATTTTCGTCGAGTATTAATGGTATATATTTAAAATATTCCATTGTAATAAATGTTATAAATTATAATTTTTATACTCCACTTTTTCAAAATACTTGCATATTTTATTTTTTTCAGAAAAACCCATCATAATAATGTTTATTTAGGTCAAAAACTGAACATTTGTTAAGAAAGGTTCCGCAAAATTACAGTTCTTACTAAAACGTAAAAATATACGAACATAACTTTGTATAGGTATTTGTATTTCAAATGATGATAAAATTAAATATTTCGTTATAATTTAAAATTATTTGCGAGGACTTGACTTTAAGAGAACGTTATATCCGCATGTGTTGTGATACGGTTCGTCCGGATGGACGACCCGTTTCGTAAATAAATACACTTATTTATTTGAGTATTACGTGTTTCTATTTCTATAAAATAATAATTATATTACACAATTAAGGGACTGAGTAAAGCGTCGATTTGTGTCGACCAGACTTGTATAAGTGGGTCGACACAATCGGGGGCCCTTGAGTTTTAGCCGGGCAATTACCGGGCTCTAACTATAACATAATGGAATAGTTTATATTACAAAGTATATATGGTGTGGGATCCGGCCGCCGTCGGTACAAGCTTATGTAAGCGGTATTCCGACAACGAACCTGGATCGGATAGGACAGCTTAATTAAGCGCCTGGGTGGGTAGTGTGTTGGCCCTGAAAAGGGCCGTTTTATTGAAGCGTCGCCGGATTGCACGCCGGCACGGGTCTTATACCGTTGAGCGGTAGCCACGTATATAGTCAGCGCCGGATGTCTGGATACGGCACCGTCTGTGAATCGTCGTCGCCGGGTTGCACGTCGACACGGGTCTTATACCGTTGAGCGGTAGCCGCGTGGATGGTCAACGCCGATTAATCGTCTCCGGACGAGGTTGGCAGCCGTAGAGCGGCGTTTCGTCGTTGTCGGTCAGCCGACGATGCAAGTTACTGCCGTGGAGCGGCAGTTTCGTCCGTAGTCCGCTGCGGAATGATGTTGATGCCGTTGAGCGGTATTTCGTCGTTGTCGGTCAGCGGTCTCAATAGTGGTCCGGGTCTTCTTCTGTCTGGATTCTTGATTGAAGTTGACAGTTTGAAGGTTTTGAAAAGACTGACTAGATGGTCGAAAGTGTCCGGTATTTATACCGTCTTCGACCACCTAGTCCGTTACTGATTGGTCCGCGTGATTCGTTTTGGCAGATAAAAATCACATCGTTGTCCTGCTATTTGTATTCACCCGGTGTGGTTTTTATCTGCCAGTCTTATTTGTCTTACCTAATAGATGTTGTTGGTCTTGAAAAAGACCTTTTTATTGAGCAGCAACTCATTTATAGTACAACCTACAGTTTATTCCGTAACAGTTGTCTCTGCCTTACTAATGTAAATCATAGCTAATTTTTGTTCAGCAGAACATATTTTGTGATGTTAGCTTTAATATTAAAATTAAAATAGGTAAATTTACCTATTATCAAATTTAAAGGTAAGTACATTATCTAGGGCATCTCATAGGCTTTTATTGCTATCATAATTTTTAAGTGAATTATGGTTATGTAAATTATTAAAACTTTAAAATGCTCGTAACTCGCTTAAAAATTAGAATATCTTTAAAAGCCAATTAATAAGCCCTAGATAACATTATTACCTTTAAGTTTGATAATAGGTAAATTTACTCTAATATTAAAGCTGACATCACAAAATGTGTTCTGCTGAACGAAAATTTGCTATGATCTACATTAGTAAGACAGAGACAACATATGCGGGTATAGCGTCCTCTTAAAGACTTAAAGTATATTATTATATTTTATTATACATTTACATGATGAATATTTAAAAATATTTAGATTAATTTTAAACTATTGTCTGTTTATTGTATTTAGTAAAATAAATTGCTACAAAAACGAAATAAATATGTAAATCATATACCTTAGTACCTGATATAGGATGTAAAACTGCGCGTCTCCGTTCATAATTATTTTCGTATGTAAGAGTTTATCATTCAATTTATGTTTAATACATTCATTTTAGCCGGGGTCATCAATATTTTTGAAGGGTCACATTAGGAATCTGAAAAATTTTCGTGGGTCATCAAAATGCTAAGTACATATTTACCTACATTATTTAAAAACCAATAATATTTAACAAAAATAATAAGTTACAACAATAACACATAATATATAGTATTATCGTAATACGTGTTATTTATTCTTTGTCTGAGGGCCGTATAAAATGTGTTCGCGGGCCTGCTATTTGGTCACCCATGCATTACAGTAAGCTATTCAATAACGAGGTACACTTGACACTTGCTGTACAGCAGAACGTTACCTAGGTACTTGGCCGCTTTTTTTGTTTGAACAAAATTTCGATCAGGTGTTATAATTGTATCTTTTCCAATTTTTTTTCAGATAAAAGTTTTACATGTTTAAAAATTTTCTAAATTTATTTAAAAAAAATGCACATCCCTAATGTACGTTAAAACTGAAAACCTATCATCTTTCGATTATACATTTTATGTATGTATATATATATATGTGAATTATATGAGCAAAATTATATAGTATACCTTGTAGCATAACCTGACTACTTAATACTTATTTTACTTTAGAGAAGTTATATTTTTCTATAATATAAATAAATATAAAAAGAGAAATCCAGATCTATAAATATTAGATAATTACGCTTTATCAATAGGGAATATTTTGTATATGCAAAGAATATTCAATCAATAATTTAATTTTGAAATTCATAAGACTATGATTGATGAATAAATTACGAGTGTCTTTAATGTATTAAAATTACTTTTACTTATTTTACTATAAAATA
The DNA here is from genome assembly GCA_020882235.1 of Schizaphis graminum. Lineage (NCBI taxonomy): Eukaryota > Metazoa > Arthropoda > Insecta > Hemiptera > Aphididae > Schizaphis > Schizaphis graminum. Next base: position 14,940 of record JAJFBB010000007.1, on the reverse strand, counting down.
AATAATTTTTTTTATAATCGCGTGGACTTCAGTTTGTTATACTACCTAGTTAATATTCAAAAGGCAACATGTGATATAGTAAATATTGCCAAATAAGTTTTTATTATAGTTTATTCATCATAATGTGGTTGTCTATAGTGTAATTTATATTTCAACATGTATACTATAGGTTAATATAGTTATACGTGTTTTTAACGCAAAGACGCAATTAGATTACATTTTTTATGAATCAAAACATGGTTGTGGATGACCCGAGGGAAATTACAGACAAACATATTGTATTCATAGTATTCATACAGATAGGCCGTTGTATAATATATTATTATAATTTATAAAATAAGAAAATATTCACTAATCAGATATTCTTGAATCGAAATAACCATTTAAACCATTTATGATATGAAAAATTATTTTTAAGAAATGTTAATTTATTTACTATATTTTTTGATTTCATATGGAGAAAATATTAATTTTGCTGATACTATTCGAACTATTCAATGTAGTTTCATTATTTTGAAAAAGTTCGTCTATGTCAAAATTAATTACAAGTGTGAAAATCGTATTAAAAAAATTCGATATAAAATCAAGATTATTATGCTATAATGTTATATTATGTACCTATATTCAAATTATGATTATAACTTATAAAATATAAATATGTATAAGTATAAATAAATAATAATGAAATACTTTTTTAATATGAATAAATTCTTATTATGCAAACAATAATAATAAAATATCTTACTAGTAAAGTATAATGAAAATTAATTTCCTGACTATGCGCTGAAGCATTATATTACGTGAAGAAGACAATGTTTTTGTTAGAAAGTTCAGTACCATCACAGTTTTAATTTAAAATTCTGAGTAAATCATGAAGAATACATCTTTAAAGTAACAAAAAAGAATTAAACTTAGATATGATGGTTACTGTTATTATTAACTATTATATAATATGCTAATATGATAAACTTATAAAAATAAAATATAAATAGTTAATCTATATAATATGTTTAATATACATATATATAAAAGGTACTAAAGGTAGGGTACCGCTTTGCTATATATTAGGTATCGAATGGGTCACTATTACATGTGTATTAAATTTGTATTCAATGATAATATATCATTATTTATTGTATACAAAAAACGATTCTTAGAGAAAAAAGTATATAAACTTATATCACCAAGTGGCAAGTAATATAATTTTTTTTTAAATACTTCTTAAATTCATTCATTTTATTTTTAGTATTTAGTAGATTGATATAATTTTTCCCGAAGTTATTACATTTATAATAGTATAATTATTTAATTATTATAATAATATATATTTATAGTTTATACAATATTATATCAACTAATATAACACAAAGTTAAAAAAATTTTTTTCGAAAATACTGTAAGATAGTTAAAATAGACGTATGTCGTATAGTACAGAATAACTGTTCCCCAATTCACTGTCTTTTTCAATTAACCACCATTACTCACGCGTTTAAGTAAAAGTTTATCGCCTTAAACTCAAGCTGGTTTATCCGAAACTTTTTGATAATATCAACTAGATAAGTGATAAATATATTTTATGAGTGAGATAAAAACAGTCTATTGCGATCGAGAACATAACTTTTATTGAAAAGTCAATTAGTTATAATGATTGAGATACAAAATAATTATAAAATATGTGTTTAAAAAATGCTCGTTTCTCGTTAAACCGTCTTTTCGATTTTCCGTCAACACTGAGACCGACGATTAATCGAGGTTCTACAGTACCTATTAATAAATAATATGGTAAAAATTCATAATAATATAAAATACACAAAAGTTTAAGTTCTCATAAATAATGTTTTAAAATCATAATAAAATAATTAACATATCGTAATTTATTATTTAAATAAATAATTAATTCCAAATTTGATCTTAAAATGTCTATAAAAAAAAATCATCTTCATACACTTTTTAGATTTTACAGTTTCAATATGAACTATTTATGAAGAATTTCGTATTACATTTTCAAAACTTAGATACAAAAAGAAAAGTTTTTACGAATTTTTAATTACAAAATAGTTTGCAATTTTGTCAAAATTCTAATTTAAAATAAATATAAAAAATTGTGCATATTTATCTTTAATATTTTTATTCAGATGCAAGAATAACTTTTGTGTAATCTTGTATTAAATTTTTAGGAATTTCGACCCACTAAATAATTTTAAATCGACAAAAATTTAGATTTTCTCATGTATATTTCTTTTAAAAAAAAGATAAATTTGCTACTATTGATAATGCGATCTCATCTTCTTATCGAACACGTCATAATCATTATCCATTTGATATTTTTCGAATAGGAAAACAACTGGAAAATTATTAAAATAAGATAAAATATGAACGAAATGTATAAAAGATAAATATAATATTTTTATTACTTAAACATTTTCTATATGTACCACTTTTTACTTATTACTGTCCTCGTCTATTATTAAATGTATCTACTATTACTTCTATTATGTGCAAACATTTTCACCGCACATTTAACAGTTCTGGTTTCCAATAAGATTCTTCCACTGTTGCTATAATATCAATATTATGTCTATAATGACCAAACAATGAATCTATCTATTTTAATTTTTTTAGCACGGTTTTGTTTTATCCAGTATTTTTATATGTTTATTTGAAATTTAAAATAGTCAAAATGTATATTTTAGTCACACATAAATAATATAATAATATTATTATATTATGAAGAAATGTGACTATACATAGGGGAAATAGTGATTTAAAAAATATTTTTAAAGTTTTAAAAATATAACTGCACACATTTTATTTTTGAATTTACAACACTTTCCTAAGTATTTGAACTTATCTCTAGTAACTTATACTTAGTGTAATTGGGACTGTTTGGGAGTTAGATAAAAATAAATATTTTTAACACATTTTAGAGTTTAATTTAATAGTATAAAAAATATATTTACAACATAATTCAATTTTTAGAAAAAAAAATCGAGTTTGTTATTTTGTAATAATTTAAAAATGAATAATCCTAGATAATATTATTTATTTTAAATTTAAATAAAATATTATGTATTTCCTTTTTCTAGACATGCTATTATTTTCAAAATATTTTTCAATTTATTTTTTTTTCTCGGAAAGGTCAAAAATGTAATTTTTTTAAATTCTAGGTATTTATAGCTAATAGCTACTTATTTTAATACCTATATTATTATTATTTTTTTGAATGTTAATTGTTTTGAGTTTGGACATTGAACACGTATTTATGGTCTAGACTTCTAGAGCTTTGTTTTAGAATATTTAGTTTCAAATGTTTTTATTTTTATTTTAATACTTTATGTATTTTGTCATTATCTTTGTTCTTCATTCACTTACCTGTAGTATACATTTTTTTTATTGTATTTTCAGATTCCATTAATGGAAAATAAAATGAAGTGGGATAGATCGAAGAAAAAGAAGTTCCCTGATATTGAAATTGAAATGAGTAATACCAACTATAACGGTAAAGATGAAAAAAATACGAAAGGAGAAACGTCCATACAAATGATCCCATTGTGGTCTAATAATCAGAACGCTGATTTGACATCTCCAAATCTCGGAGTTAAGGAACACAATTTTATTTTACAAAGTGGAGATTCTGGAATCGAATCGGTACAGGTATGTTATAAAAAGTTCGTATATTAATAGACGTATCCGCGTATCTAAAAAAAATTAATAAATTAGTCAACAGTAATTTTTCGGGAAGTTTCTTGTATGAAATCAGTTTATCCTTATTCCTTACACAAAATGGTCTATAAATATTAGTTTAAGTCAATTTAAATTCGTAGGAGTGGCAATTAATAAAGTGATCAAATACGTTAATACATCTTCATGTGAGCTTTGCATATGGGTGAAGGGATTGAGTGGTAGTGTACAAATCGCCATTGACAGTCGAGTGAGACTGTCAATTTATATATTTTTGAAGTAATACTTTTTTACTGAGGGTATGACAAAAATATTTAGTCACGTGACCGACTAAAACGCCCTGTATGTGATGTCTTAACATACCCTGCAAAGACGCGAAATGTATGATAACTTCGAAAATAATAATCGGATTTACATGGTTGTTGTACCTGTATAAATATATTTCTTCCATGGAAAAGTCACTTTAGAAAAAAACGGACTTATTCACGGAAAGACAGAATTTGGATATGGTAAATAGTTGTGTAGTTTCTAGTTAATGTAATAAATATTTTAGTTATATCAAACAATGTGTTTAGTTAAAAGTACTAAAATAAATAAGTCGAATAATCATAGTCAAACCAACCTGATTCATACTTATTGCAACTTTATAAACTAGTAATACAAAAATAACTATATGAAATGATTTAAACAGTTATAGCAACAATAACCATGACGCAACTGTTCCGCTTGATTCAAAAGTTAGTATTTTGTATTAATTAATATAAATTGTGAAATGTCAAATGATTGATATTTGGTTTAAATAAAATTAAAAACGTATAAGCACATTGGATAACTCTTGGCACATTGTGATAACTAGTTCAAAGAAGGATAGAGCCTGTATAATCAATTATGTGTACCTCGTAATTAAAGTACCTAAATAACATATAACCAACATGCACTTATATAGTTCAAATTAAACGATATTTACGAAAAAGAGTTAATCGTTTACACGTGTGGATTATGTAATTTTGAATAATCTAGATTCTATACTCAAGAGTACCTACCTATACTAGCTATTAAATCGAATTTTATGATTTTACAATATTCCTTATAATCGTAGTTGTGGGGTTTGTATAAACAATATGATGTGAAAAAAATTCCAGGATATAGCTGCATTATTATTACTTATAAACGTCCTTGTTACAAGCTCACAATATTGTCATCGTCATTTGTTTGCGATCTGTGTTTACGTTTACATCTGTTTTGGCGATCTGATGTATAATTTGTATTTTTATCGTCTATAAGTATAATTAGTATGTTACCAATTTCATCAATATGATATTTTCTGATTATTATTATAATACCTAATGGCTAATGCTTATATTATTATCATGGTGCATACTGCGATTTTATAAAGATGAAATAAATTTACATTTAGTAAATATATTATATTAATATTGGTAAAATGGTATCTACTATATAGATATCAATTATTTATGGTATATTAGTATCTATTACTATAAATAATTTTTTTTTGTCATGAATTTAATATTAAAGAAACTGCTTAAGAGTACGTTATACCTGCATGTGTTGTCTCTGTCTTACCAACGTACATCATAGCAATTTTAGAATATATTAGAAAAATTAACACGCATTCTTATGAATGTGTGAGATGCTAGATATATGACCTCCACGTAATACCGGGTAATACTAACAATATAATATACTATATAATATAATATATTATCGAAAAGGATCTATATATAAATAAGTAATGAATCAAATTGTTTTGATTTTCCGATATTCAAATCGATTTTTACTAACTTTGCTTAGAGGTTTTTTAAAATTATTCTTCCCATAATTTTGAGAAAATGTCTTATAAACTACCATCATAAAACTGTATACCACTCCCCACTACCCATGGTTTCACTTCATACGTGAGTACTTGCAACACGCATCAGCTGTTTTTTTTGGGGGGGAGGGCGGTAACTGTTGAGAGAAAGGACGCCATTTTTCTTTTACAAAAACTACTGTAAAGTTTAACTTACTTTTTACTATAATATAAACTGTTAAAAAAGAATAGGCTTAATTGTCAAAAACCAATCTAAAGGTTGTAAACTATATGTAAAGAAAATATTATATTATAGATTAATAAATTATGTGTTTATTTAGGCAAGTCCAGCCCAAAGGACGATTAAGCCCTGCAGTTCATCTACAATCGATATATATGACGTTCCAGGCCCTTCAACATCAAGACGATTTAGTTCTGTGTATCTGCATCCAGACCGTGCACGTTTTAATTACCCTAGTCCAAATGCTTCTTCTTCTCGAGATCATAATGCAATCGAGGTAGTACATTTTTAATTTAAATAATAATTTATTTTATTAGACAACTTTAATATTTTATAACAAATTCATAAATTATTTTAATCATCTAAAATGTATCATATTATTTCAAAATATTGATAATTGTCTGCAAGAATCATTTAAGTGTATTAATATTTTAAAAACATATTTGTATCACAGAAAGAAAAATAAATCTCACAAACAAATCCTAAGAGCGTGTTATTACAACGTACTTATAAATTTAATAATAATAATAATTAAATCTTAATACAAAAATTTCACTTACTTAAACTTATACGCTGAAAAAATTAATAATTTACAATATTTTCATACTTTTAAAATTATACTCGTATGCATCTATTATAAGCATTATATACTTACAAACATACGTAATATCGATAATATATTTTTTTGATTTATGCGACATGCTTACAAAACATTGAAATTAGTGTAATACATTTTGACAAATAACAAATTAATAAATAATATACTTGATAAACCTTTTTAAACATTTTATTTAATACAGGCATTTTTTAAATAGTCAACAATTGTTCAGATATATTTTAGTATTCTTCTTAAAATCATAGTTTTTAATAGAATTTAGATATATTTAAAATTAAACAACAATTTTAATTTTAATGATTAAAGTAAATTCATACTATAACGATATTTTTAAAATAAAGTATATATTTTTGTGATTACTTATATAGTTATATATAATGCCTAGCTATTATATACCTATAATTATTAAACATTTTCGTATGAAGGTTTAATGTATATAAAACGCTGAATATGTATTTAGTTTGCATTATTTATATTTAACATGTATTAATATATAAACTACTGATTGTATTTATATAATATGATGTAGAATAGTGTAGTAATTTCTAAACTATATTTTTAATTGCTATAAAACTTTGATTGGGAATAATAACAAGAGAAAAATGTTACTCTTTGAATATTTGAATATTTTACTGTTCTAAATGTGTATAATACTGTAAAAAACACAGTTTATGATCTCAAACATCAGGGAATGGATTGAATTTCTAATAACATTGATTTTAATTTGAACCACATATTTGAGAAACGACGTAATTTGATAAAAGGTGATTCGAAGAAAACAACTGTTTTTACGCTACCAGTTATGTATGGTGGATAAATCGAGAAGTATAATGGAGAGAAGTCAGTGAGGTAAAATATTTCATAAAAAAACTATGTCTTAGCCTAGGGGAGGTGCATCTAAAGTTCCTGAACTTATTTAATTTCTACAATACACGATTCTCCGTGGTGTAAATACGTGGAACGTAGATTTATATTTAATATAATATCTATTCTCACGTAGTTGTAGTTAGCCTCAAATATATCAATAAATTAATATTATTTAATTTTTTATTTTTTTAATGATATGACAAAAAGGAGTAGTAGATTACTGCGATAAACTAATTTTATTGGTTATTATTAGTCCAACTACTTTAAAATTAAAGTTTTTTTATACATTTTTAGACATAATGAATCCATCCACATATAACACATTTTACGCACATTATCTCAATTTTCAAAATGTTGTGACTTAGTCGTTTCTCAAATTAGTGGATCATTTATTATTTGTATACAATGTTCAATCTTAATCATAAAAAATGTAATTATTTGAGTATGAAAAAGTTATACATAGTATTTATTAATATTCATATAAAGGCAATGATACTTTCAAATTGCATTTACTTATAGAAGTTATGAGTCAAACAAATATTAAATAACATACACTAACACTAAGCAAATTTTAGTATTATAAAATCAATACGCGGATATTTATTATTTATCCATTTTTTAGTTTAAAATCTAATATTTATTTCAGCATGTATGATAAAAAGTATCTATTATTATTTTAATAATTTGTTTTATACTATTTTTAATTTAAGCATTGGTATTTTCTTAAAATATGGGTCAGCAATGAACGTCGAACGACATAATTGAAAATATTTAGTCATGCTAAGATCTATTTGATTTATACATACCTCTTCTTATTTAAATAGAACGATTTAAAATTATAGTACAATCATAACAATTAAATAATAATCAATTATGTAACTATATTAAAATAAGAAAATAAAATATCTTTTATTATCTATTCATTAATTATTTAATGTTTAAAAAAATCGATTTAAATTAAACATTTTTATTCAAATCAAATTCCAGTAATATTTTTTATCGTGATAGAATAAATTTCTAAAAATAAATAAGTAACAATCATTTTTTTCTCTTATGAAAACTTTTTTCATTTAATATCAATCTATACAATGAAGTAATTATAATGATATATAAGTGTAAGAAGTGTGAATGGTGTAAAGAGGAAGTTACCCATTAGTTATACCGCAATTAATTAATTATTTATTAGTTTTATAAATCGCGATTCCAGTTGCGCAAATCCTGTGGAAAGGATTATTAGAAATATAAAGGGTGGCTTATATAAAAGAGTTGACTTTTCAGATCATTTTGGGATGAAAACGTTTGTAATAATGTTTGGCAAGGACATTAACGATTAACAGACATAATTTGTAGATAATATTATTTTGTAGTTATTACAAAATATATGACGTCAATAACGTTAACTGATTGGCAAGAGACAATTGTTTCGCTATAATACTCATATTTATACGTCATTATACGTAATTTATAATATATCTTTTTGTGTTTAATAAATCATTTATAAAGGCATATATTTTGTACCATAACCACAATCATATGAGTAAAATTTCTAAGCTACTTGAAGTATTATCTCAACAATTCAAAACAGAACACACATAATACACTAATAACATGCATAATGTATATATTATATGTACTTATATTCAGACAAACATACAATTACACATTTATATAATATACTTGGGTATTTATTAAATCTATATACAAATATAATAATATATGTAATATATAGTATATTATGTACATATTAAGTATGGTACCTTTAATATGCAGGTATATATTTATATCTTATATACCTTATACTTAAAGCACATTACTTGAATAAACATAAATGTTCAAAAGCTATCTTATCTTAATCTTAATTCAAATTTTCAACATTTTTATTGTTTTTACAAGACCTATCGTTTTAGCTAAATTAATTTTTCGTGTTATCAATAGTTTATTATAAAATCTAAAAATTAAAAGTAGAAAACTATGTAATTTAAATTATTTTAAATAATCTTGCTCAATAGTTTGGTTACTTTTTGATTAGAAATTTCTGAAATAATGGTGGAATTATTATATTTTTTAACTTTTTAAAATATTATTTTATAATGCATAACCTTATCCCCATCTGGTAATTATTTGCGAATTATGTAACTTCTAACATATTATGTAAATTTTATATTTATGACGAAATACACACATAAAAAGATTTAAAACAAAAGTAATTGTATAATTTATTACTATTATTTTAAATGTATTTTAAAACTTATAAACACCCAAGGCTAAAAAACTTAACTAATGATTTCAAAGCCTAAAATCTATTAAATAAATGAAAAAAAAGGGAAAATTAATTTTGTTGGTAATCTTTTGAAATGGATTTTCCACTTGTCAAAGTCGGTTAATTAAACATTTATTTACATAATATATATCTGAGTCATGTAACTATAATACTGTAACTAGTTCATTAGTTTACTATTGTCTATTTTATTATCAAACAATTTTTTTTGTGGATATTTTATAGTGAAATAAATTAAAATAAATTAAACATTGTGGAATGTGGATTAACGCCACAAAATTATTAAAATTGTTTTTATAAAAGTTTTAAAAACTATAATACTCTTTGTATTTATTCTTTATATTGAGACAATAATGAGAAATTAAGTACAATACATATTATTTTTGATATTTTACATATAATTTAAATTATTTGTGATATTATGATTTCAAAAATCTAAAATAAAAACAATTCGAATAATCAAAGTATCCAGTGTACAATTAAAATATCAGAAAACGCTTAATAAAACTGAAACATAGTAAATTTATTTCTTTAGCATGCATCAATTTTAATTTTTCAAATTAATTGTCTGAATTGTTTTTGATTTATTCAACCCTGTAATATCGTATATAAGCTGGCTTGTAAACTAATCGTAAACATTTTTTGATAGGTAAATGAATGTCATGATTCTTAATACCATCTAATTTGAAATTTATTTAGCATTTATTGTAATTACTGTTCACAGCTGTATTATTCAGTAGACAATATATTATTTGATTACATAGAGACAAAGTGTACAATAATATAAATATAACGAGTTTAAAGAATACAAATATCAAGTTACATTAGGATCTTTTTTTAAATAATAATTTTCAAATACATGTACCTATGTACTTATGTAAATTTAAGAACTCAAGTTACAATTATAAAATAATCGATGAACTACTTTGAATTAAAAAATAAAATGCTTATCATAGTAATTATTTATAAAAATATTATAATTTAAAAGTTTTTAGTAGGTAATAACAACTAAAACCCAAATCTCAAAAGTAATAATATATTATAATTAAATGACTATATGAGAATTTCTCTATCAACTAGCCGATAATAGGATTTTATTTATCAATTATTAGTAACAATGTGTTCAATAATTAATACAAATTATAGAATTATATAATATAAATGTATTATTTATATTTAATATATTATTAATTAATATTTGGGCATAGTTTATCGCTATAAATTTATGCAAATAATTTAAATGGCTAGCCATAGCACTATAACAATAGTAGAAAAAATATTTGCCATTGGGTCATGCTCTACTGTACCTACATTAGCCATTAGGTACTGAGCTTTTGTATACACCTACTCTTATACTAAAATCTTCTGTTTTTCTCATACACTCTTCACTTTCGTCATTAGCTTTTATTACTTTTGCTACACTATAGATACACCTTTCCTTCTTATATGTATAACTCTAACGTATAATATTTTTATGAGAAAAGTGTGGTGATGGTGAACATACTTAGGTTCAAGGAATGTAAAATAACTCAATATAAAAGTTCAAAATAGAAAAATCCTGTACGTTATGATAGAATATAAAAATATTGAATACAAAATAAACGATATTCATTAATTACACCAAGATCTACTATTTTTAAAAGTTTGACTTTATGATGCAACTCATTAATTCAAATGACATATCACAACATTTAAATTATAAACAATTATTACAATAAATTATACCACAAACTAGTACAGTGAATTTTTATCAATTTTAAAATATTTCTACGAGTTTTTAATAATTCAGAATATAAAATCGTGTTTATACTAAAAATCGTGTAAAATAGAATAAGCAAATTTTAAAATGTTACATATCAGTAATTTTAATACAAAAAATTGCATTGTAATAAATTAATATTGATCTATATATTTTTATTATAATTAAAGTAAAAGCTAAATATTGGTAAGCCATGTATATGCTTTATCGTTACTCAACTTTATAATGGATAATGCGCTGAGTGGAAAATGTATCAAGCACTTTTTATTGTTTAGTATAAGTAATGTCTTTTGATTATCGGTCGATAAATTGATTAGTCTCAAATACCATTAGATAGGTACATAGAAAAAAAATGATAATTCTCTCCCCTAGAATAAATCACACTCAAGTTGATTGTGATTTATATTTTATAGGATATTTTTGAAGCACATCTACCTAAAATATCAAAAACGTTGGTACTTCAGAGAATAAAAACTGCAGATAATATTGTAATACAATAACTTCCGTGTTCCGCTAACTATGTTATGTGTCAAAATGTATGTAAATGTATTTATTATTCCCATTCATTAACATTTAACAAGTTGTTTTATAATCTTATTATCGCTTTCTGTTACATATTATGTTATGAAGTTTTCGTGGTTGACAGTTATATCAAATCTAATATCAGATATATGTCAGATATTAATGTTATGTTTTATTATAAATTTATGTTTTTATGTCAAAATCTAAATAAGCATTACATTTAAATATGCATGTAACTACGGGTCGTTTGTCTTTACAGAGTGATTATTTTGACAGAGAACGCACTTCTTTATTTTAAAAATTGATGGTTTATTTTTGATTTTTTTTTTGTATACAAAATCTGAGACATTACACTCAATTCTCACATATTTTCCATATTTATCACTTCTATACGTTTTAAAAACTATTAGGTATTATTTTTAAAATTTAACAAAATACTTTTATAAAAAAATTTGAATGTATAAATACAAAATATAAATCAAATAACTAATGATTTTTTTTTTTTAAATTTGTTAAAAATTTATTTAAAACTGATTAGAGGAATGAATAAGTTAAGTTTACTATACTCTGCTTATTAAAGCTTATAATATTTCCTAGTAAAAAGAGTCATTTTTAAATATTTAATATACTCATACACCTATATCATAATAATAGGATTGTATAAATCTAAAAATTTTTCTAAAAATTAAAATAAGTATACATATTTTCAATACTTGTAGCCGTTAGGTAGGTATAATAAACTTTCATCATTAAAATAATCACTCTGTATCTTATTGCCAATAAATAGACTCGTCCAAACTAGTGGTACACGAGCGTATAAATATGGTGTGATCGATAATATTATTTTACATTTTATGACGAACAATCGAGCCCTTGGGATTTAGTAACCCATTTTCGATCTGTCCTCAATCTAGATATTTACTATCAAATACACAAAAATACTTAAGTTATATACATAGTAAAGCCGACGCTCGACGCTAATATTTCCAAGACCTTCAAAAGGGTGTTGATAAACTAAAATTGCGTTGCCATGCTGGTATAATTTTGGTAGTTTTATTTATTTATATTTTATCAGTTCATTGTTAGCAGGTAGTATGAGAATCTATATTATAATTTATCAATTCTACTTGATTTGTATTTTTCACGAGTACCTATCACATTTTGCATTGATTATGCGATTCAGTCTTTTCCGAACAGATACTATTATTGGAAAATAGTTGTAGTTGCTAATATTTAATATAATCATTAAACATGTTGTACATAATCGCATTTACTCTTCTCTTAAAGTAACAAACCCAGGGGTATATTTATTTATTAACTATTTATAGGCCTGTGTTAAATAATCCCCATAAATTCCTCAAATATAAATTAATATTAGATTCGTCAAATGGATTTTAATATAAATTAATTGTCATCATATATATATATATATATATATACCTACTCATTAGAGTTAATAAAGTCCTTTCTCAGTAGCCGTATTTTGGTTAATACTAATTTAGTGACATAATTACGAAATTCGCCGTTTTACCATTTACCCATTTAGTGGTGCTTGTCTCCAAAATAGTTATACTTACAATAATATATTTTGTTACTTTACTCATAATTACTTTCAGCCTACTAATAGGTAGTAGGTACTTTATAGAGCACTATATTTCATAATTGTACCAGATTTTGCATTAGAATATTGTATAATTTTATACACATCGCAATATATAATTTTTTAATTATGAAATTTTTTTTATCGACTATCGTTTGACCGTTTTCTATTTGCACTTGTGTGCATTACAAAATAAATAATCAAGTACTACCTACTCTCTGGTCAATGAGAAAATATCCTGATCTTTCGAGACCATGTTCCATTATTACAAGTTGTCATGTATGGATATGCAGAAGATATACTATTTTCTTGAGAATGCAGCGTGTTCTGTCGCCGAACCGAGTGCATGGCTAACGGTAACGGTTCACGCATAGCCTGCAGTGAAACGGTAATACGAACGCATTGGCTATAATTACCTATAATCATATGTTTTTAATTGTCTCCAACATTTATTAGACCTTAACTTTAACTATGTATTTGAATAAATATTCTATTTCGGTGATAATAATATATTATGTAGTTTTCAATACTTACAGTTTGTGAAACCGATTATAAAATAATAAAATATTCATAGGTCTACCGCCGCCGGGAGCTGAGTGTTGATAATAATATTATCTTCAATTATTTCTATCTGAAATTTAAAAAATATAACTTAATAAATAAATAATTTATTGTGGAATAAACAAATTAAATTTACAATACCAATATAATTAGCATTCACGAATCAATATCACCAATTATAATAATAATAATTTAAAAAATTCCGTTTTAATATTAAGTACCAATCCAAATATTAAAATACGTCACTAACAAATAAACTTTTAGTTTAACTATATAAACCCTATTTTAAATAGTGAATCTATTTATGTAATATTTCTATTGAAATTTAACATTGATTTTGTATAATATTATATAAATGATATAAAATCTATCATGAAATTAAATACGAAATATAAATTTGATTTAGGTAAATATTAAATTTCAAGTAGGTGTTATAAATATAATATAATATAGTAGATATTCATTCCATATTATATTAGATATTACGAGAAAATACTTTTTCATATATTATAAAATGCTGATATTCATTGTACTCAACTATTCCATTTTTTTTTTTTTTTTTGTTAGTTATTCGTAAAAATGGACAAATTTTATCATTTAGCTTGAGGTACTTTTAAAAAGTTTATTGACTATGTAAAAGTTTACTCAATATTATATTTTAAATTATTTATACTGCAACAAAAAACTGTTTAACAGTTCTAGTTCTTAAAACTAGTTTGATATATTATAATAAATATGAAATTAGGTAGGTGTGTGACAAAATACAAACAGAACTACGTTATATTTAAATTTTAAACTTGTTCGTATTACTTATATGCTGTTATTATTAGATAAATAATTTAATAAATATCTATATATGAAGGTCTAAGAATTATATAATAATATGATAATATTGATAATGATTATTCAGAGTAAATAATGATTCGAGTTTCACCATAAAATTAGAGTAGGAGTTTTTAATAAAATCTTATCCATTTCATGAAATCGAAACTATTTTGCATCATT